>WBMW01001477.1:420042-525288 GCA_013396635.1 Penelope pileata | reverse complement strand
TCCAGCTTGTCCTGTTTATTACCAGGATGTCCTGTTATTAACAGGAGAGTGCTGCGGAGCTGAAGCATGCCTCCGTGGCAATAGGAGGAAGCATTATCCACCTTTACATGCACTTCAGCAACAGCAGCAGTTGCCCGTACGCTGTTCAAGCAGAGGTGTTGCCTACAACAGACATTTTTGATACTCCACACAGCCTAGTGAGACAGGCAGCCCCTGTGCCTATGCTGTATATTGCTGTTGGTTCTGTTGCAACACACATGACAAGAACAACACAATATATTGCCTCAATTGCCCCTAGCAACAGGATACATTCAATGTTTTAAATCATTTCCCTCATAGAAATGCTTGGGAAGTAAAGGACAACAAGCGCATCATTATCAAGATGAGAGAGGGCTCAGCTTCATTTCCCTTTTCTAAAACAGGCCTACCCAAATATTTGGGCAGAAGAACCTCTCAATGTATGTGTGTTCTATCATCTTTTAACGGCTCTGAGCTACACAACAGACTAGCTTTGAGAATTTGAAGGCAGGGACAGCGAAGAAAATCAATTTTATTTGAGCCTACACTAGCAAAAAGAATTTAAAACAGCATTAATGTTATTTTTCCAATTTATGTAAAATTCTAATTTGAGTTAAATAGCTTTCTATATATTGACTTTCAAAATTTAAGCAACGTGGTAGAACAATACATAAAACATAGTTTAAAAACTTTAAATCAATTTGTAGATAGAAGTATTTCTATTCTTCCCAGAGGAGAAAATCATTCAAGTGAAACCTGCTTCCATTTAACCAATGCACCTTAAAAGTGATCTCTGTGAAAGAAGACACAGTTCTACAAGTTACTTTGCATTTTCCGCTATCTTAGATAGTAGTGGGTTTTTTTCCTAAAAAGAATAGCTAGGTCTTATCTATAACATTGAGCTGTCAGGATAATGACATTAAAGGCTTTAGTTATACATTCAAATTTATCATTAAGCATTTGATGCTCCCGAAACAAGCCTATGTTAAGAAGATCATGTAAAAAATACCATCTTTCTCATCTAAATCAATTTAAATTCAAATCAGCATGATCATATATTATGCTGCAGAGCTACCTCAAAGACTTGTACATAGTCCACCAGCCTTTTTGCTCCAGAGGAGCTTGCTAGGTAACACTGTACTTCTAAGAGTCAGGCACTTGCCCACAACTATTCATTGTTGAGTAGTTTGGGTGTGTGGAACAGCAGGCATAACCAGAACCAAGCTAGCTGCTCCTAGGAAAAGAAGCCTCAATCTTCTCTTCCACTCCCATTGCCACCAGTAGATAAAGGAGCTCTGTGTGGCATGTAGTCTAGGTCCTCTTCTCAAAGTAAGAGTGAGGGTTGAGAGTTTATGTTCTTCGTTTAAGAAGTTTAAATTACAATGCTGGAAAGTCTTCCATTGATCCTGATATCCCTACTGCCCAAATCTAACTTCTGGTTTCTGGTTATTCATTTGCCCCTTCATATGCTGGTGAAGTGAAGAGCTGTGTGATATTGGACATGGACATATTGGTGACATGGACAGTGGGATCGAATGCACCCTCAGCAAGTTTGCAGATGATGCCAAGCTGTGTGGTGCAGTCGACACGCCAGAGGGAAGGGATGCCATCCNTACGAGGACAGGCTGAGAGAGTTGGGACTCTTCAGCCTGGAGAAGAGAAGGCTGCGGGGGGACCTGATAGCAGCCTTCCAGTACCTGAAGGGGGCCTACAGGAAAGCTGGGGAGGGGCTTTTTACAAGGATAGATAATGACAGAACAAGGAGTAATGGTTATAAACTGGAAGAGGGTAGATTTAGACTGGATATAAGGAAGAAATTCTTCACTGTGAGGGTGGTGAGACACTGGAACAGGTTGCCCAGGGAAGTCGTTGATGCTCCCTCCCTGGAAGTATTCAAAGCCAGGCTGGATGGGGCTTTGGGCAACCTGGTCTAGTGGGAGGTGTCCTTGCCCATGGCAGGGGGGTTGGAACAAGATGATCTCTAAGGTCCCTTCCAACCTGAACCATTCTATGATTCTATGATTCTATGATTGAAGATCTATCAACTCAAAAAGAGAGCAAGTTTTACGATGATTAATACTTAAGAGTGAAAAAGAGAATAGAAACAAATACTTTGATCCCACAATGCAAACAACAAACATAACCAAGACTTATTAATGCTTTGAGTATCAGAACTATATTTAATGAAGAGACTCTTTCAAATGAGGTGTTTAAGGGGAAAGTGTGTACAGACAGTAAACAGCTAAGGATATCAATTAAGGTTGCTCTTATATATATAAGCTTCATTATATCTAAACAAAGCTTCTGCAAGATCAGGAAAAAGCAGTGGAGAACAGTATTTGAAGTATCCAAGGAAGTTTGCTCTGAAAGAGATACATCACTGGTTTTGGTTTGCCCTTTTTTTTTTTTTTTTTTTTAAAATATATTATTGTTTGATGTGTCACCTATTTATCATTATTATTATCCCATTCAGGATACTATTTGAATGCATTTCAGTTTCTTTAGGAATCCAAGTCCAAAGAAATAATGGGAAAGTTATATCTGATTTCACCCATCAGTCCTCTCCTTTTACCAGTCTTCAAGAAAAATGGCATAAGAGGTTGTGAGACCTGCATTTTACTGCCATTTTCACTTAAGTACTAAGCTTCCAATTGACAATATAAAATACAGAAGAGTCTGATAATGAGCCAATTGTCAATTAAATCAGGGAATGTCTAAAAATAAAGGGAGAAAGGACAATAGGTTAAAATACTTTGACTGCAATATATGCTATGTTCTTAAATACTTTATTATCTTTAACTTCTCTTACAAAGCTTATAGATGAAGACATTGATTTTTTTTCCATTGAAATCCATTTATAGATCAATTCCACTTCTCTTTGTATTTTGTAACCTCTTTAACATTCTTAATTCGACCCCTGTGATTCACTGTCACTCAGAACATTAAAAACTTTATTACATCATTTGGACATTCATTTGGACACAGACTATTCCTGGGAAAAGTGAAGGTTGGAAAGTATCACAGATTCACAGCCTTATGTGTTAGCTTAAAGATTGCTACTACACTTTATGTAGTATGACTCAATATAGCAAAAGAGATCAAGAACTTTATTTTTAAAATCTGTTCTATTGGTTTGAAGGCGGAGGATAGGGAAGGGACTGCAGTCAAGCTGTTACAAAATATTCCTCTGTGCTAATCTCCAAGGATGCCATGATATGCTAATAATAATTCTGAAAGATCAAGCAGCTTTGAAATATTAATAAGCTCTACTTTTGAAAGCTTAGCTGATGCCTCAAACTTCTGGCAGAGTTTAAATAGCACCTGTCACCTCAAGTATAATAGAGCAGGAAATACCACTGGTGGAACAAGCATAACTGGTGGCTGGAGCACGAGCCTGCAGAATATCTTTGAGGAAAATCACATGAACAAGGGTCCTTTCCTAAGAAGGAGTTGCATGTGTGAAGAGGATACTAGAGATCTATACCCAAAGGGCCAGGAAAGGACAGGATGAAGGATGGGAATAAAGTAAGGAATGACATTAGATTAAATTGTCAGTGTACCTGACAGCTCAGGACAGAGCTGGGACAGTGTGATGTGGAAGCAACAGCAGAAGTGTAAACTATTTGGAAAGGAGGAAAATAAATTACTTGAAAGACTTAATTATAACTAATTGCTAATGCAATTAGCATTTTTCTTCACAAATGGAGAAGACAGTTCTTCAGCAGCTCTTGGATAAAATTGCTTCTACGGGACTATCACACTTGTCTTTTTCTGATGCCTGGCATACAACTCACTTTAGCCCTCTGTTTCAATTTTCAAAGCCATAAAATCAAAAGGGAATTTCACTTCTTCCATCGCACAGTGATGAAAGTCATTTAGATAGCAAATTACGTTAAGCCAGTAAACTCCATCTGCAGATTACCCCCAGCAATCTATCCACTGAATCACTCCTTTGCACTGCACCCAGACAAGTATATTAACCTGGATCAGAATGATTGCCCATCATCACCATTCCAGGCTCTTCACACCAGTTCTGCATGGTTAAGTAACCACGCCTGAGGGTAAAAATATGCTCAGTTGTTGAGGTCTGATTGAACTTGATGTTGATGCCAGATATACAAAGTAAGTTGCTTATGTCTATGTTGGCTTTTAAATACCATTGAAGATTATTGGATCTATACACTTGAAAATTTTAAGTTTAGCTAGAGTGCTGTGCAATTTGCATGTAGTACTATAACCATTCATTGCTGTAACACTAATCAACATTAGTTTCCAATATATTGTTTAAAGGAGATCACATAAGGAAAACTAATTATTCATTGTTTTATAGTAATGTTTGTTCATTGTTTTATAGTAATGTTTGAATCTCACGCCAAATAAAGCAGAAAACATTAAACATTTTAAAAGGTTAAATACTGCCCAAAGTAATTGTCTAGGAACTATAACTACAAATAATTTAAATTAAAATTAATGTTTAGTTATTTCTGCCAGTGAAACAGTAGGAAAGTGCAATTTCAGCCTTTCTTCCTTGAAACTATTTTGTAATAGTCTGCTAATATTTACAAATTCATTTATAAAAAAAGAGTACAGAAGCACTGATTTAATTACTGAGAAACAGCACACCCACATACACTCCAAAGCAAATCTGAGCTTGGCTTTTTAACAGAAGTTATCACTATCAGCTTTCTATAGCATCCACACACCCAAAATGCCAAAGTTGTCTGGTCTTAATACATTGCCTGTGGAAGCGTTCCGCTCCAAGGAGGCTCCACATCAACAAACTCTCTTGTAATCAGCTCAGTATTATTTTCTTTATTCACGTTTCTCCCTTGAACTTGTCTGAAATGCCCTTAGGTAAGAGGAATGGAAGCACTGCTGACAAGGCTGCAATGGAACCTGGGTGACTGCCAGGAAGCTCTGGCAGGCAGGGGAAGGCCACTGGCCAGCACAGAGCAAAGGTAACTGGCAGCCCAGAAATACAGCTCTGACCACAGCTAAAGGAGCAGACAGGATTCTGCAGACCTCAGCAGAATGGAAATAGAAGAGAGGAAGGAAACAAAGCCCTCTACAACTAAACAGAGGACTACAACAGATCAGCTGCTGTCCTCTTTCAGCAATCCCTGAAGACAGGGATTAAACTCAGGTTCCTCAAGTTAACCACAGTTGAGAAAGCAGAAATAGTACTAGAGAAAACACCAACAGCACTGTAAGTGTTCACCCAAGAGAAACTGCTCCATGCTACCCAACGTGCAACCAGCTTGTTTCTCCTTGATGTATCAGATGGCATACGCAGCAAACAACCGAGACAATGAGACACTGAGCGTATTTACGCAGCATGAGCCTCCATTTGGATTTTGCTGAAGAAAAATAGAACATTGAAGAAATGTTAAATGTTAATGATTATTTTTCATGCCCTTTCCTTCTCTGTGAAAGCTAAAGAGTTTTATTGCTTCCAATTCTATTCCTTTTATAAAAACACAAAAATATATTGCTGTGTGTTGCAAATATCAAAATCCTTCCTCCATAAACGAATCTTGGTCTCTGTGCAGAAAGCCACAGACAACAAAGAAAAGATCAGGAAGAAGTTCTGTGCACAGAGATGAGCAAAGTTTGTTCATCATCTGCATTCATAACATTCAGCAGATACCTAGCCTAGGGCACAAGGCTGCTGTTCTTCAGCTTTAGGAAGCATAGAGAGAACCTGGTAGCGAAGCAGCCAAACAGCACTCTTGAGACCCAGCCACACTATTTCTGAAGCAAACATATCACGATGCAGACCTGTTTTTCCCCTCTCATTACCCTTTCCACAGCTTGCCTTCTTACCCCTATTCAGTTACTTGCACAGCCTCTGTTTTTTCAAGAGATGTTTTCCCATTTGGTCTACAAAGAAATTGAGAGACCAGATTGATGTGTCCTACCCAACCACTCTGCGCTGCAGGTATGGCTATAGTAGTTTCAAGATGAAGAATGCTGAAGTTTCTCCTCTCCCAGCCACATGCTTTCCTGAAATGAAATTTCCCAATGGATTTGGGATCCAGCAACAGGGCCACCATGCAAATTTAGGTTTGTAAGGACAAAAGTTAGCATATATGACGTGCAGACTATCTGGATTTCACTGAAGGTACATATTTCCTACATATAGCTCAAGTTTCAGGAAGCATTTGACTGATGCTCACAGAAGGGTAGATGCAGATGGGCTTTACGTGCTTTCCTAAAGATACTTCTGCTGTTCCCATATACAATAAAGCACACAAGAATGCAGATCTCTAGAAAGTACACTGCCTGGCTATAACACCCTGTTCTGTTCACCCTCACATGAGAGATGCAATGGCACCTGACAGCAATATTTAGAAAGACAGAATTCCCTCCTGTTGCTAGATCTATCAGCCAGGATGGTTATTTGATCCTCTTTCATTTTCTTTCACATCAATTAATTAAGTAGAGATTAACAGAATCACCAAGAGACGCACCTCTGCCCATTATCTCCCAGGAGGGAGTCTATAAGAACACAGCAAGATGGGCGATATCTTCTACTGTTCCTGAATCAGAGGTTGCAGTACTGTGATTAGTAGTATTTGAGAAGTCTTCCTAATGTTAATTTGCAATTACTCTTGCCTTTCTTCATTTCTGGTGTCTTGTGGAATGGCTTGCTGAGATATTGGATATAAAAATTCCACTTTGTGCGGTCATGTAAACATGCTGCTGGATAGCTCTTGTACTCTGACAAGCAGCGGAAGATTACTGCTTATACATCTTCAAGGCATTAAGAACTTTATATTTTTCTCTAGTATTTACCTTCTCTCTTCTACATTGAAGACCGACAGTGTTTAAATGTTTCTCATGAGAAAAGGGGAGTCAAACTGGACAAGATCCACATCTAGAGAATGGCACGATAACCTGTGAATTTCTGTTTGTTTCTTTCCTACTATTCCATAATACTTTTTATTTTGTTACCATGAAGCCCTGAAATGACTCTTAGAGCAAACAGTAATGATCCAAGATCTTTCCCAAGCAGTAATAGGTAGTTGAAAGCCCCTCACCCACACACAGGAAGTGATGGTAACACAAAACCTTTCCAGGACTTTTGATAGTTACTTTCCATCTGACTACTTCAAAAATTGTGTTATTGGTAAATTTTGCTACATCCTTGCTCAGCTCCCAGGATTATGTACAAGCACAATGAAGCAATTGTGTCCACGCACAGATCTTCCTTGGCTCTGTAAGTATTCTCCACTACATTGTTAAAAACATCTCTTTTTTCCTCCCTTTTCCTTCCTCTTTGTTAAATTTCTTTTTATAAGGCTTTCAAAGAATTTATAGGTACCATAGAACTAGAGGTAAAGTCTTCCCACAGATTGAGAGCTGGATAAGAAACAGGAAAAGCAGCACTGGAATAAACCGCCAAAGCTTCTGTTGCAAGTATCTGGATGTCTGCACATTGGGCTTTCAAATGTTTGCGTTCCCAGCAGCAGCCCTCCCTCAAAAGCACACCCACAAGCTGAAGCCCACCAAAACCCTCTGCTGTGCTTCCTTTCTCTCACTCTTCTCTGATTTCTGTGATCCCTCTTTAAGCGCCTCTTCTGTTAATTTCTCCTGTTTTCTTCCCCAATTTGCTGAAGTTTTTCTGCTCTTTCCTTTTTTTCCCTCCTCTCCTGAAATGCACAGCAGCCATTTCCTTTGTACTTCCATTATCAATCGCTGTGGAATAATAAAGACTAAGTTATCCTTATTGCCCTTCTTGGTGAGTACACACTTGAGCCATTGCTAGTCAGTACAGAAATTTTCGTAGCAAGTAGTATATAGTAGCAACAACTTTAACAGGAGTACTTTTTTTTTCATTTTTACATTAAAAGAGACATTAAACAAATTTGCTTATCCCCAAGTAACCCTATTATGTCTTTTCTGTCATTGATCTTTTTAGGAATCACTGGAGTATAAGAAGTAATTTGGAATGTCTGTTCAACTCTCAACTGAAAATCCAAAAACAGACATCAAAAGAAAGTTGTGCTCTGTGGCATGCTAATGTTAAATTTCTGCTTCACAGCAAAGAAGAATATAGAAGAAAGGATAATTTGTAACAGTCAATAATATCCAACAGGAACATATCAGAACAGCTATAAAGGTGTCAGAAAGCCCTGAATACATAATTAAAGCAGTTTGTTAGTTATAAGATGTTCACAGTTTGGAATGGAATAATTATATCTTACTTGGAATATTCCTGTCAGATTCGAGTTCATCAGACACAAAACACCTTAGCAGAAGCCACACACTTACTTCCCAGTGTGATTGCTCCCATCTGGGTATTGCAGAAATGGTAACTTCTAGCAAAACTTGCCTCAGGATTTCCATGTGAAATCATGTTGGTCCACATTGAGAATAACAACTTCTCCAACTAACAGTTTTCACTTACCTACACGTGTCTAGCTTTCTGGGCACAGCTTAAAGACTCCACTATGGTAATACGTGGTTGATTTTCTTTTTAATTATTTTTAACCATTGAAACTACGATGCTAGCGTGTCAATGGAATACTAAGATTGTCAAGTCAAGCATATAGATTTCAGGAAGTGCTAGGACTTGTGTTGTCAGTGCAACAGAAGTTCATCACCACCTCCAGCCACACATGGCCCTTGATAATCTGAGTTTACTACAAATGATGAATCACAGTACATGTATGTTAATAAGTGGCTGTATCTGGATGCTCCCTCTCTTCTGTTTTTTAAACAAACTGAAAAGTTTAAAGTGTGCTCACAAAGATAAATTGTTTCTCTGATTAGACCAATTTGGTTTCTGAAGTGCCTTTCTCTGCCTCTATAGCAGAAAATCCAGGAAAACTTCAAACTGCTGGTGTTATTCTCCCTCATTTCTTAAGTGCCTGACTTCCACTATATAGATTCATATTGATGGATGTATCGCGCTCATTTAGCACCCTGAAGCAAAATAAGTCCTGTTCATCTCTCTCTGGGTATCTTTGTTAACCGATATGAGATTCTGAACAAAATTTCCTATGATTTTTTTTTAAATAAAAATTCCACAGTAATCCCAGTACTGAAGATCTTCCTGAAGCATCAGTTATCAATGGAAGTGAAAAATATCTTGCTTCAAGTTTGGGTAAATACCTCATTAAATTTCTGCTTAGTTGTGTATCACTGTCAGCAGACTTGGAACTTCTGTCTTGGGTGTTTTCACAATCCTTCTGGGGATCCTTGGGCAAACAGCTGATGCCTCTGGTGCAGCCCCACTTACCATGCACTTCAGAACTGCCATAGACTTTTGTACTAGCCAGAGCAAGTACATATGGGCTAGGACGTTCAGATGCATTGGGCACGCTAAGAGTGTATAGAACCATGTTCGTTGAGCTGTTTTATTTTTTTTTCCAGAAAACCTTCTAAATAGAAGGTCAGGAATTCAATGATAAATTTGTAACTCCATTTACTGTAATGAACAGATGTTCCCAGTCCCACAAAAATTAAATCAATCTCTTTGTCATGCTAGAATTTCTATCTTTGAAACTTTTCCTGGGCTTAACACTGTTCAACATAGATTCAAATGCAAGAGAAGACTATTAAAATCACCCATCACTAAAATCTTTCAAGAACATTCCTGCAAGAAAGAGAAATGGAGCACAATAAATAAGTTCCACAGGTGTCAAATTAAAAGGAAAACAAGTAAATATAATTAATCAAAGATAAAAGACAGCATTAAGAGTACAAGAGAATGTGTCCAGTCTAAAAATTGTGGTAATTCAGAAGAATAGTTTGTCTAGCTAAGGACACAGAAGGGGGTGGGGGGGACAAAAGGATCAAGAACATTACTGAATGAATTGTTCTAATTGTCAAAAGTGTTTTCTTTGTTTGCCTACTCTAAATACTTTAGCCATATGGAACATACAGTAACTTGTATTACTATCAGAAAGTAGAAGGGGATAAAGAAAGTAGAAAGGGATAAAACCAGTTAAAAATGTAGTTACCAGATCAGGAAAACTATAACCTTTCAGAAAACAAAAGAAAAATTCAATTAGATTAATTAGTCTTCCTGATTACTTTGTAATAAAGTATGTAAACACATCAAAACAAATCTAAAATAATGCTTGCTTTTGAAAGAACTCTGACAAGAGTACCACCTATGTCAAAGACAGCAACAAGAACGTAACATTCATTGTGCTTGGATTCAAGCCTTGATTGTAATGCATCATCTCTGGTTTCAGTCTTATACATTGCGCTCTTCTGCTTATCAGTAGGAAGTCTTGTGTAAGCAGATACAATCAATTTCGGATAAAAAAATTAAAATGGACCCTTTCTTCACAAGAAAGCAGGAAACAGAGTCAGCCTAAAAGACTCTTAAAATAGGAAAATGAGGCACAAGGAATCAAGAGTGGAGAGAGAGCTTTCTCTGAGCACAAACCAAAGACAGCAGACCATCCCACCAAGCACAGGTTCTTGCATGAGGAAAGTGGTGAATTTTCAAACTTACAGAAAAGATGGCACTTCCTACATGTTCTCCTAGAAGAGCATTTAGTTCTTAACTTTGTAATTTCTACACCAGTTTCACTCTCCCTTTCTCCTCTGAAGGATTTACATGGTTTCCAGGCAAAAAGAAATGTCCTTTACAGTGGATTAAGATCACAAAAGAATCACAGTAATCACATTTCAGAGCCAGGGCTAGAGGGAGGTCAACAAGACAGTCCAACAACTGTTAAAGGAAATTGCACTGGATTTAGTTTTTTGAAAGCAAAAAAGTCTTAAAAGATAACTAATGATATGCATGATGATATGTCCTCATTAATGCAACGTTTTTCAGGTCCCATGTTACTGTCCTTACTTAATCTGGCTGGTAGCAAGTGTCTTGTGTAAGCACACAACACTAAGTTCATCTAAACAAACTCACATTCAAGAGACTTCTGCCTCTCATATGATATCACTGTCAGTTGCTATGATAAAAAGTCTTTTTCCTTATTATATTAACTTTTTCATGTATGCCTCATCATTTCTTCCTGCTGATTAATCAGTGGAAGTGTTGGATTCTATTTAAGGCTATTGAAAAGGTCACAGACAAAAGGGTGTTTGAGTCTCTGTTTGCTATTTTAAAAGAAAACTATCCCACTAGTGTTAATATTTGCTTTCAGTTACAGCAGGTACACTCTGGTTATCTGAATAGCAATCATGGTGAGCCACATGAATGAGAAAGCACTGAGAAGTTATTGATCTCAGAAGGATGTAGACACGTAATGACTTTTTTTTATTTTTTTAAACAAACTACTGAAATATTTTGTACATTGTCGTTATTTTTATAAGGCTGTTGAAGGACATTAACAGATACTCACTGCAGAAAAGAGAAATGGCATTTTCTTGTTTTACATCCACAGAGGTAATCAGAGCATGCAAGTTGAAAAAGAAGCTATTATCTTAAACTGAACGCAAACTAAAAAATGATTATAAACGTGTTTATTTCAATAAAAAATTAACATGGGCACAGAGTATGAATGACTTCTGGTGTTGTTCAACTGTTTTTTTTTTTTATTATTATTATTATTTTTATTTTCTGGGTGGAGTGAAAAGATTTCAAGAAGAGTTTAGGCTGCAATTTTACAATTGGCTTTGATTCACCACTACTTTCAACAGATGGAGCCAAACCAAGTTTTCTTACAGATGACAAAGGTCAGGATCTGAGGTTTTCTGCCTGGAGTCATTTAAAATATTTACAGTGACAGTTCAAATAAATGATACATTTTATACTGTGAAGAACAATCTGTTGAGAGGCAATATTTCATAGCTCATAGAGTGCCCTTTACTTGAGATTTTGCACAGACTGTATAGAGGGCTCAGGCAGGTCCAGATCTCCCACTTTCAGCACAAACAGACAGCAGCCTGCTCTGTACTGGCACCTGTTTATGTTGCCAGAAGTGGGCAACACAGAATCACATGGATTAGGAGGGACCTCTGGAGCTTATCTAGTCAACCTTCCCAACAAAGTAGTTTCCCTAGAACATGTTACAAAGACAACGTATCCCTTCCAGTATGAGGCTTCCTCTTCCCCCAAAACCACCCACCTTTTTCCCATCTTGCCCATCTCAGTTGTGAAAACCATCAGAGAACTGAAGCTCAGGAAGACCAAGACTTCCCCTGTCTACAGCTGCCTAACTTACATGCTGTGATGTAAATGGCCTAAACCAGATGAGTGATAGATGAGTGATGAAGTTCAGGATAAGAAGCACCAACCATCCCTCCCTCCAGCAGCTGGAGGGTACAATGAAGGAATAAGGACCATACTAGAAATGCAATTATGCTCCAGCCAGAAACAGAACGGCAGTAAATTTCATCTTTAAGAGATAGGTATAGAATGATGTTTCCTCCCACCTACCTTTGATGTCAACATGCCAAGTGCAGTATTTTGGACAGTAACCTGCCTTATCCCCAGCATCTGTAAGGGCATGAAACAGCATTTAAGATATGCTTTGCATCTTAGAGCAGTATCTAAGATTCCATAGACGTTGTGGTGTTAAAATACAAATCAGATGCCAATTAGTAATGTGCAACCCAAGAATGGAGCTAAAATGATGTTACTTACACTAAAAAAAAAAGAAAGAAATCCTGATGTATATTAGCTTCTACCTCAAGGCATATTTTCTAAACACATATTCCGGAAATAATGCTTCATATATCCCAGCACATAAGGAACGTTAAGAAAACTTGTGAAGTCTAAAGATGGCAAGGCATGGTCTCCCAATGGGATTTATGTAGGTGTTATTTTGTTTTCTTTAAACTCGATTAACTTTAGTTGTTTTGTCAAGCTTCAAAAAAAAAATATATATATATAAATGACAGCTTGGTGCAGCTGTTTGCTGCAGATTGATTTATTCAGTCCAATTACTTTTCTGATGTTATATGAAAGGGTTATTCAGAAGTTCAGTTTTACTGGCTGACTGATCTAAAAATATACCTGCCACTCCAGTCCATTTCATAAACTGAATGAATAGATAAACAACAAAATTCACTTTCACAAAGTGAAAGCACTGTCTTTAAGAAAATTGTAAAGTTCACTTCACACAATCAGTAAATGAAGTTGCACTAAATGATAAAAAGAACATTGAGATTTTTGAACTCTGCAGAGGCTGAGAACATAGCAGGCAGTAAACAAATTTCAAACCAGAGCTACCAACTAGGGAACAATGAGAAGTGAAGTGCTAGAGGAAAATTAGAGGAGTTCAGGACTGCTTCTTCCAGTGACTCATCTGGACAGAGGAGAACAGAGCTTCTTTGTATTCTTTTTTTTTTTTTTTTTTGAGTGGCACTGCTTTCATCTGGAACAGGAAACAGTTCCCGATACCTGTCCAGAAAGCCTTTGTCCACAGGTTTGCATCCTGTACCTGTGCCCTGAGGGTCCCTCCAGAAGCACACGCTCAGGATGTACCCTGCCTATCAGAGTCCTCTGGGGATCAGGGCATGGATGAGGAGGGTGTCCACTGTGCAGACCATGCAGGTAAACACTTCAGAAAGGCATGATGTTACAGAAGTATTTATTCCAGAGGACTAAAGTAGTTCATGTAGCAGCATCTCCAAGAACAGTACATGAAAGCACATGAAAAAGGTAGGAGACAGAGCCCTATCTTTGAACTTCTCAGAGCGCAGACTACTGTGACATCAAAGCACTATTATTGTATCATCCCAGGGAAGAAACAATATGGCAATTTAAGCTTGTTTCTTCTGTTTGCTAAACAAATTGCTTCCTCTCACATACTTCAGTAACAAATAATACAGGCTGCAGCAAAGATAGCAGTTCCTCATGCTCAAACCCTGAAGCTGGACAGAATCCACACTGAATAATCACCCCTGCACGTTCTGAGTCACAGGAAGCCCAGGCTTACAGGTCCAGGGTCAGTGATGTTTGCAAAGTTCAAAGCAAAAACCAGGTCTTCCACCCTCAACCCTGTACTTGCTCTGATAGAACAACGTGTTCCTGCACAGGTGCTGAAACAGGGCTGGCAGTCATGAATGCTGACTCAAGTCATGAAGTTTGGGCACGTGCAGCTCTGCAGAGCAGCACTTGCTTTCTCAGCCGAGGATTTTCAAATCTGAAGGGAGAACGGCAATGTGTCACAGCCATTAACTGCAGTTTTACCAAGCGCAAGTAAGAAAACCAAGTGCACTAAAGCTAAAGAAGCACTGAGCTGATTATTTCAATTATCTGATGATGTGCAGATAGAAAAAACACCATGTTTTTTAAAAATTGAGTTTGCAGTTCCAACTTCATTCTGTATTTACAGTTTCCTTTAGGAAAATTCCTGTAAATTAGTCTCCTATGGGACAGGATATTTATAATCCAGCTTGGATATATAGGCATGATTATTTAGGACACCCTATCATACTGTAATTTCTTTTTTCTTTCTAAACACTTCTACCCTAAGCCATTCTTCAAAAAAGGAAGCTTTCCTCCAAGTAGTGACCAAAGATTACTGTATTTTTTGCAAAAAATGAAAAAGTTGGAAGGTCTGAATACGAAGTTTATCTTTTGACAGTCCTTGAAAAGCACCCACACAATTCCCCAGCTTTGTGATCCCTAGTACTCACAAAAACTTAGATCTACACAAGGCAGCGGATAACTAAGGACATACAAACCAGCATCTGTACTGCCAGCCAGCTTTCCAGCTGCTTTTATAGCTTTCATCTTTCAACACATACACTCAATACACTTAGCCATTCCATCTGTTGTTGCAGAGTAATTTGTATGCATTGACTTTCTTGTTCTCTGTGACATTTGCTTTTCTCCTTCCTTTATATATTCTTTCTCTGTCATCCTACAGCCTCCTTCACATAGCTGTCTCTTTCACTATGCCATGAAAATAACTTTTTCTGTGATTCATAGATTTTAACTTTCTCCAGGTAGGAATGTGCAGTCACTATTTTATATAAGAAACTCACCACAAAACAGCCTCCTGGTCACATTTTCTGTTGACAGTAGCAGTTCCTCCTTTGTCTTAATTCATTTTTGGTTTTAATATAACTGTGGATTGGAAACATTCATATTTTCCACAAAGATAATACATTTACCTCAGTACTTCACAATGCAGTTGACTTGATTTTGGGAAATATTTGTTTAGGTTTGTCTCAATAAACATCACTGCGCATTTCGTGTTTAGAGAATGAAGCGACAGATCTGCAGCAAGTCACTAGTCGTTTCTGTTCATGCCTTCTAGAACAATATGGGGAGACAAGCAGTACAGCTGTACAGAAGCTAGCTTTTCTAAGCAGACACCCAGATGTTGTAACCTCTGTCTGATCTGAGTGGCTGGCCAAAGAAACAGACATACAAGTCTTGATTTCCTTTAAGTCAAGAAATTCTTAATGGGCTCTGGTCTCTTTATTTACAAGAAACATATGCAATCCTGCTTTCCCATAAGACAGAAGGAATCAAAAGGAAACCAAATGTCTTTGTTCATATCTTCAGGGTTTTTTTTTCTGTTCAGTCAATACTTAACCCTCAACATTTAACTGGAAAATTTCTCTCAGAGGTTCTGAATTCTAAATCCATTTAGATATTAAATCTTCTCCTTTCCTGTGTTAGTCCATGGGACTCAGTTACCCACATATTCTTACACATCTAGAATAAGGTATCTCTTGCAGTCCCAGTTTCTGAAAGGTCTAACCATCACTAAGGGGTGACATGCGTACCTTAAGCAGGTAAAAGAGAACATTTTTCTGCACTGACTTTAACGCTACTTTGCCCAGAACAAAACAAGGCAAGAAAATGTAACTTCTGCATTTGATATATATCAAAGATCTTTAGACTTGACATGAAACAGCATAAGCGTAGGAAGATAAATATGGCAGCATTTTCTGTCAGTTATTCTAGTAACAAACTCATGATTTAGCCATCATTAGACCATCAGTACATGAACACTAGTATCAGTCTTACTCCTTCCACTGCAGCAGCAACAGCAACCTTTTTTTGCCAACATGAAATAAAGGGAGAACAACTGATGCTCTAACTCACTGAAGGAATCAAAATATTTTGTAAGGCTGGCTAATGGAACCATTGATTTTCTCAATTAAAGAACAATGAGGTTGTTGTTTAGAACTATGCATTAACCAAATACAATGTTCTAGAGCCACAATTCAAGGTAAAAAAAAAAAAAAAGTCTGTGTTTGGTACCACCAAGTTCCTTGTGTTTGTAAGATAAGATGGGTATAAGAATTTCAACAAAATCACTGTTTCAGATGACAGCTTTTCAGCCTCTTTGCCAGCAAAGAGAATCATAGAATGGTTCAGATTGGGTGGGCTGAAGCTTAGGAGAGACAACTTTTACGGAAAACAAACCCACGATGCAAATTCAGTCAATTCATAGCTGTCGAGAAGATAAGCAGAGCTTGGGCCTGCAACTACTCTTCATGACACTTCAAGACTTCACACCCATAGCTTGAGGTAGTTAAAAAAAATCAATTTCTTGCAAGTGTGGATATTTCTACTACTTCTGCACTAGTAGTTATGCCTTTGAAAAGTGAAAGCAAAGGCAGATTATATAAATGAAGCTCTTAATTTCAGAAGTAATACTGAAAATGTAGAACTTCCTTAGTTACACACCAGATCACCACATTATCAGTTTCTCCTTTCACCTAATCATTCCCACCAGGATTTATCAGCTCAGCCACAAGGTTCTTGTTATGCAGTCCTGCAACTCTTGGGGACCTAGAAGGGCAGGCAGAGCAAGCTCGCCTTTTTCCAGAACATGCCATGTGACACTGCTTGAGTATTATCTGCCCAAATTGAGTTAGCTACATTTATTTCTTAGCAAATGTGATTTAGGACTGCAGACTTTCACTAAGGGACACCATAGGTTCAGACATTTTGACACAGTTAAAGTGCCAGTGGAGTTACAGAACGAACTGCTCTCAGCCACGGCTCTGATGGCTGCTTCTGGGGTCAGTCTTACCTGCTCATGACTTTTTGATCTTGGCCTGGGTTTCATTTTACCTAGTTGCAAATCTGGGATTAACCATCACTGGCATTTAAAGGCATTTAAAGATTATTTTAGCAAAATACTTTGAACTTACTTGACAAATGTTTATGGTCTCCTGTATTTTTGCAATCATTAGCAAAACAGATATAAATTTCCATTTATCAGCTCAAGGGTAGGTGTGATGCTCATTAAACTGCAAGTCAAAGATTTACCAGTTTTTAAACTGAAGTTCTTTGCTGATGGCAGTGCCATCCAGTACACCCTCGTCTTCCTCTATCCAAGAACTAGGTCCTGAGAATACAAAAGATCAATTTTCAGTGCCTGGCCTTGGGCTAACAGAAAAAGAATATGACATCTCTTCAGGCTATTTCAGATAAGATTATTGGCAAGCACTATTTCTGTCAGAAAATAAGATTTAATTTTAGTTAAAACAACACTGCTTTTAAGGAAAAAGAAATAGTATATATGCAATCTGAAAGGGTTTTGAAAAAATCAGTTTGTTTTTTTCAAACTCAAACCCAAAATAACTTGTTTCAACGATACAATGTTAAATTCAATTCTTCTCCCAGGTTTCCTGTTACCAAGCTTTGGAAGACACTCTAAATCAATTTCAAGGAGATCTGAGAAGAAAATGATACCAATTAGCGTATCCTACCGTCATTCAACCTTGCAAACTAGTTTTTCCCTAAAAGGAAATCAGAATGACATGACATGCAGCCAGCTATTTCACAATTTAGTCATCATGTCATAAGAATGAAGTAGACTGAGTCATGCATTTCCCAATATTTTCAGAGTTAGAGCAGCAACAGGACTGTGAAAGAAAATTCTAGAGGAAGATAACAAATCAAAACTCTCCTAGAACATTTGTTTAATACCGAATACTATCACAGAAAAGATCCAATTTCAGAAGTTCTGTTACTTCCTGTTCTCATTCTAATTTCGTGCAATTTCATTTATTGTAAACATATCTGGCTTAGCACATAAGTTTCACCATGGGCCTCACTGTGTGACTTGGAAATATACAATCTCATAATTAGAGGTCATCAAGCTTTTTTCCCTCCTTTCATATCTATGTGGGGTTTTCTTTAAAAAAGTATTTCTTCCCCAAATAAAAGAAATTTAATCAAAGATTCAGGCATTCAAAGCCTGGAGAGAGAGAACTGGATGCAAGAAAATTGCAGGGAATTCAGACTAGAGAAATAACAAGTCCCCAGTTCCTCAGTTTCTGATTCACTCAGCAAGATTTTCACATTTTTCACAGGCCTCTGGGCAATGGAAGCTTATGCTGTGACTTATGATCTTATGGACTTCTTACTCTCCCATTCTTCATACTGGGGAACAAAAATCCGGCTGCACGTAGCTACAGTATATTTTGCACTACCAACACACACAGCTAACAGCACTAACTGGGACAGAAAGATAAGAAAGCCAAGTGAGATGGTGACTAAGACAAAAAAGCAGTCAGGTTTTGAGAGTCCAGCTAGAGAATGAACACCTCCACACCGTGCTTTAGAACATGCCTGCCTCAGGTTTTGTCTCAGAGCAAATACATTATGTTTGTTACCTATTTGAATTTCTACCTAGGAAGCTTTTGCAGAATTGCACAATTTTTTGCAGAAATAGCAGAAATCAGGACTCACTTGTTCCCAAGAAGGTCATATGAGAGCTGCTAGGAACTTACTAGCTTATTAAAACATTCTTCTTGCATCAATAAGTCCTTTTAACATCTGTTGGAAGCTGAAACCCTCACAGTACCTCACTGAATTGCTTCTGCTTCACCGCACTTCTGTTCATAGTACAAGGCTGTATTTCCAAGACGCAGCTGTGTCTAGAAATTTTATATGAACTAACAGAAAACCAAGCAACATGAAACATTGATAAAAAATACGAGATTTCACACTGCGCTAATTTAGAAGAAAAACACTGCGATTTCACAGAAGTCCAAGAAACTTCTAGGCAACAATACTCAAGATAACCCATTTCTGCTATAGACTATGCTATGTATCTTTTGATATCTCTAACTCAATTTTTACAGAGCAAAAAGCAAATCATACCTGTGAGAAGATGACCTTCCCCCTGACAGACCAATTTTCCCTGTCCTTGCCACTAGATTTTTATTGATATTTCACCAATTCCCTTCTAGGGATGTCAAGCGTTTCTTTCTATAGAGAAAGATATACAAGCAGCACTCCCCAAGAAGCTGGTCAAAGCCTGTGTTATTCAACTCAGGGTTATTTTTCAACAAACACACAGCCTTTCTTCTGCACTGTAACAGAGCTGCTTGCTACTCCATAGACAAGATAAAAGCCTCAGAAGTTTTATACTATTTCTGATGGCTTGCTCTCGCACAATGTTCTATGGGTCTATCTAAGCAGCAGAGTAAGAGTCCTGTAGAAGACCAGTCCATAGGACCAGCTCTTCTAAGGGAATGCAGCTCAGCCCTCGTGTTTTGCTGTTACTTGGGCACAGATCTGGCTGCTCAGCAGCTCATGCGCAGGCATCATTCCAAGTTGGCATGTCTGTGTTGGGATGCATCTCCAGGAGTCAGTTTGGGCAGACTGCAATGGGTTTCACTTCTTCCAGCCCCCTAAAGCTATCTTAGACACCTGTGCACCCTGAGGTGCACCCACATGACTTTTTGCCAAACCACAGGATTTCATACTACAGAGCCATACATTATTTCAGAAGCTTTGAACTCAACACTTGTGCCCTGGATTATGCTACAGTGCCACACTCTCTGCATTGAGGCTTGCAGATTTATGGCAAGTACTGCATCATTTGAGTCAGTAAGATTTGCCCCTCTTTCAGAGGTGCAGCCCTTGTTTCCATCAACATTCTCAGTGTACGTGGAGGAGGGCACAGAGCACACGTTCTGTGTTCACTCATTTCCTCCTGCTCTGTTGTGAACATCTTTGCCTGGCCACATAAGTTGCCATTGTTTTGCACTGATCAGCACAATTGCCTTTACTATTGTCATCAGATCAGCTATTCACCCCTTAAAAGAATAAGCATGTATGTTCTTTTTGTCCTTTTCTGCATGGTTCTGATTTTTGAACATTTAAGCGCTCCTAAAACCCCACATAAACTGAATTAATGTACTGGAAGCCTTAAGGCACAATCTCAGTACACATAACCCTGTATAGTGCTGTCTGTAAGAAAATGGATTCATCACTTGCAAAAGAGGCAGCAACATTGCCAAAACAGAAGGATTTATTGCACGCAAGAAAAAGCAAAGCAAACTCCAGTTACAGGCTTCTACTGAGATTAAGCTCTGCCACTGGCCAGAAAATAAAATGTGAGCATGAAAAGTGCATGCAAAATTTAGTATCTCCTGCTCTTATAATAGGAGTTTTAGATGGAAATAGTTTCCTTTTTCCTCCTATCAGCAACTGAAAACTTTCTGAAGCAGAAAAAGAAAAAAATAGAGGAAAAGAAAAACATTCATATAAAAGAAAACCTAGCATCCATCTTCCAAAAACATAAATAATGTTTAAAATTAAAAAACAAGTACTTCTGGGGAGCATGTGTTTAGCTAAAAACCTCTTTGATGATGGCTTAAAGTCTCTGAACAACTCTCTTCCACCTAGCTCCAACCAATAAGATAAAGTTTCCTGGCCTCAGACAGCTCTCTGATGGTTATGGCAGGAGGGAAGATGCCGCGCGCTCTCCATCTCTTCTAGCACAACTGACTGAACCTGCCACAGCTTCACATTATTCAGGTATCGAGTAAACGTAAACAAATGAATATTGATTTCATTCTATTTTTCGCAGCTCCACTCAAAGTCTCATTTCCTTAGGTAATGTCAAACACACAGATCTGATTTCTTATGTAGGCAATTTTATAACACTATACCATAATAACACAGGTTATTTTCTACACAGATCGCTGTAAAAGGCAGGAGGAATTACAAGCTACTAAGTGCCAGGAGGAGAAAAACAATAATTCGCAGAAAACACAACCCATCTCGCTAGAAAGTAGAGAGGGCAGCTGGAAAGGGAGGCAAACGCCAGTCTTGTTGTGCTCCCCAGGAACCCCAGCCCTGAGCCCCCAAACAGGCAGAGCAAGTAAACCAACATGCTCACTTCTACATGGTGCCACACAAACGTGCAACTGTATTTCTTTCGGTGCTCTGAAAGGACAGACCTGCCTGCATCCAACATAATCTGTGCTGTGTGCAGTCATTGCCAAAGGCTTGCACAACATTATCAGCCTGGCTGCTGCCAGAAAGGTCGTTTCTGTTTAACAAAGATAAAACCAAAGCTGTACTCTAAGCATAAGAGAGGGGAAATGAAGAAACAAATATACCTTTTCTGTTCCTAAAGCCAACCGGGAAAACACAAGACATTTGTAACACAATGATTTATAGATCCCTTTTCCCTGCTTTTGTCAAGGGAAAATTGGAAATAGCCACAAATAGATTTACAGACAGACAATCTCATTATAATGTTAAATTGCAATCCAATCGAGCACAGGTGAGAACATCACTGCCTTTTCTATCTGTTGACAACACAACAGCAAGATCTTTGAATTATACGGAAGTTATTTCTCTACTGGTGATGGGGAAGTGAGTTTGGGTTTGTTTTCTTTCCTCAAACGTGCAGCTGAGGTTTCCCACAGGCCTGTGCAGCCCTAAGGAATTACATGTTCTTAGTGATTAAGTTTTTTGCCCCTCGCCTTTCCATGAAGAGCTGTGCCACGATTGCTGCAGTCAAAAAGGTTTGGATGAGCAAAATTCACCAATTCCCCTGCCTTGCTCAGGGGTGGACTCCAGAAAGTCTCAAGGAATTCGGATAGGTGGGTCTGATGAAGAGATCATTATTGTCAATCGAAGACCATTCAAAATGTCTGGCTCCTGTGTGTGGCTCCTGACATTCCATAGTAGGTGTTGTCCAGGTACTTCATACCCTTACTCACTGCTACTTCTGCCTCGATATCAGTGTTTGTGGGAGCACTAACACTTCGCATGGCTAAGAGCAACCATTTACCATCCTGACAGGAAATAAAATCTGTAACTGTCTTGAAGATCACTGAACTATAAATAAATCTTATACACTTTGCAGGGTTATGTGAGTGAAATAAACATAGAATTCCATCTTCCAGCTCAAAATGGCAAAACGGACGTGTGGAATTAATGCTTCCCAGATTTCGTTGCTCTTAAATGGAGCCACAAAATGGTAAATAAGTACACAGAGATCAAGAAGTGTTTCAAATGACTGATCCCAAATCACCATGATTGTCTTTATTGCTTTGTAAATGTGTATTTAATAGTATCATTATGTCAAAGATGTTGAAAGGGTTAATTCTAATAGAAGGAGGAAGGCTAAGAATAAAAAGATCATTTTCTGTAACAAGATGAAGTACTGAACTGAAAAAAAAAATAAATCAGTCATGCAGATAAGCAGAGCCAACTGGCCTCCTTTGGTGAGGTGGATAAGAAAGAATTAATTTAAAAACCTAAAGGTGGGCAACACAATATCTAGAAGTAAGTTGAAGGGGCATGAAGTGCCAAGTCTGACCTCACCATCTGGAAGCCTTCCTGCTTCTGAGTCAGTCACAGATGCCTGTCCAGAAACCTCCCAAAGAGCAGCAGTCACGAGCCAGAACACAAACACACCAGTTATTCCAAGAGTGCCATAGCACAAAGCTTGTTCTTTAAAAAGCTGTGTAATATTCACAGAAAACGGGTGGAAAACTGATGTATCATTTTTAGTATTTAACTTGATACACTACTCCATTATATCTGAAATCAGTTTATTAAAATAAAATTCAATATAATATTTATAAATGTCACAGAACACTTCCAAGAATAAGATTAATCTTTTATTTAATTCTTTGTGATCATGTCCTTAACTAGTGCCAGACAAAACAAAGTTCCCTTCTGGCTAACACAACAAATTGGAGAATTAAAATCCTTCCTATTACCAGAATGCAATTTATTCTAACATACATCATTTGTAAATTAATTAACAAAGATATGCCTATGGTCTACTTTAGAAAATAAATCCTCCAGCTCTGGGCCTGCCACTGAGCAGTCTCACAAACATCATAACTGGCTCCCAATAAAACACCGTAGGCTCAGTTCAACAGCATACTTCAGAAATTTCTGGATCTGTGTTCTTTGTCTACTGGAAGTATTCTCCCATTTCTAAGGCTACAAAGAAGAGGTGATGGGGGGCTGGGGGGAGGGAGTGAAAGTTTAAACAGTTTTGTCAATATAGTAAACTTAAGACCTAATCTATTCGATCTTGTTCTTTGATCAGCACACAGGGAAAACTGCTGCCTTTTTTCTCCTGTGGGAGCTTGCACACCGGCAACTACTCTAGAAGAGGTATCTTCTCTGCTGATAGCAATAAAACAAAGTTATCTAACAAAAAAAAGGGGGACTTTCCCATATTTCCAATGCAAGGGAATCAGTTCAGGCTACCAAAACAGCTAGAAATCCATCCTGCATGAGTCAACCGGAAGGGAAACAAACAATTTTTACACAGGCTTGGCTGAGGGTTGAAAGAGTTGCAAGGGCAGAAATAATTTACTGTTTTTCATTATAACAATACCGTTCTAGCTCTAGATGAATATTTACAAAAGTTTCTTAATGTTGCATTTACACGAAGATTTTACTCAGCCATGAATATTTTCTGTCTTTGTTCCAGTTTATCATAGGATTAGTTAATAAACAGGATTGCTTCAGCCTCTAAAGCTTTAGATTAAGAACTTCACAGAGCAGTCTATGGGGCAGAGCTGCGGTTAGGACTCAGTGTTGTTATTGTAAGTGCTGCTTCAGCACATATCTGAATATTTTAAGTCCTAGCCTGAAATTTGGTACAAGAGCTGGGAGTCAAGCACACCTATCTATTTATGTCATATCATTGAAAACCCTTTATGGCTACTGAGCTGTAATAAAAATGTTAAATAGCAAATGAATAAGCCCAGACAGGAAAGTGGGCCATGTTCAAATGCAGTAATTGCAGCTCTTCAATTTATCAACACTAGTGAAACTTCTGCATAATAGTCAGAGAAGAGCTCTTCAGGAGCATGGCAGCAGTGGTGCTAGAGGATTCATAGGTGTGAACAATAACATATTTTACCCCACCTTAATTTATTTCTGAGGGAGAGTCCCTCTCCTATCCCCCCCAAATACAAACAAACAAAAAAAAAAAACGTGAGCTAAATAGCAAACATACACACACACTGAAAAAAAAGTAAAACTTCTTACAGAGAAAAATGTCCTTTTTTTTCCTGCTGTCAGATGTTTTGTTTCTTAGTTGAAGCTACATTTGATTCACTGTGGGAGCTGAAGGCATTGTTCAGAGGACAGTCCACATAAAATCAAGTACAATCTGAAGAAAGAGAAGCAGGAACTGTTTCCTGAATGTGTTTGTCAGTTTACAGAACAAGAAGAGGACAGGTTTGGCAGAGGATATCCACAATATTGAACAACAGCTATTTTAATAAAGTAAACACTACTTGTTTGCTCCCTCTTTAAAGATGGGAGGAAATCCCTTCCCTGATCAATTAGGCCTCTAAGCTTTCTCAGTTTGCTTTCTAAGTCTGGGATGCATTTTATAACATTATTTTATGTACAGATTATTAAAGTAATGAACTCCATAGTGTCCTATAAGTCAGTCATGCACAAAAATGCTGTGAGAGGACACATCCACAACAGGTTCTAAAAGTCAATACAGCTGACAATTTAAGGGGCAGAAGCTGTTTAAATGTTGTTTGAAGATTTCAGCTGGGATAAAACTGTCAAAACACTTTGAAACAGAAAAGCAAAGAGAGAGGGGAACAAGATGGTGCAAGACAAACCTTGCAATCTACATCAAGTAACATTCTGGCCTGTTTTCTGGGAGGTTTGCTCTAAGTTTGCTCTTAAAGGGGGCTACAAGAAAGAAGGGAACAGACAGGGTCTGTGGTGATCGGATGAGGGGAAATGGTTTCAAACTAAGAGGGGAGATTTAGGTTGGATTTAAGGAAAAGGGTTTTTTTTTTTTGTTTTTTTTTGTTGTTTTTTTTTTACAATATGGGTGATGAAGCGCTGGAACGGGTTGTCCAGAGAGGTAGTGGAGGCCCATGTCTGTAGATGACCCTGTACACTGCCAGGGAGTTGGACTAGATGACCTTTGAAAGATCCGTTCCAACTCTAAGGATTCTGTGATTCTAAGTGCAAAAAGGTTGAAAAACTTCCCTAGTGCTAGCCATGGGCTGCACACTGACACAAGAGAAAAGCAGAAGTTTGAAAAGCTTTCTGTCCAAAGAACCATCTGTGTCTTGTTCAGGGATAGTTACCATCTCTTCACACCCCTATACATACTGCACTGTGAGTTTACCCCCTACGTTTGGGCTGCTTCCTGGATTCACATGTACACCTGCAAGCTCGAGAGCTGCAGAGCAATTGTAAGTCTAGAGATATGAAACACAGTAAAACCACAGCCTCTGTGGCCATTGAGGAGCCCTGAACTGTAAGGAGTTGCAGTAGATCAGTTTAGATCAGTTTTGGATCAAACAAATTCTGTCATCCAAGATTTTTTAAGCCAATTCCTGATCTCTGCCCACTTACTCTATTCTAGACTCCCTAGCTAATAAAGCACCTTTTATCCCAGACCCTTTTGAGATACATTCTAATCACAAAATTATTAAACAAAAAGACATCTAAGACAATTAATTACTAATGTTAAAATAGACAGCTTTCTGATTTTGAACACTGAAGTTGTTTAAACCAGCAAGCCTTCCAACCTGCCTTGCTAGATGTAGTAACTGGACTTAATTTCCCCTCAGACCAGCCTTTGTATGCACATATATTTACCCAAGTTCACGTACACCTCTGTTCTCTAGCTATTTAGCCTCTCTCCTTGTAGTTGTGATCCTGTAGCTTTCATTGTTCTCTTTGACAATGGGGGGAAAAAATTGCACTAAATTTCTGCAGAGCCTTATGAACCTTTTCCACCTTCCTGCTTGACTACGACATGTAAGTTGAACCAATTGTGGCAGGATTTTTGTAACTTCCAGGTAGCATCCAAATTAATGAGAGTGCAAGTTTGTTTTCCTACGTTGACAATAGAGATCGTGCAGCTCAGGGGAAAACTGGATATCAAAAGTCTTCATAGACAGGAACCCTGTCTCTACACGTGCTCAGAAGAGTTATGAAGACTGATTACTACACGGAGGATAAAACAAATACAAAGTGTTGAGGCTTACATAGCAGAAGCATCCAAGATGTGTTTTAGCACTCAAAATTCATGCACGTGTCTTCAAACTGGCAGGACACATGGATAGCTGAAGAAGAAAACAAATCACTTTCTATGCTGAAATGTACAGTCTTTGACCACACATGCATACACAGTTAAAGCTACAAGGATTTTGTCGCTTGGATCTCAGACCTGGAAATCATTGTTGCAACACATTCTTGATTCTTATCTGCATCAAGAGTGCTGAGTCTTAAGGGACTGGATGAACTCCAGTACCTTGGTTAGTCTCCATGAAGAGCCAGTGGAAAGTAGCAGCACAGATTTAGGAACAGATTTTCATATTCCTTGTTTATTTTTTGTTGACTACATAAATCCAATGCTCAGAGGAGTTAAACGCCTGTATAAGAGGATTCAGAAGAAAGATTCTTGCTGAGGAAAAGCTAACACAGTTCTGCCAGTTTTCTTGCTTTAGGAGATTAGGCTTAAGACAGATAAGTGTTAACTAAAATGGAATAATAATTCTGGTCAAGGACTTGGAGGACAGAGTTAGTTAATTTTCAGTAAAAGCTAAGGCTGATAAAGATCCTTGAAAATTAAAATTCAGTTATTGTGTTGTTCAAGACATTTGAAGACCATCTACTCCTCAAAAGGTGTGTTTCTATGTTATAGCCAGGGAGAGGTTTGAAACCGCTTTGAACAGTGCCTTCTGTCAGCACACAGATTTACACTTGACCAAGTTTCTTGCAAGCTCTTTTATTTTACCAATTTATCCGTTTCACCAAAACCCCCTTCTTTACATGATAAATGCCAGTTTTACCAAACCAAAAAGCCAAGTCTTACTAAGATCTTGTGCAGTTTCTCAGGTAAGTTTTCAATGAAAACCTCAGCAGTAAATTAAGATTTTTGTTTTCCCAGTGAAAGTAGTTGCTTTGCACTGTTCAACTTCAAAAGAGCTTCAAGAATGGCATTCCTCATCCACAGCAGTCAGGGTCTGTATTTGTCCCTAGCTGTTAGATAGCTGCAATACATAGCTACAATCAGGGTTCAGAATTTGCTGAGATGGACCACTAAGCACATGAAGTTAAAAACAGTAATTGGACAACACTCCAGCAACAATGATTTGCATTTATTGTCCATCAGCATGATCGTGCACTGTCTCTGCTTGGTTTGATAGACTACTAGAATTCCTAGCAGCAGAAGAAATACAATGAAAGGGCTTGATACACAGCAACAAGTTATCACGAGCCTAGATCTCCTATACTAATCCAAGCTGCAGCTGTACAAAAGACATTCTGCAGTGCTATGCGGCATAACAACCACCACCACGCCAGGGCAGGATTTAGGGTACACTTGGTCAGATGTAGTTACAGATCAAATGGGTTAGGGACAATGATATTTGGAGCACAGCTAAGCTACACACTGTAGCAACCATAAAACTAAAGACTCTATGCATTTTCATTTTGCCAGCTGCATTCTTTAGTGACACATGAAACGTTCAAGTTCAACCTAAGATCACATCAGTGAGAACAGACAATATGCACTTAAAGATGTATTCAGTTAATTGCACTTTTTCAAATGTATTTGAAGCTAAAATCTTATCATTTGGCAAATAGCAATAACAGCATCCCCAGTGTGAGAAGAAACAATGGGAAAACTTTTGAAAATAGAAAGTAGACCCTACATCTACTGATTTGGTATCTTCAAGCTTCCTCAGACAAACGACCGAGTACCAAAAGCTTTACACCTCTGGTAAACTGTACTTGTCTATTGACGAACTCTCCCAAACCCAGTGGGATTTATAGCACTTCACTGCCTCTCTAAGTTGACCTTTTAGCGCGTTTCCAAAAAAGCCCTAAGAAACCTGCTATATATCTCCATCACCGTTATTATTCAGAGCTCTCTTTATATAGGCTACCTCTCCTCCCCGGTTCTTCCACACAAGGTGATAGCTTGAAGCTCCTTAACATTTTGCGATGTGCTAGAGGACCCTCTGTGCATTAAGTGGAGAGAAGTTGAAAGAGATGTTTTCTCTCAGCCTTAGTAGTCAATAGGATGCCCTCCAGGAGTCCAAAACAGAGACTGTGAAAGAAGGTAAGTGCTCCTGAGCTGCCAGAGGTCTGAGCAGGCATACAGCAAGGCTGCTGACTACAACAGTTTAAAGCATGCTCTTCACACATGTAACTGCTATACTGTTTATAGTCCTTGTCCAAAGATGTAAGGAGAAGCCACTAAAGTTAGGGTTTTTTTCATACTTGTGAAATAGTCACTCAAGAAAGCTGAATTTGGCTTCTCTTCAGTGCCTGAGTAATGTAAGAGGATTTGGAGCTACTGCATGCCTGCTGGTGTCAGTCAGTACATTTGCCCTTTACATCATCATCTTTTTGTTGTCTGTTTTTAGCATCACACCTATTACTATGGGTATCCTTTTCCAGAAAGCGCTTCAAAAGCTTTCTTTATGGAAGTAGATTACAACCCTTTTAGCTAGTTTGTACAAACCTGCCATTTATCTGAGCTTATTCTTCTGTTATATGAAGATCATCAGATTCACTCGTGCTAATACAATAACTAAGTTATTGTCACCAAGACCAAGAGGTACCACTGTCTGTGGTACTTTTTCATTTGAATACTTCAGGGGAAAAAAAAAGTGCTGATGAAAACATTAAAAATTCTAGTGGTGAGAATGTTGTATCTGGATTCATGGAAGTCATTTAGAATCATTTACAAAATACTATGAAAGACAGCCTAGCTGCACAGCTTCCACCTTGCTTTTTTACATTTAATTTACAGTGGCTTTCACAGTTTGTTATTCCATGACTTAATGGAAAACTGCCTATGCCACATTCTTTTAGATTAGTATACACAGCCAATAAGCTCTGAATAAATTAGTAACAAGTTGTTGTTAGAGGAGATGAAAGGAGCACATATTCAAGGTGTTTCATAAATGTTGCCTACCAAATAGTTAATGAACATTCAGTCTGAGAAGTCACTGTGAAAAACACTTGTGTAACATGAACGAGATAATTAAATCACAGATTTATAAACTTACAAGTGATGTAAAGAGTTTATTTCAACATCATTTCAGAATAAGAATCTCAGTTTTTCACCTGTTTTTTTCCTGATTGCACCATGAGACTGTGCCTTTCAAGAGATTATACGTGGACTACATAATCTGTAGTAATGGGCTACATATAATTTGTGAACTATATATGGATATGCTATGCAGACTGCAGTCAATAAAGGCTCTTACCTAGTACGTGCTGACACAAGTGAAACCTGAAGGCCCCAATGAAAGAAGAACTTATCTCACCTTCCACTGACTGTGAAAGAATCCACCATATCTAAGACCATACCCTTCAGAAGTTAGTGTCCTAAATGCCTTTGGTGGCAGGCATTCAGTTGCCGAAAGATTTGGAAATAATATCTTTCCCTCACCATTTTTTAAAGAGAAGAAATTATAATTCTAACTTGAAAATAAGGTGGAATAGCAAGAGAATCAATGGTGACCTAACATTAAGATGAGGCAGCGAACATTCTGTACTACAGGGGAATGACTTCCCATATCAGTAGGAAGAGCTGAATTACTTGCTGCCTTTCTACTTGACCACAGAAGTGTACAAACTCAACAATTCTCTTAAGGTGCTACAGTAACATCCAGGAGATGAGAGCACCATGTCTGGCAAAGCTGTGACTTAATGTAGACCCTTGGGGGGGGGCGGGACACTGATAATTTTTCAGTATCACTACATATAAAAGAGTAACACTTCATAGAGTTAGAAAGAAGTTGCAACGCATAACCAAGTGTTTGCAATATCTTCAAATGCTGACTTTATTTTCTGTTCACTGCTCAATCAGTTCATAACTAAAAGTTGTAACAACTACTCCTTTCAGCTGAGTACTGAACCAGTGAGATAGCTCAGGAGTCTCCTCTTCATTGTGTCATTTGGTGACTAAGAAATTCCCAAAAGAAGCTCTGTGACTATGCAGTATTTGCAAGTGGAAACAAAACAGCAAATCCAAATTACTGAGACATAACAGCATCTGATCTGCTGTTTCAGGTGTCTATTCTCCTAGTCCTTTTGCTAATCCTATTATCTTGTAAATTCATTTAACTCAAAAGGATTCCTCAGGCAAAAAGGGTGATGCTGCAAACCATCTAGCTGTTGGTCTCTTGGAAAAAGTTGCATCTGTGAACACTCAGCTGGACAGAAAGCAGTAGAAAACAGCCGTGTTTCTTCTGAATATCGAGAACCTTTTGTGACTTTATTCGGCTTCACCTAAACTCATGGCTTTTGCTGTGCAAGCACAGAATAACTACATAACAAATGACTGGGCTACCACCATTTTGCACAATGAAATGTATTTTGGTGAATGAAATGTAAATTAAGCCTTTATATAATCAGCTTTTGTCCTAATCAAATTTAGGGTTATTAGTTCTTCAATAGCTTTTATTACTAAGAAAAATGGTGCAACAACAGTGATACATTTAACCAAGTACTGTGGTAGTACATACATATGGTAAAAGATAAGAAAAAAGGGCACAGAGAGCAACATTGAAAGCTCTACCATTCTCTTGTTTAAGTATGTAAAACACTTCTATCTACAAGGCAGTAGAGGAATTGATTCAATAAACACGTGAGACACACTTTAAAGATCTTGTCACTTTCAAGTTGTACCAGTAAAACTAAAGAAGGTAAATTAAAGAAAAGAAATCCATCTGAGCAGTTACTCCAGTGTGAAAACACTTTACAACATCAAAAACTTTCAATCTGGACAGAAAAATCCATATACTTAGGAAAAAAAAAAAATCAGTACAAGGACATCTCTTTTGAAGTTAGCTTTTACTCCTTACAGCAGCAAAAATTGGGTCACTAAAGCATTAACAGATCCCCAGTTACAATGCAGTACCCTTGATTATTCAGCTATTCTTAATTAAAAGATTGGCATCGCTCCCTAACACTGAAATTCCATTCAAAGTCTCTCCTCCAGCAAAGAATATGTATTAGCACTTTCTCTGGAAATCTTTCTGATCAGTACATCCAAGAAACTGACCCCAGACTGCAGGGCTGTAATCCTTTCACCATTTCAGTAAAGTCTTACACCATCAAAACAAATGAATATCAAGATTAGGCCGAGAGACTACAATGCCAAACTACTATGATGTCTAAAAGCTAAATGTCAGAAATCTCAGGATAAAAACTTCAGCATCTTAGGAAATAAGAGCTCCAACCCACATAAACATCTTCCAGCCCTTCTTGGAAATAAATTTTTTTTTGTCAGATCACAAAGCTAGACTATTAACTGCTTTGTCCAAAACAAATCTGCAGAACGTTGCTGTAAATTTACCTGCATGGTGCTCCCCCACAAAGCTGACAGTATCTCCTAGAGGAAGTTGTAGCTCGTAAGCCCTTGATCTCACATGCCTGGGAAAGCAGAGGGAATAGTGCATCACTGCAAGGACCACGTGTCCCCAGTTGAACTGAAGGAAGAAAGGCAAACAAGGAGCAAGCTTCCATTGCCCTCACCCTTCTGTACATGAGATACTAGAAGTTTTCAGTCACTCCCATCTTCCACCACAAAAGAGTGTGGCAGTAACATAACATCGTTTACATCTATTCCTTTTTCTGACCTTCTCTATGTCCAGCTGGTAACCTGCTTAGGACAGTAGCTGTAGGTAGGCATTTGCAGACTCCAGGACAAATGCTTTTATTTGTTGTGTTTAATATTTTGTCCAATTTTTTTCCAAAAGCATCTTAATTCCCCACATTTCTGACAAGTGAAAGCCCTAAACAATGGGAATGCAAACTTCCATTGGATGACTCCAATTTTATTTGAGGAAAAGTCAGCCTACTTTCCTAAAGCCATATACTCTATAGACAACAAAGTAGACAGCTTGGATTTTAATCAGCATTGCATTTTGAACACTGCCACCTAATTCCATTCAGGGATGCAGCCACATTAAATAAGGGAGCTACACTGAAAGAAGAGCATAGAAATCTGCCAGACTGCTTTAGGTCATAGGTGTGAGGTATTTCACAGTAGTGCAAAATCTGCAAAGTAGTTAAACTACTAGTACTTCAGAAAGCACAGAATCCTCTCCAAATTATTTCTTCCCTTCTCCAGCTATAGGATAACATCCAATACTACCCTTATTTCCAGCAAATATCAAATTGAGTGCTCTTTTTCAAGTTTTGTAGAAACAAACTGAATTGTTTTTAAAAAGAAATCACTGAAATGAGCAGGCCCGCAATTCTGTTCAGTTCTAGGGTGAATAATGGCACTATTAGCTTGGGAATGGTACCCTACCCAAGCCTCTCAAAATGTGCTTTCTTACCTCACCCTCACCGTAAAAACCACAGGGCAGTTCTGAATAATACCTTCTCTCAGGCCCAGCTACTTGGGGAGCTCTGAATTCCCCAGAAGTGGGCAGCCACCCTGCATTTCCTCACACACATGGGATTCATTGTGTCACCAGTGCATGAGGTCAGGGTTAAGTGGTTCTTCAGTGACCACATGCTGTGGAGAAGAGTACCAGCTGCACCCCCCAGCCAGGAGGCCTGCCTCTGGAGATGCCCCCCTCCAGCCAACAAAGAGTCTGGCCCTCAGGTGGCAACAAAAGCACCTGCAAACATGAAGCACTTTTGTGTTGTGGTATCCACAGCACAGCCCACGGCTCTGCCACAGAACTGCGGATGGAGTTGAATGCATCCACTAGGTATGGTGGGAACGAGATCTCCTGCATTTTATGCAAAAGCGAAAAAGACAAATACCTCTGCTTCTGCCAGGATGCACTGAGAAATGCCTCTTCCACTTGACACTGAAGCTAGAGCAGCTGGGCCTGTGCCACCCTCACCCTGGCACGTAACCAAAATCTTCAGACAGCACCACGACCTCTCCTAAATTCTACGTCCCCAGGCTCTGGGGGGTGAGGGTGCTCCGATGTCCAACTCTGTTGTCTGAAATCCTTAATGTGTTTCATGTGGCCTTCATCTTCTCCAGACCTCTCACTTGCATCCTGCTTCACCCTTGTATCTCAGCTTATGGCAGATAAGGATCTGCAGGGCAGTATAAACCTGGGTCTTGCTTCCCTGCTGCTAACCCTAGAAACCATTCAGGCCATACCTTTAATCCAAAGGGCATGAGGTTTGCTCTGCAGCTTCATCCCAGTGCCACATCACTGGATGGTCAGTCTGCCACACAGCAGCCACAGTGCAGCATTAGCTGGCAGGCAGGCCAGGAGCAAACAGCAGGGCTGCTAAACATCACAACTTTTTTTTATTATTATTAAGTACACACAAAATCTCCAGTTGTCTGTCACTGAAGTTACCCATACTTGATGAGGAAAAATTCTTGTAATTGTCTCCAAGTTTCAGTCCATCCTGTTTACCATAAACTTGCCAGGAGTCTTGCCTCCTTTGGCATCAACATATGGAATATATAAACAGCTTTATTTCAAAGTGAGGTCTAGATGCAATACAATAAACAGAAAATATGTATTATACAAAGCAACTGCCTAATTGCCTGTTCCCAGCTAACTCCCTCTAACAGATGTTTCATGCTGGAAGTCAAGCTTGAGCCTCTGCAGCAACAGTTTATGAAATGAGCTAATTCAATTGCACAGTGCTGCTTCATGGCTACAGCAGCTTCCTCAGTCCAACCTCTCTGTGCAATAGCTGTTTGGAAACTGAAATTAAATCCTGCTCTTAGAGTTATCAGTACCTCCTTTTCCCAAAAACATTCTTCATTCCAATCCATTTGACACAGGAAGAACTTTAGAACATCTCTAAATCCCTCACGTATATAAAAACCTCTTGTGAAAATGAATGAAATCCTTGTAATCTGAACCTTCAAAGCTGGCAATAGGCACAGGGATTTGTAGGACAAAGACTTCATTTTCTCAATTAGTATACTTGTAGTATTGTGTCTGAAGAGAAAAAATGTTATTTTACCGAAAGATGAGTCCATCGAGAGTCATGCCCTTATGTAATACATATGTACAATAAACATACTCCGTGATGAATGACAGTACAGACTTTGGAATATTATAAGTATGCATTAGTGATCCAAATAAAGATAGGTCAGCTGAATCCAAGTTACATTCGCTTCTTGCAAAGGTTAGAAGTGAATGTCATCTTAACTACATCTGCACTGCATTAAGACAAAACTGCAAATTAGTTGCTGAAAGTAGAAACAGAGGGCAATCACTCAGATTTAAAGGGTTTCTGGAGGGCAGAATTATCATAAAAACTGAGTCACAAGATCTTAAATTTGGCCAGTGCCGGAATTTATTCTAAAAATAACAAAAAGATAGATGTACTAACAAAATACCTCTAATTCCTGTTAAAGGCTGGAGTGATTCTGTATGCAACCAGAAATTCTGGCAGAAGGCACAATCAGCGAAACAAAGAGCTGTTAATGAATTAAAATGCAAAGATAACATCCAAGAAGCATAAACAAGGACAGGTGACAAAGGAGGAATATAAAAGCATTGCTTGGACAACTAGGGTATTATCAGGAAATAGAGAGCCCAGAGGGAGCTCAAGTTGCTGAGGGGCATAAAGGTCAAAAAGTACACAATTCTTTAAGTACAATAGTTGTAAACAGCATTTCAAAGGAAACGTAAAGCTGTTGTTGAATAGGGGAGACAACCTGGTGGCAGACCACACAGCAAAGGCTGAAGTATTCAGTGACATTCTTGCCTCAGTCTTCAAAAAACCCCCAGACCTCTGCACATACCTACACAATGTGAGAAAGGAGACCAAGCAAAGGAAGAAGAGTTAGGGATTATTTACAGAATCTGGGTGTATTCATACATATGGAGATAGACGGGATCCGCTCAAGGATGGTGGAAAAAAAAAGGTGATATGATTGTGAAGCCACATCCTCAGAATGTTGTGATGATCCATGGGAAAGGGTTAATGTTACACTCATCTTTAAGAAGGGTCCAGAGGAGGATCTGAGGAACTAGATGCTAGCCAGCTTCAACTCAGTCCCTGGAAAGATCATGCAGCACATCTCCTTAGGATCCATTTCTGAACAAAGAACAAGTCAGCAGCGAGGAAAAGGATTTACTAAGAGCAGACCAGGCCTGGCCAATCTGATTGCTTTGTATGATGAAATGACTCGCTATGTGGATGAGGGGAGAGAAGTGGATGCAATATGCAGTCTTCAGTAACTCCACACAAAGCCACTACTTTGATCATTGTAAAACCTTCTCCTGCAATGCCTACAGTTCACAAGCACTTTTTCCTCAGTTGTGAGGACGCTCATCACTCCTCCAGCCTTCCAAGGTCATTTTCTTCCCTGACATTTCTGACCTCCTCACTCAGGTTTACCTGCTTTTTGTGTCTTGCTACAGTTCCCAGCTGAGACTTCTGCAGAGCTGTTTAACTCACTGCTATAAGTAGGACAGTGATTATGTGGGAGAATCCTCGTGTTCACTGAACCTTGTGTATGCCATGATTTTTCCAAATAAACAATTCTGGATTTATCAGAAGCATTCATTCAATGCTAAAATTTCTAGATTAACAAGTTTTATTCTAGACATTTTACATCTCAAAGATAATTGTTTTCTTACATTAGTTCCAGTCTGATGAATGTTTTGGGCAAGTCTTTGTCCAGCCACATAGAAATAACACCTCATTTCCTTTAATCAAACGCACCCTGCTTTTCTCCTTCAACAGAAGGAGAAAACCACATCCAAGTCAGTGCCTGTGTGTTTAATTTTTGTGTTTCTTATTTTGTGTTCTTTTAGAAGATGGAAATCAAAAGGTCATTCTGCTGAATTTCCTCTCCTGTCTTATTTGTGCACATTTTTTCCAGCCTTTTAAAAGAAAAAGCTTAGTCACACTCACAAGAGTTTCTGCTTATTCCATTAAAATATTTTAAATCAGTTCTTGGTAGCTCTTCTTCCTAGACTGTCGCTTAAAACACAAAAGATGTGTAAAACAGCTGGGTTTGTTTGTTGTTTTGTTTTTTCAAGTGTTGTCACTACTTTTGTTATAAAAGTTTAAACAATAACAGAAGAGGAAGACAAAATACCACTGTTTTTCCAAGGAAAGGTACATTTAAGTCAAATTACACACTGGTGTGACTCACACTAAAACCAGTACAAAAGAAGAATCAAGGACACTTGGTTACACCAATAACCAGTATAACTGAAATATGGAACAGGACAGAAACCTTATGCAGCTGCTGTCCTCTTAAGGTTGGACAAAGGTATGCCAGCAATTAAAATATCCCCATTCACTGGGACACTGCAAATCTGGAGCAGATCTGTTCCTCCAAATATACAAACACATGAAATTGAAGCTAAAGTAGGGCAGTACAACCACCTTTTTCACTGTAGTCAGCCAAATTACAAAAACAGCAATCGTGATGTACTTGGCTTGATTTATCTTCTGATGGGCCAAAAATCAGAAAATAGAGTGAAGATGTGTTTGCCGTGAACATGCTGCGTAATACCCTGCAAAGGCTGCAGTAAGCTTCTCCTCTGCCCGTCCATTGGGCAGCTTGGTAACGGGGCACCTTCGCCTCCCTTGGAAACAGCCACTAACCGCAGCGTGCTCTAGGATGCCACACTGGTGCTCATAATCAAGTGAAAGCTCTGGAATATCCTGCTGGCACTCAGAGTTAAGTTAGGCTCCTGTTTGGAAGCCAGCAAGGATTCTTCTGCTCCAGTTAGGTTGGCAAGGACTACCAAGGTACATTTCACTTGGCCAGCTTCCTCTCATCACCTGGGTGCTTCACTTCAAATTCTTTGCTGTTGCAGAGCACCCCAGACACTGTCATACACTTTTTCCTCTCTGCTGCTTTTTCTCTCCTGACACAAAGTTTCATCCTGCATTTTTGTAATAAAACATGAGTTCTGCAATAGATTTTTCAATATTTTTGTTCATTCACAGAGGAAACAGCGCAAAGTAGATATAGTTGAGCAAAGCGCCTCTTCCACAAGTACCGCTGAGGGGTTCAGTTCTGATGACAATCTCTTCCCAGATTTACCTTTACTCAGGTTAAAATGCGTTCTACATTCTGAAATTACTTTTAGCCCCAATGAGTCTGTGATAAAATTTTCTCTCTCTAAAGAAGAAAATACATATATTATTAAGCTCTGCAACAAGTGAGTTCTTCCGATTTCTTCCACACTAAGGACAAAAATGAAGTACATTTCCATTAGTTTGTTGTGTGCCATCGTTTAATGGGTGTCATCTTCATTCACCTCCTCCTCCCACAGGGGACTGGAAGCAAGCCTGAAATGAGAACTTGTGTCCTCTCAGATTGCAGCACTGCTCACACCACAGTACCAGACCTACCCAGACTATTTTCTGTTCATCACTGTGTGGAGATATTTAGAGCAAGAGGACACAGTCCAGAAACTTCTGTGAGAGGGTCACATTTTGACCTTGCCTAGACTGGCAGCACTACTTCAAAACACGAGCTCCTAGCAGTCAGCAGTCCCTCTCCTCACAGCCTCTCCCTGCTGCCTGCTCCAGGCCGCACAGGAGGGCCCAGCCACCATGCTGCCAGGCAATGGCTTGGGCAAGAGCAGCAGAGAGCCATGGGTCAGGCACTGCTCTTTTAGCTGCTTCCTATCACACCAGAAAGGTGCAAAAAAATATTTTGCTCATCTATTGATTTCCTCTGAGTTTTCTAGAAAAATTCAATAAAAGTCCTTCTAAAAAGCAGTGCTAACAAAAGACGTGCTCTGGGATGAATAAAGCTTAGCAGTGCTACAAACCACTTGTTACATCTGGAAAAGCAGGTAGAGCTAAAAGAGCTATTCTAATCCGCAGAGTTGTAAACAGTCAACATATTTCAGTCAGGAATTCAAACTGTCCTGCTGTGCAGACATCTCTAGGAGGAGACAAGCTGCTCTGCTACAGCAGCATGCTCTTCAGGTCGTATAACATATCAACCCAGTGCCAAGGCTCAGACCTGTCAAGTGCTAAAAGACAAACAGCAAAATGAGTACCAGTCCCACTGCACAGCTAAAAAGGAACTCACAGGTGAATCTCAGAAACACACTCTCCTCTTATTTGGTACTGAATTAATTCCATGGGCTACTCCATACCAAGCCAGTGCCTCCAAACCTTTCCAGGCCTCCACCTGCTTTCGATTTTTCACACAGAGCTGCACTCTCAAACTTTTATCAACAGCCCCACAAAAGCAATACAACTCCACATGCTATTTGCAGACTATGAACTGTGACCCATGAGTCACCAGCATTCCTCCTAGGCTGAAAAACCAGCAAGCATTTCTAGGTTCAAACCTAGAAGGAAGTGTATGTTCGGGGACCTCAGAAGCAATCCCCACATTATTCCAACCCCCCTCAACCACCATCATCGTTCCCAGTCATCCTGATAGCAGCATTTGTATGTACACTTCAGAAACAGCTGATCCCCTCAGTGCTTGTCGAAAAGAGAAAACAAGGCTGCCATGCTTTTTGAGACACACGGTCTTTTTCTAATAAGGTGTATTAGTCTGGCCATTCTCAAACACCCCCAAACATGCAGAGTTTCGATGCACGACAGCAGACACATGGCACAATGCAAGCATAAATTTCTCTCTGAGAGGGACGTGTGACACCATTGCTCATTCCACGTGCATTAGCTTCCCAGCAAACTCTTTCTTCGTTTCGTGACAAACATACCACACAGCTGGATACCTCCAGGCAGTCATGGAATAGGATGGAAAGACACCGAGGGACATTCTGCAGCTGTTGGTGACAGTCTCCACTATTTACGTATGCAGTGATTATTTTTGCTACAATCAATTTGTGGACATTGTTTATCTTTTACTGTTGCAGTCTTTTCTTTGGACAAAAGCTTGCACTGTTAGGCACAATATGCTATTTTAAATGAGATTTTACATTAAATTCAGAGCAGAGCAACAACTTCATTAATTTTTCCATCTGTTCTGTTCAGGCTCGTTGGCTTTCATGTAACATTTAACTTTTGTACAAACCTAAAATGCCAAAAGCTAATCTGAGCTCATTTTTTTTGTGTGTGCTTTGCCACCTGATAGCAATAATAAGATTGTTTGCCTCAGATTTTGTAGAAGAACAGGATAGGCTCCTGATCCTGCTTTTAACTGCAGAAGAGAAGGAACGTTTAGAAAAGAGATTTTCCAAACACACCACTGTGTGTTGGAGGCAACCAACAGCCCCACAGACCAAGCTCTCAGGCCCAAGGAACCTTTCTGACAGTGTTTCCATTTCTAGTCAGTTACAAGTGGCTTCAAGCAGTTCAACTTGCTGGGTTGAGCTTGCTACCTTGTGAGCTATCCCAAACAAATGGCAGCCTAAGGTTAACAGGCCTCTACCTTTTCCCAAGCAAAGTGGAAGTAAGTTATTGACAATTGGTCTAAAAAATAAAAATAATAAAAAAAACAGAAAGGAAGAAATAAGTAAAGTAGATACTAAATAAGTAAAGGTCTGCTCTCCAGATCTGAAAGCTATAACACGTAACGCGGATTGCCATACATCTGCCATAGCAGCTCACAGCCCGCGAGACACCGAAGGGCAGAGGCTTGCTGACGCCTCAGCTGCAGAAGGGCAGGGCAGTGTCACAGCAGGCTCCTGCCCTCCTTCCAGCGTGCTTACATCTCTGTGTGGGTGGCAAGGAGCCTGGTTTTGAGGATCAGTCAGAAACATTGAATGCCCGCTCTGCCAAAAGGCTTACCGTGCCTCCCATGGTGACACTACAAGAAGCTCTTGCACTGCAGATAAGGCTTTATTCATCTTCCCACGCTACAGGGAAGTGAGCAAAGACAGGAATACCATCACTGGAGGGTTACAACTGACCTCACCAAGAATAAACAGCTAGGCACATATCAGGCACAGCTTTGTAACTCAGCCTAGTCCAAACTGCACAAAGTCATAACCTCATTTCCCTGAGGAAACGTGGGCATAGTAAACAGACTGAGAATACAGGAACTGAGGAAAGGAAAAGAGAAGAAAATCAGGCGCTTCTGTAGCACACGCAGCCTGAGAAGCTGTCCTGAGAAAAAGGCAGCGGGCTAGAAACAAGCGCTAGGCACTGCACAAGGACTGCCAGTCACAACCCGCGTTTCTACACAATGTTCAAGCGCTGGCAACAAGAACACCAACAGCTGTTAGATTGCAATGAGCCTCCGTCTGATTGCACCACCCAGGCAAACCATTACCTTCACCCGTGTTGCTCTCTGAGATAAATACATTTCCCAGATGGCAAACCTTCAGGCACATTCAGTGAGGAAGTTTATATTAAAAACAGGTTTTTAATATCAAAAACAGATTTTGCACTGCTCTAGAATACACAGCCTGCCTAACAGAGCAGAGAGAACAGCTCCCAACTGCTTGCTTCTCTGACTGACTGCCCACTGATACTCATCAGCTTCCCAGGCCTTAACAGAACGGTCAGCAACTCCGCTTTATCTCCCAGACAGAGGCAAGGTAATTCTTTGGAGCGTGAAGCAGAGGATTAAAAATCTCCAGGTTTTTTTTTTTTCTTTCCCCTAAGATTTGACTGACTTCTCTGATTTCCAATTTGCGTCCAACCAAAACTGCATATTTAAAGATATCACTGTATGTCCTGAAATCGTAGCTAACTACGCCAAGACTTGTGGTAAGACATCTACCTCAGTAGATCTCTTCACCAAGAGGCCTACTAATACAGGTACTAGAAACGACTGTAAAAAAGCAGTAATTTACCTTTCTAAATCATTTTATCCTACCACACAACCCTAAACCATATTGTTTTAAATATTGATGAATTCTGAGTCATAACAAACAGCCTACTTCCCCAAGCAGCTAGAAAAATATTTCACGTTTCTGTAGGAGATACAATCGATCGCATTAAATCCAGGGAACTTCTTGTTCTGCAAACAAAGAAGCAAAACTGCTTCAGAGAGGTTCATTGCAGTGCTAGGCAAAGCACTCAAGGGTAGGCCAACAGACACACACAAGAAGAAAGGTCAGACTCACCTGCTGGGTGCGGGGGATCTCTGAATACACAGCACCCCTCTCAAGGACACAGCCTTAGGCCCAAGGCGTTCCCCCCTCAGTGGCTGGCCCTTATATGAGCCCAGGGTGGCTCTGCCCCAGGCCCACCCCTTCCAGTCACAGGGGAGCACATGTGAAAGCAATTTACCTGTGCTCCCGGGCAGTCACACTCCTTCACCCGGTGCTCAATCAAAACGTGATCTAACAGCTCCCCTACACTTCTGTATTGAAATTTTCATTATGCAGTCCAACACAGGTGCTGTGAATAGACTGGAAAGATTTATATATACAAAAAAAGTCCAAGTTGTTTAAGATTGTGCCCATCAGAGACAGCATCAGTTTAAGGATACACCTGTATTAAACATCCATCACAAAATTTCAGCAATCATACCTAATAAGGACTGCAAACAAGACATTCTTGTGTTTATTTCACCCATTATTGTTTTTTGAATTCCCTGCACAAGAATCTAACGACTTTCACAATATCCCACTGCTCTGTAGGGGCACAACAACGCTGCAGAAACTATATTTGAAAAACGTCGTCTTTTTCCCCCCCACATTTTATATCCAAATTGAATTGGTCCTCACTACAAGAATCATAATAGAACTCTCTCATCCAGAAAACAGCTGCTGGTTGCTGTTATCTACTGCAGGTGTAAGTCCTGAAATATTTGCATCCCTAATACACTCTGGTTGAATGTATAAAGGAAATTAAAGGAGCTAAAATTGAACTTGAAAAACACCTTGCAAGAGATGTTGAACCTGATAAAGTTCTTTAAATACAATCACAAGAAAAACAGCTTCTAGGGAATCAGTGGGACTGCTCGTTGGTAGAGTAATGAAAGGGACACTAAAAGAACAAAAGGAAAAAATTCTTCACTGTGAGGGTGATGAGGCACTGGAACAGGTTGCCCAGAGAAGCTGGAGATGCCCCATCCCTAGAAGTGCTCAAGGCCAGGCTGATGGGGCTTTGGGCAACTTGGTCTAGTGAAAGGTGTTCACATTGAAGATGTGAAGTTATTCTCAGTTTTATCAGCTTTATTTCCTCAATTAATTTCAAGCACTGACAGAAAATCAGCACAATAAATACAAAAAGTGAGAGAAAAACATATTTTATTTGTACTGAGGCAAAAGGAGCTCATCTCATTTAGACAAAAGGAGAGCAAATGATTTAATCAAGTTTTTGAGAATTTACAGGCAAACAAAAAAACCTCATGCTTACCATACCAATACATGACTGGATTTCCTATGTCAGAACTGTCTTCCTTCAGCCTTGGCACCATTTTTATTGCCTAGTACAATATTTCATGTCTTCATTTCTCAAAATGACGTATTACCTATGTAAACATCTGTTGTATGTGTAAACTTCAAAAAGTAAATGGGAAAACCTACTAATTTATTCCCCCACCCTCCAAAAAATCAAGTGTTAACTAAATGTCAAATTAATTATAGCATATTCTCTATAATACTGTTTTAACAAGAACTACAGCCTGTTGAATTCATAACAAAAACGGTGCAGAAACAAAAGCTTATGTGCAGTGTCATGCATTAGTGTAATAACACCATAAGGCAAAAATAAAAAAGGTGGGTTTTTTTCCCCTAAAGTATACTTGCCAAGACAAAAAATCAAGGCTGTACTCCATGTCAGTTCATTTTGGTAGTACGCAGTAACAGATTTTTTTTACTTTTTCAATCCAAATTCTTTATGTGGAAAGTAAGAAAAACTGTTCCCAAAGAATCAACTGGGCTAAATGTGAACAAGAAATATCTGAAGTTAAATACTCCTAAAATAACCAACACGCGAACAATAAGATCACTGCAGAAAAGTTCAGCAGCCTAAGTCAAAAGACTGAGTGAATAGTAATTTTACAACCTTTTTGTTGCTTCTGTGTTCACTTCGTGATCAAATTGAACAAGCAAAAGCAGTCATATGGCAGCCTGGAAAGCTTGACATCACCAAAGATTTCCTTTATTGTTCAACGTGGCTTTGTAGTGCAAAGTATAATCAACCTCAATCATTTAAGAAGGAAAGAGAAACATTTCGAAGTTGTTGCAAATGATCTCAAAGTAATTATGGTATCACAGTAATCAAAATGGCTGTTCTTTTTCCTCTAATTATAATTTAATCTACTATTTGTCATTTTTACAAACTGCAGTTCACATTAAAACATTTGCTGATAACAAAAGCTTTTCTTTGAAAACAACACTGCTTTACATCTAATCAGGCAGCCTGTGCATATGAGAGCATTCTGTCAAGAGAGACGTGGAAAAGGGCAAAGGAGAAAAAGCTGAAACATGGCTACAGCCTGTCTGTGCCTATAATGCACTACAGAATCTCAGGCAGCACTAGAGACAGCAAGTTTCTTCAGATGATCCATAAATACTTGCAAGCTGACGTCATCAGTGAGAATGGGTGCTCCAGACTCCTATAAAAGAAAAGAAAATGAGAACAGTTTATAGTCTTTGTGAAGAAAAAGCATTTTAAGGTACAATACTTTCCTTTAAACAAACACCTCTCTAAACTGAAGTTTAGAATGACCTTAGAAGCATATCATTGCTGAAATCCTCTGGCAAAAAAACAGCAGTCAATATATTTAAATAAATTTTCATATGTTTACATAAATTCAGGCACAAATCATGACTAGGACATGAGGAAACTGCCTCAAGTTGCTGCAGGGTTCAGCTTAGGCATCAGGAAGACCTAATGGAAAAGTGGTCAGGCACTGAAACAGGCTGGGCTGCCCAGAGAACTGGTGGAGCTGCTGCCCTGGAGGTATTTAAGAGATGCGAGGATACAGTGCTTACAGACGAAGTTTAGTAATGGATTTGGTAGTGTCAGGTTGATTTTAAAGATTTAAAAAAAAAAAAAGACTTGAAAACAAAATCATGTTCAAATAAATGCCATATCAAATATAATCTGAAAATTTCAACTGCATCTTAAAAGACTAACCAATCTGCTCTTTCAGAGTAAATAGAATAGAGCTGTATGAAATTAGTTTACCATTATCTTCTGAAAATATTTTAAATGCCATATAAGGCACCTGTCTGCTAAAGCTGGAAAAAATGTTTACTTATAATGTTAAAAACAAACTAGTCATCACCCTCTGAATCATGGTCTCAGTGGTGTGTGGCTGCCCTCTTCAGGTCAATGCGGACTAACAAATTTTTCTGTAGTCTTCCAGTTATGCACAAAATACACAAACTGACATGAAACAATTTGGGAAGCCCAGGGCAAAAATAAGAGAAAACCACCTCAGTTCAAGATTTCCTCCTAGCAGTTACATTTCTAATTTCATAATTTTTATTTGGCACGTTTTTTTTATTTAGAGCATAGACATTACAATGATAGTAGGGAGATTAACACACCATTTCTTACATTATCCTAAACTGAATTGTTGCCAACAAGGGAAAGTTGTCTTTTCTAAAATGTATCAAAAAGTTTCACTGGGACTCTTCCAGCATAAGCAGTCTTCTTAGAGATCATTTCAACAGTTGTTTACGTTACATACAGAAGTTGCATTTACATTTGGAACACAATTCCATTTGCTTACTAGTTAAATGATCAGAAAACACTAGTCCTATACAATGAGCAATGTCAAAACTTTCCAGGTAATGTAGACTACGTGGTTTGAATGTTTTGTGTGTATGTTGTTTTGTGTGAATGTTTGAATGTATGTTGTGGAGGGAACATGAAGAGAGACAACCTGAAGATTACTGGTTTACAATATCAACAATGAAGGCAAGTGAAACAGTTTAAAATGGTGCCCTCCCTGACTCAGTGCATTCTGTTCAAGCATTTTCAATTCAGATCTCAATCCTCTATCCCACCAGAATTTTCCTTAGAACCAACAAATCTCTATGAAAATGTACCCTGATAAAACTGTACCCCTTTTACCAAAATACTTTAGAAGTACAGTTAATATACAGATCTGTCTGATGCCATCACATTTTCCTGAGAAAATTACACTGCACTAGTATTCACCCACAGCAGTGTTTCTCTTCCCCTTATAAAAGCCAAATTTAGAAGGATGACATGCAACTGAGATGCAATACTCAACAAAACAAGCTGCTACAGAAACTTTAGTTCTTGAGTTAATATTTTACTTCTTTCACAGAGAAAATCTGATAAGCCTAGTCAACTGGTCCACCAAAATCCTAGGAAACATCAGTACATTGGTACTGATGTACTTCTTGGTTCTTCCTTGAAAATAAGTTCAAAATTAATTTCCTCAACTGCAAAAAAATCCTTTAGTCTTTGTGTGTTAAGTGTCCTCATTCTAAGGAATCAGAACGTAGCTAAGAAAGACGGCTAGACACAGAAGTGGCCTACAGGAGCTTAAAGGAGGAAAATAGATCATTTTTGTCTGAAATTCTTTTTTCTTAGCTTTCACAACTATGGTGGCATCAGGCCAAAATTGCCTTTATTTTTTTTCCCCAGTTTCAAAATTTGACATTACTACTTTTACATACACAACTCACACGGTTTCTGAAATAGGGAAAAAGAATAAAATCATGCATGCAAGCTTCACTGTCAGATTCATACTTACTTGTCCCCACGCATACATGTTGTTATGAGTCTGAGAGGGATTTACTTTTGAAAGCAGGAAACGAGCCTTTAAAGAACAAAGCACAGGCAACTGATTAATCTTCTCAAACAGAATTTTCTTATACTCAGGGAAAACAAAAAAAAAACTATGCATGAAATATACCAGTTCTATGACCTGTGGATAAAAACAAGCACAGATGCCTATTTGGAAGAATGAGCAGCTTCTCAGTAAAAGCCACTCCCTGGATTCCATAACTATAAATGCAGAATTGCTAACAGTTCCTCAAAGCAGCAGGAAGAAATTTTTTTTTTTTTTAAAGCACGAGCAAAACAAATGTGAACATTTATAAAATATTAATTAAAAGCTTAAAAACCAAAGAACTACAAAACAAACACAAAGAATACTTCTCATATTGGTCCAAAGATCCTGACAAACACTATATTTTTGTCCTATATATCCCAAGGAATCCAAGAGTCCAAGACAGTATGGTTAAAAAAAAAAAAAGTAACAAGATTCACAAATTAGGCTAAAAGGTATTATTAAGTATCTGTCTCTGTAAAAATTTTAAAATTCCAGATCTTCACTTGCAATTTACATATATTTTAGAAGAGAAGTGCATGTTTACTACAAAAAAAAAAAAAAAAAAGAGTCTCAAGACATGACTAACACATCACTTCCTAGATTACACATCATATACTTGACCATACCTGGCTTCCTCCATGCTCTGTATCAATATATCTGGGCATTGGAAACCTAGAATGAAGAATTTCTTGGGCATCATCTATGGGAGCTTGAAGCAAGTGATGGAAATTTTCATACTCTGGCATATCTTGGTAACCTGATTTACGCCACTGAGCTATGGTCTGCACGTAAGAAGAAGAAAGAAGCTTAGATTGGTGAATCAGTTATTTCTTAGAGAATAAACAGGGCTTTTCAGATGTGCCATTTAAGTAAACCTTTTAAAAGCACGCTGCAGACACACCTCTGCACCTGGCCAGACATCCCACTCATCTGGACTTCCGCCTGGGAACTTGACTTTCTGGCCTGAACTCAGACCTGCCTCACTCCCATCAACTTGTCTGATGATCTGGAGTGGTAGCTGAACACAGCCACCATCTGCAAACTGCTCTGCTTGCCTTGCTCAGGTTCTGTGGCACCAGGTCCTCCATGACACTTCAGCCTGCCTTGTTATCATGCTCTGCTCCCAGTTCCCCTTCCCTCAGGGAACAGCCCATCCCAGCTGCTTCCTTAGAGCATCTTACAAAAATGCACAGAACATTTTTATACATAAAAAGTGTTAAGGTTCAGTAGTTATTAAAAAATGCAGCTATGAGGACATGATGCAGAACAGCGTTTCTCAGATTTTCAGGTGGGAAACTCAGCTGCAAAGCAGTAAAAAGCAACAGCTCCAGGGCGGGAGAGCAGCAGCAAGTCATTTGTATTTGTATGGTATTACTAGGGAATGTCCATCTACTTAACTGCCAGGAACAGTTTCATTCCCCTAGGACAGTGCAGATGAAGGGTGACTCTAAAACTTTGTATACTGGCTCCTTACCCCAGAAGATTCTGAGGTCTAAAATAAATGTGTAAAACAGGAGTAGGGAGAAATAATATTCTCAAAAGCTAGAAAAATATTGATCTAAAACAAATAAACTGCATAATGAAGTCAATTTCTCCTAAACCCGTCAAAAGAAATAGGACTGAAGTAAAACAGCAAGGCTGCGCATAGGCATGTTGGGTTACCAGACTACAGATACGAATGCAGAGTCTAGTACTGGCCATGCAGATGAGTTCAGGCATTGAAGTGTTTTAGAACTGGGCCTTGGCTTTCACAACATAGATCTCCTATGGAAAAAAGGAATATTTATGTAAGAAGTTACTCATCTTACCTCTCCATGATATATAAGGATCTGGAAAAAGGTGTCCATAAGAAGAATGCGATCTGGTAAAATGCTGCTGCTATCCAGAAGAACAGGCTAAGATATAATAATAAATAAAAAATTACTAACTAATGTAAAATTGAGCAGTCAGATGGCCTTACAAGCTCTTTGAAAATCACTGAATCTTAGGAATTTTTTCAATCACTTACTAAAGCTCCATATTAGCTCCATATTTGCTTGTTTTCCTGTTACACAATCTCACTGTGAAGTTATCCATCTTGATTCTGAATATGTAAGTTCATGAATGTAATAATAACAGAACTCTTAAGCTGCTTCATTATTATGCACTTTTCTAGTCTTTCAAGTACCTCCAGATTTCTCCAAACAATGCCCTTAGCTTTAGTGATACTTCAGTATATAAAGATTCAGTGGTTATTCAAGTATAGGATTTGGGGATTGTGGGTTTGGTGGTTTTGGGCTTTTTTTTGGTCTTGTCCTTGCAGCTAACTATTATTACTGTATATAGTAAATACTATCATTTATGAAATCTGATTTAATATTTGGAAGTTTTAATTCACATTCTTAAAGGCAGTGTTACTATGTTAGCATTGTATGATTTATTTGAATCAGCACCATATGATTTAATTGGATCAGTCACAACAGGGACACTAAAAATGTTTATTATTCCAAAAGGGAGAAAAAAGATTTATTACTCATTCTACACAAAGGTGTCAGCTCATACTTTAATCAGGTGGGTATCTGATCATGCTTCCCTTTTGCATCACCCGCATGAATAACTTTTCTTTATACATGGGAGAAGGATCCCACACTTCTGAGTACCTCTTCACAAAATGCTCCATTACTTTAAATTAAATTCCACTATTAAAAGTCTTCATCCTCACAACATAGTATTAAAAAATCCCAACAAAAGTTAGGTCCCAGCCTGCTAAGTGAAAATAAAGATATAGGCAAGGATCTAACAGTTTCATCACTCTGTCTTACCTGACTACTTTCGTTGTCTCCTATCTTACCTTTCTTACAAAAGTTTCTTGGAAAATCACATTTTTATTTTAGGTTTATACAGCACTTGCCATTATAAGGTCAACTAGGAGGTTCTGTACCAAATATGGCAACTACATCAAAATTAGAAGCTTGGATGATGATATTAAGGTGGAGGGAGTTTTGTGCATTTCAAATTAAAACAACTGTTCTTAAAAATATATATACTGAAAAAGTATATTTTGAAATAAAAACAGTTTTGTTGATGTTTACATTCTGGCACCACAGAAATAAAAGCAAAACTCCTACTGTTCTCAAAAAGTAACAAAACAGATTCCTTAGTTTAACATCTCTCAAAATGAATTTTTCTCTCAAGACTTCTACATCAGGATTCTGAGATATACTCCATTCTTAGTTTGTTCTATATAAAATGAAGTTTCTCACGTAATACATTTTAAAACACGTTTTATAATACATGACAATGAAGACAACATCTCTTTCAAAACAGCATCCTTTAATCTACAATTAGATTACACATAACGATACCTCTGGAGGCCCATTGAAGGAGTAGGCATAGAGAATCGGCTGAACCATGATAAGTGACTGGGTTAGATCTTGACGCATAAAATGGTGACGATAGTATGAGCTCTCATCTGGACTGTTGTTAAAAACTTGTAAGAAAGGAGACCTTCTCAAGTGAAACATGAACTGCAAAACAGAAACCATTTAGTTAAACATACGCAAAATAGAGTTGTACAAGGAGAGATCTTTTTTTCCACAAAAACAAGGTACACGAAACCAATGCCACTGCAAATTCCAAGTCTCAGAATCATGGAAACAGAGTGGTGAAGATTGGAATGGACCTCAAACTGCCTGCCAGCAAATAGACCAGGAGTGCAAAAGAAGCTAGGAGGGGACACAGCCGGGACAGCAGACCCAAACAGATCACAGGACATTCCATACCATATGGCATCATGTTTAAAAATAAAATTGGGAAGAGGTGGCTGAGGGGCTGCTGTTGCTCACAGGCATTAGTTGGCTGGTGGTGAGCAATTGTGTTTTGCATCACTTTTTTTTTTTTTCTTTTTTTCCGCTTCTTATTAAATTGTCTTTATCCCAATCCACAAGTTTTCTCACTTCTGCCCTTCCTATTCTCTTCCCCTCATCCCACCATCTACCAGGGCTAAAACACAAAAGGTCTTTTCATTCTAATACTCAGTATAAAGTCTTATTTTACTCTGTGCTACAATGCCGCTTTATTCACTTAGCATCCTCTTTATCCCTTATAAATACACTATCCTTCTACTCACCTGTGGGTAAAGTGAAAAGGTTTCCGAAAATCTGAAAGAGCTTGGATCATCCTTGTGATATTCTCCAAATTTTTGACACTAGAATGAAAGAAAAATATATCTAAGTTCAGAAACATGGTAGCTTCATCACACCATTACTGTAAGTCTGTTTGGTTTAAATAAACATACAATTTGATGTGTCTAACCTTTGTAAGCAAACAAAAACCTAGCAAAAAAATAATCCTGACAAATTATTTTCTTAACAACCTGTGATTAACTTGTACACGAGGCTTTAATGGCTTTTTGTTTTTTATTTAAATCACCAAGCAGAGTTAGATGATTAAACATCTTGGAGAACATAGCTATTAATAATTTAAAACTGCTCACAGGAAAGAAAAGATAATTTAAAAAAAAGAAAATCAAATTTTTGAAAATAAAGAAGTGGTTTTCTGAGTATTTTGACTTTTCTTGCTTAAAATATTCCACCTACAAAATCATTAGAAGCAACAGAAAGTAGAGAAAGCTCCAATATCTGCTAGCATCATGCTAGATTTTCTCTCAGTTGCTGGCAGTGACCAGCTGCTGAGGATGAGGACTTAGGAGACGTTAACAAATCAACTAAAACCAGAGATGTTCTTTCATCACTTAAAATAAAAATTCTCTGTTAATTTCTGCATATCCACTTGTGGAAATACTCCCCCATCCCACTTTTAAGGAACAACCAGTGAATACTAGTGAATGATATTGTCTGGAGACAAGAGAACAATTAACTCTTAATTTAGTGCTTTTTACCAGTCGTATAAGCTGTCTGTCCAGCCACCTAAGTACATCAGGCCCCTCTTCTGTCTCTGCCCTATACACCGCCAGTCTAGCCATGAGAATCGCAGCAGCCTCCTGGTCAAAAGATGCAGCAATGTTTTGAATCTGTGTCTGCGCATCTGCCCAGCTGCAAAAGAAAAATACACATTTGCATCGCAGTGAAAAGGAACAACGCCAAGTTTTAAATACCTCTTCAAAATTAAGGCAAAGAAAACAGTGTTAACAGCATAACAGGTAACCTCACAGTGAAGCTTCAAAAGTCTGCCAGTTATAAATAAGTAGCCTCTCAATTTAAAAAAAAAAGTTAATGAGAAACATTCTTTATTTGTTGAAATGCCACATATCCAGTGAAAGAAAATAATGCTACCTATAAAACAGTTCTTATATTTGTTGACAATTGTGAGAAGTTAAGCTACAGAAAACACTGTCCACAAAGTTAATCACACATTTCCACACAGTTTTTTTGTGTGCTTGTTCTGGGATCTAATTGCTTATTCTCAATTTACAAGGTGTACTATTACTCTGTTCTTTTACCAATCACCAAGATGATTTAACTAATGCAAACGTTAACATGATACTCATTAATAGCAACATCAATGTTTTTTGATAATCTGAATTTTACATCAAATTAAGCAAACAATAATCCCCTTCATCTTAACGGGGACACCATTTGACATTCAAAAATGTCTCCATAGTATTAAATATCACTATCCAGAATTGAGAACTGAACCAGGAAAGCTGCAGGTAAAGGTTATACACAGAAGAACAGGTATATACAAGCCCCTGAACTACAACTAACACTCACAAATTGAGGCATAAGGTGACCTTTATCATTCCTCAGCCTTCACCATCTCCTCAGCTTAGGAGAAAGAATTTCATTCAATGTTTCCTCTTCATCTAAAATCATTTGAGTTACTACAGAGCACTCCCATAACATCATTATAAAGCCAATGCAACCTCTGGGAGAAGAAGCAGCCCACAGAACAACAGAGGCAACTGTCTCAAAGGTATGACCATGCTTTCACCATCTGCAGCACTACACAAGCCAAAACAGTGGATTGGTTAAAGATTGAAAGGCAAATATATCCTCTTCAAATATGATTTGCCACCAAAAAAAAAAAAAAACCACCATACTTTCTGGCAACTGTGGTCACTCTGATACGTCTCTGTCCACTGGAATGCTGGTACTGAGTCACAAACTGGATTGCACCACGACCTCCTTGAGGAATTGGAGCATTGTGCTAAGTGTGGGAGGGAAAAAAAATAAATGGAGAAGATGAGATCTTGCAGCATAATTTGAAAATGGACAAGCAAATGAATAGAATATGATTAAATTTTTAACAAAAGGCATCTAAAGTTCTATAAATGCATTGACTGACGCATTTATCATATCAAGTATCTTCACAAAGCATAGCTAATAAACCTGGAGACTGTTAAGGCATATTAGGAGCAGTTGCTGTCTCCACCAGATACCTTTGAAGATTCTCTCTCCTGCCACATACCCTCACAAACAACAATACTTTCAAAAGGACTCTCCCTGTGGGAGAGAGGAAAACAGACTATACGCCCCTAACATGTTTCAATTAAGCCAATCTCTACTTACTTTAGTTACAAACTGAGCAATAAAACCAAAAATTAAAGTGCAACAGTATGGAGTAATGACCTTGTAACTACAACAGAAATACTGAAAAGCACTTTCAAATAAATGGATTACAGTATTTTCATATACTGCAACAGAATTACATTTTACTAAGTAATACTACAAAAATAAATATTTGGGCTTTAATTATGAACCTTATCCAAAATTGATAAATAACTTCATATCTGATTATTACACCCAAGGAGATTAACTTATCATTAATCTATTAGTGTCCATCCCCTAAACTTTGATAATATAGAATAGCAACATCATTTATATACCTACTACAGCGCTTGAGACAGTTACAAAAACAAAAAAAAAGAAAGAAAAGGAAAAAACATGAACATGCAGCCCTTAGCAATCACATAAACTCAAATTACTGAGCTTAATAGACAGGTGGACAAATATGTATTACCTGGTTGACCACCTCAAAGTAGAGTGCAAGTGTTGTAGTAGGATTAAGTCCACAAATCTTCCACTGACAAGTACCCCCTGTTCCAATCTCCTGTAAACAGATTTATATAACATCTTTACAAAACAGAAATATTAATATATTTGCAACACAGCATGTGGTTATTATAGGCAATAGTTTCACAACTACTCTGTCACAAGTTTTCTCCCTGCTCTCTCTGCCACTCAAAGATAACACACTTGCACTACAACTGCAGTGTTGGATGCAGGAATCACAAAAAAAATAGAAAGATGGTAGGTTGAAAAAGTTTAAAATACTAGAAAGGCAGGAAGACTGAATTAGAAAAATGGAAAAAGCAAGCCAAAAACAGGAAAAAGTGAAAAAGAAAACTAATACACTTTGTTTAAACAGTCTCAAAAGCAGCAGCAGCACTCGAGAAATAAGAGCAGAATTCCTCAATGACTGGTGTGCAGGCCTAGTGAAAACTTAGTGTTAATCAAAGATGGTTAGGTAAACTCCTGACTTCTGGAGCCATTCCTATTGTTTCGTTGTGCATATTCACTACTACAGCAATGAGGCAGAGCATATGCCTTTCTTGTATTAAAGGAACACTACACATTGAAGAAATGTCACAAAACTAGTAACAAATTAAATGCTGAGCTTCCCAAAGCCTGAAGAAACAGAGAACATAAAGAGATGTACCTCAATTTTTAGCTTAGCAGAAGGAGAAGGAAATTTAGACTGAGGAAAGTCAAACAAATTTGTTTGGCTGAGAAAAGAAACAAAGAACTGGGTGTAGACTGACCCCTTCCTTTACTACAGTTACTGTTACTGGCTTCCTTACTACTACTACTCTTCCGTCACCTCCCACAGAAGGAAGACACAAGCATGGTAAGGTTTGCAATACTGTATATGCCATTGTAAGATTTTATCTAGTTTTTGATAACAGAGATAAATTCCCTTGAGAGCAAATAATCAGCAGAATAAAAAAAAGTGTTTCTTTAAGACCTATATACCCCATATATAATCTGATTGCAAACATGTGACAAGTGAGGCAAGAGAACTGCAGAGTTCCAAGAATTAGAAGCAAAGAGTTAACTCACAATACATTTATTCACCCTATTTCAGACTGATTCTACCTCTCTCTCTAAAATGAAAGCATGTGCACTTGAAGAATGAACTGTACCAGAAATGTATTAGACTTGTGAAGTTTTGGTTACCAAAGGATTCCCCATATCAAAATAATTTTTAAAAAGAGACAGGGAGAGACACAGAAAGAGATATAGAATTGTCCAAAGCAAGACAACTGTGGAGTACTTTTGCTGGGAATTCAGAATTAGGCAAAGCATGAGTATCTAGGCTGAAAGCAGCTTTAAGAGTGTATCTTATAAAAATCCTAAAAGGAGGAGAAATACATTTAAGAAAAGGCTCTCCCTTTCTCAGTGTTTCTCCAGTGAAACACTGAGCATGGAAGGTATCTCACCTCAGAATATGACTTCTTGTTACAATTGTTACTGCTCCAACTCTACTGTTCCATTAAACTAAGCTTTATATAGCAAGGAAAAACTTAATTCCTTTGTTATATGGTTGGAAAGAGAACACTTAAATTTAGTGAATCACTTCAAAAAACAACAATTACAAAAAATAGGCTCAAGTGGGATGCCTCTTCTAACCCATTAAAAACCACCATTAAAAACTTCTAGCTGGTAATTTATATAGTACATAGTTACATAGCCTCTAGTAACTAACAAAGTATCTATACAGAGATAGTAACATCTCTGAAATGACAACTTCCTTTTTGTCATCAAAACAACATCAATACCCAGAAAAACAAATTAAAATAAATTGAGCCAGTCACTCATAAGGGAAACAAGTGGAACCAAACAAAACATTCACAGAGAATTATACTGGCAATAGTTGCCACCGTGCTTGTATTCCAAGTATTATGGCTAAATTACCTAAAGTGGTAACTGGATAATTGAGCTCCATGCATCGACATTTAGTTCACACATTTTACCTCAAAAATTTAAATTTAGATAATTTAAAAAAAAGGTTTTTGGATATAAACTAATTATGATGTAATTGCAAGGCAACAGACATGAATTCACAATTTTCTACTGCCCCCTGTGATTTAAATATACAGCTCAAATNGTTTACTTCTAGTAATTGCTTTTGATTAACAATAAAATATAAAATTAAACAGTAATATTATTATTTGATAAGCAAATAAATGATTATTTAACTCTGTTGTAAATTTAAGGGAGTTTCTTCAGAAGCCTGCAATAGTTGGATACTCCAATCAATTAATTAAATGTGTATTTGGTAGAACAGCTATGCAAAAGGGAAGAGGGGGGTCAAGATAAGGAGTATGTTTCCAAACGTGTCTCCTCCTGTTCTCTCAGTCTTTCTAAAGAAAATATTTTCATGGCTCTCTGTTTGGATAAAAGGATATAGGACCAATTTTAACAATAAAGCATGCTAACTCACTTTCTACTTGATTTCTGTTATGCCAGCATATAGCTTCACCATAGTAATTTTAAAGCAAACACTCAGTGAAAAACTAAGTAATAAGGGACCTGCAAGGTCTAAAGCAACTCGAATCTAATCTAGCAGTGAACATGAGCTTATCCAAAGAACAGCCTTTGAGTGTATTTAATTTAAAATGGTAAAAATCGAACAAGATTTATTCAATTTACAGAAAAGTTTCATCCTCTCTCTCTTCAGATCTAAAAATCCTAAATCCTACTTCCTCATAATGGGACATTACTTTTATTTTCAGCTACATTTACTTACATTTTCTGAGACACAAGGTCCTTTAGAGTTCAGAGAGACACAGGGTCCAATAGCTCCAGAAATCTTTACTTCTCTTGAAGTCTTATATTTAAAAGAAAGACATACATTAATATACCATACAAAGAACTCAGCCTTACTTTATCACTAATTAATGAAAAATTCAATGCATATCAGATGCTTTATACCTTTAGGAAAGGTTATACATATAATAATGCTTGATACATTTAGAGAAACTTTTCAGAGAGTCACGGAACTGCAAGATAGTAGGTCAGTAACAGCTACGTCCAAGCTAACTCTGATGCATCATTTCAGCATGTTCCTACAAATTCCTTAAAGGGCAGAAATTCTATGTTTCATAGTAATCCTACATTGCCTTTCTTATTCTTACCTTTATTTCTAATGTGCCACCAAATCCCATTTTAAATTGTCCTTGCATATCTTTTGTGAATACTCTCTGAAAGGTCTGCTTGAATAAAGATGTATTGAAAGAGTCACCCATTACCATGTAGCCACTAAACAAGAAAAAAAAAAAACTGAAGTTAAAATAGATAATTTTTATGCAACTATTTATCACGAGATTTAAATAATTTATTTCTATTAATGACTAAAATGAAAGAGCAAAAATCAGGAGCAACAAGGGGTATGTATGAGGTATGTAACCTGATAATCACTTGAGACAGTAGATGAACCTATGAACAACAAAGGACATAAACAAGACAAAAGGAATAACACTGAGTTTTGTACCACACTGAACAGCGAGAAAAAGAAGGATGACAGGTCTTCATCTGTACTGAAGCCTGAAGCTTACATATACACACAAACACACTGAAAAACTGCAACAGTACATAGGACAAACTGTCTAAGAAAGCCATGTTATTTAAGCCACAAGCAGATCAAATTAAAGAAAACCAGCAAAAAGCCCTCTGATAAACCACAATTATGGTGATAACTTTGCCAGAAACTGAGAAATTCCAGTTTCTCACACAAACACAACCATCACAGTAAACCAGAAATTTGCAGAATGTTTTTGCTAAGTGTTTCTTGTGAAATTGTTCAAAAACTAAAAACCTGCATCTTCATATACTACTTAAAAATGAACAGGCACAATACCCAGTGTAATTGGGACAGCACTTCATCTCCAGAAGACCAGTCTGATCCAATGCACATGCATATATGTCAACAACATGACCATTTGCTGCAGCTCGATTAGCCAGGGCTTCAAAATGCTAAATGCAAGATGAAAATACAATTCATAGCAATTTATGACATGAACTGTCATCTTCACATCAAATCCTAGACTCTCAAAAGTCTTCTAAAACATTATCAGATTAAACTGGAATTTTCAACATCTGTGCTTTATTTTCCAACAAGCTGAGAACCTGACACACACTAGACAGACCAGTAGCTGCTATTTCAATTAGAAAATGACCTTGATTTTTTCTTTTCCAGCTGTGGATTAAGGAGTAGATCCAACCCACAGAATTGAATTGAATTCTCTAATCTGAAGTGTCCACAATGACAGGTGCCTGTGACTGAGCTAATAATTGAGCTCCCATTATAATCAGTTAAAAAGAATTCCAAAGTTTTTGGATGCAGTTCACCTGCACAAATGTACATTTAGGATGAAATGAACTGTGCCTAAACAATACCAGCTAACCCTCCCTCCAACTGAATAAACAGTCTTAGAGAGCAGTTTTCTTAGAAGGAGAAAGCCTTGCTCTAGAATACCATTTAGTAACATGACCTGATCCAAGTTAAGTCAGGGAAACACCCTGAAGAATTCTACTGGCAGCTAAGTCAATACGCTGAAATTTCTGGAGAACTTCATGAAGACATACAATTATTCAGAGATAGTTACTCAAAAAACACACAATTCCCACCTCTTTACATGTTTGTTACCACTACTAACAGTATTTTACAGTGTCAGGCAATGTAAATGTTTACTTACAGGTAAGGTGCCTAAAATATCACCTATTATCATCTCTTACCTTAGTACCCTTTTTAACATATTTAGCATTGTCTTTTTCAATGTCATGCCATGATCTTATAGGTAACTTTAGCTCATCCCCTACAACCATCCCAGGTCCTTGAGTCGCTGGTCCTCCAATGAACATCATTATACGTGCACCAGTATTAGGGAAAGTGCACTGCAGGAAATGAAAGACAAATGAAACCCACAGTTTTAGCTACAAATTGAACAGAAGAATGTAGGCATTTTTCATGCCAGTAGGATTTTAACAATAACTGTAATTTTTTCACCAAAAACTTTAAATTCCTTACTAATTCAGTCTCAAACTTGCGTCATTAAAATACATATTTAAACACCTGCAACTACTCCATGAATGTACAGCATTATATTAATCAGAATCATCATACAGATCTAACATGCATTGATTATTAATTTTTTTCACATATTGGTTGCTCAGCTTCTCTGCTACAAAATGATCTATTTACATAGTAGCACAAGTGCAGTTAAAGTTCTTACCTCAAGAAGTCCTACAGCTATAGACAGAGCCACTCCAGAGGAGCGTAAGGGCCTTTTCCCTTGTGGAACAGGCCAAGGATCCCGCTGCAGTTCACCCAAAAGATCAGTAAGATTCATATCAATTTTCTGCACTGGTTGCAAAAATCTGGAAACAAATAGATGGAATTACTTTAGATTGTAGTTTTCAAGTAAAAGTTACATCAGTTGCTCACCAACAAGGCAGATACATATTAGCAATATCAGACACTCTAGTCTGGACTCAGAGCAACCCCTTTGTCTCACCAGGACAATACGGATCACTAGTACTACTTAGACAGCATACTCAACTTCAGAAGTTCAGCAAAGAACTTGTAAAACAAAAGCTTGCTGAGTTAGAGGTACAGCCACTATCCAGAAACAACCATGTCTAGCCCAAAGAACACAGCAGACAATCATCTATGAATCTCAAAAAGAAACGAGTTTTGCTTTTTTTTTTTTCCACTGAAGTAGCAGAAATCAAAAATCAGAAAAAACATTAACGCAAACATGTCACTGTTCTCTCTGTTACAGGCTGTCTACAAATGCAGCTACAGGAAGGCTGAGATGGCAAAGCTGCCTTTTTTATTTTTTTTTAATCATTTTATCAATTTATTTTATGTTTCATTGAGATACACAGGAAAATCAAACATCAGCCCACAGTTTCCAAATGACAGACAAAAGGGGTGGGGAGAGGAGCATAAGACGGGGAAAGGGCAGACAAAACTGGATATTGACATGAGAGAGAGAGACACTAAAGCAGCCATAAATACTTTCCAGTGTACAAACTAACAGAAACACAGTAATGTCTCTGTCTATAACTATGCCTGTTTAACAGTCTCTGTTTCCAAAAACATCATCCAGATGATTTTACTACCACAGATTACGTCTTTCCTTTGCAGTACAAATTGCCAGGAAAGAAACAGGCTACAACCACTAGTTTCCAAGCAAGTTTGTGCCCTATCAGAAAGCTCAACTCGTTATTTCTCCATTAGCACACAACACACATTTTTCAGTAGATCAGGATAGCCAAGATGAGTTTTTAAAATGTTAAGCACATGACCTGTTAGAAGGTGGTGGCTGCTGCACTTGAGGACCACGACCAACTTGTGAAACGGCTACTTTTGTTAGTCCCAGCATTTCCTGTAGTCAAATACACAATATTTCAGTATAAAATTTGATACAAGCTGTTTTCATCATCTTGATAACTTCTTGTTTGTTTGTTTTTGTGTCTTACCTGAAGCTGCTTCGCAGAGAGGTCCTTTGTTCCTCTGAAGACATAACTTTTGGAAATTCCTTCACAGCCAAGCTCATGAACCTGCACCATTCGGCCAAAGGTAATGAGACCAACTAACGCAGTTGGTGGCAGGAGACTAAGCGACATTTGCATGGATTCCTTCAGGGCTTGCAAGTCTTCATCTTCCATGCATGTGTCCACAACATAAAGAAATATCAAGGGCATCTGAGGACCTCGCTTTAAGAAATACAAATATCATCACATGAAGAACAAGTCCTTCAGTACTCACAGACCTACCTTTACAAATGAAGGTAACAAGAAGTTATTCACAACCATAAAAGATTCTAACCAGATAACATTCAGTAAGATTTTACCTAGAAATCATCAGTTCTTATTATTTTTTTAATCTATTTTGGCTGCACTATGAGCAAATATTCCCTTTGTGTTAAGAGTTGGCAAAAAGAAGATTCTGTTTAGTCTTAACTTTTTTTCATAAAATGAATGCCTCATTAACGTCTTGAATTTTAAATGTCAAAAGTGGAATTTAGAGATCATAAATATGCAGTGGCAAATGTTTGCACTTTTAGGTCGTACATTCGATTTTTAGTCCCATTCCTTTCAACTCATTTCTATCCTAAAAAAGGATGAATATTAAAATTCAACTTGAGTATTAGCTGTTTCCTCTAAATCAAAACTAATTCATGATTATTCGATTATAAACTTAAATTCAAATAATTAATGAGATATATAGCAATAATTCGAGTCAAAATCATTCAAGCAAGCAGCAACAGCAAAGAAACCCTCAGCATAAACCCAAATTAAACCTAGTTTTAGAAGAAACTTAAAGAAATATACCTAAGAAAAATACTCTTTATTTTGTTTTTGTGTTTGGTGGGGGTTTTTTTGTTGCTTTTTAAAACAGTAGTCTTACTAGTCATCCTTGTGTTCTTACAGAAAGTTACATTTTCTATTTCCAGTTGATGACAAACTCTCAATCTACTAACAAGCATACATCGACTTGGTCATTAAAACACAGTGATTAATTCTTTTTGTACATTGTTAACTTATAGAAAATGCTAAATACTTTATTTAACGATTTTACCTGTACTACATATTCAATGCTAGAGAACTGAGGCAGAAGTTCAGCCGGCTGATTCATTTCAGATATGCCAGCGTATGTAGGAGGAAACTGCAAATAAAAACATAAAAACTAAGTATAAACAAAAGATAACAACTTCAACAAAAACATAAGTATGTACTACAAGACATTCACTATTGCTGTCATGAAAAAAACCTCAATGCAACCTCTGAAGATATAGTTATACACTCATGTTCTTGCTGTCAATTCAGTTCACAAACATGAATTGAGAAGAGGGAATTCTTCATTTTTACCTTACAAAGAAGATTTTTTATGTACTGAATGCTTTGTTTCTTACCTGATTTCTCTGATAACAGAAGTTGCAAGCCCAGAGCTTCGCTCGATAATCCACTTGGCTGTAAAAATACAATAAGAAAAGTTTATATTGTATGAATTTTTTTTCCTCCAGTAACTCTAGAATACATTTATTTTAATTTTTCAAAAACATACTGCATTAAATATTTCTGCAGGATATTTTACATCATGTTTAGTCTCCCACTATCATCCAGTACCTTTCACATGCTTATCAAATTCCACCTTGCAAACTTATCAGCTTCTTGTCCATAGTTCTGTGTTTGAAATGACACGTGTAATGCTTTCACTGCTTCCAACCTTCTACAGTCATTTGTGCTTGTGCCAATATTACTCTTCAACTTAAACACGATTTTACCCTCTCTCATGATCACCTCAAGTATATTTATCTATCAGATCTTCTTTCAGCTTCTATTTCACCAAGTTAAACCACCTAACTTGCTTTGGTCTACAAATGAATTAAGGTTAGTAATAGTTTACTCTACCTGGAAATTAAACTACATCAGGGCCCAATATTTACAAAGATATAGCATAACTTTTTACCTGAGTAATTTTCTAGAGTTGAAATACTAAATCACAACATGAGCAGTTCCAGAAAAATAACATACCTGAAGTACATTGAAGAAGATAGCTAAATGAAAGCCATGTTTTAATTACGCATGTTACACCTTAAAAGTTTACACACAGAGATTTTCTTATCTAGAAGTTTGAGCTGTATTCTCATGCGAGGAGTATTTAAACACACATCTTTTGCACAGTTTAACTGGTACTATCTAAATATTGGTTTGTAAGGAAAAATATTGATATATACTATAAAATAAATTAACATATTAGATTTACCATAAGGGATTCAGAACAGCTCGACATGTGGTCCTGCTGCACAGAACTGGTTCATACTGAATAGGAGGCAAGTCCGGCCGTTCTTTCAGAGGCGTAAAGAGGGCAGCCACTGGGACTACCATTCTTGTGGCTTCAAGACGACTTGAAGGCCAAACGTTCCAGCTGAATCTAACTCCATCTCTGTCCTCATTCTGCTGGATAAATTCCAGGAATGTTGTCATGATCGACTTCTCTGTTTATCACTAAAATAAAAAGATAACCGTCAGTAGAATGTGGAAATGCAAGTGTTTTCAAACATGGACCTTCAGTTTATATGACACTTAAGTTCTTCTCAAGATAATAGCTTGATTCTAATGATGGCTTTTAACAAAGCAGATTAACGTAATCCATAAAACAAACCCTACAATTCACAGACAATATAATTAGGAAATTATCAACCGTCAGCATGTGATGAAAGCTACAAAAAGCATCCTCAAAACTGCTCCTATAAAACACAGACTAACAGACAAACTTCATTATAAAATATCCCCTCTCCTGTTTTCCACAGGTGCTATCCACCATTCATCTCCATGCTGCAGCACAAATACTACGATAACTGTCAACGATTCCATGAGCACGGCATCTCACTGATACTAGGAGCAGGTCCAGGCATCACAGTAACTGCAACACAGAAAGCCGCACAAAATTTTGTGCACAGGAGCATTTCCGCTACTGCTTCTACTTAAGCTGCAAGGCCATTGAGCAAGGGACAAAAATCAACAAATACAAGGGGAGAGAATTAGTACAGAGGGATCAGAGACAGACAATAACCCCACTGAGGGAGGAAAGGACAGCATAGTATCTCAAAAGGATGCAGAATTTAATAAGTTAACCTTCTAATACATCAAAATTCATCCATCACTGTTTTGTGTAAAAGGTGAAAGAACAGTATCCCTCAGAAATGAAGTAGTGATACGATAATATGTATGAGCAAACAGCCTCAGTTACAAGCACAATTTGAATAATCTCTCCTTTTAAAATTAATTCCTAAAAAGACAGAGAAAATTGCAGGTTAGAGACCCTTTCAGCCATTCCATAAGAACACACTATCAAGTCCACCAGCTCCATATCCACACACTGCAACGTGAATTCTGTCCTGGCCTTCAAAAGTCTTTTTTCCACATTAACACAGCTACACTTGAAATGGCTTTACACGGATATGATTTTTACTTATCTGTTATTGCTCTACAGAGGGCAATGTGCAAACACCAGCGTGCAGCGACTTATGAAGTGCATCTACATATCACAAAGATTTACAGAATTTAGTGAGTTACTGTTACCTTCCAGTAGATACTTCCTATTCAGGAGGCAGAACCTGCTACAAATCTAGGGAAATAATAATAATGTAATTGACAGAACGGCATGGAGCTGTGTCAGGGGAGGGTTAGGTTGGGTATTAGGACAAGGTTCTTCCCCAGAGGGTGCTCTGGCCCTGGCACAGGCTCCCCGGGGCAGTGGGCACGGCCCCAAGCTGCCAGAGTTCAAGGAGCATTTGGACAATGCTCTCAGACATAGAATTGAATTTTCAGTGGTCCTGTGTGGAGCCAGGGGTTGGACCTGATTACCCTTGTGGGCGCCTTCCAACTCAGGATATTCTATGATTCTATAATTCAAATTTTCCTCCATCTTTTTTTCTTTTCCAAGAGGTTAATAATGCATATATATTTCATCTTACATCAGATGTGAATCTCACTGCCTGATAAGTCACATTCTGTTTTGGTATTATCACAGCTATCCAAGCAGGATCGCTGAGACAGGCATGGAGGTGTGTGGCATTAGACCAGAACAGCAAAGGCTCCTGATCTACAGGCTACTAAAAACTTTGTTTGCCTGAGAGCCACAAAATGCATATTACAAACCTCAGAAAACCACAGAGAAGTGATTTCAGCAGAGCTGAACAGCAGCAGCTCTGAGCTGGGGTGTCACTGCTCCAGCTGTGCTGTAGGTTAAGACACCCAGAGGGGACCAGCAGTCCTTCCCAGCTTGCTTCCTCCCACTGCTGAGGCCAAGCTTACCTCCCATCCCTGCACCACCACAACTTCACACCATATCACACTGAAAGAAACCACACCTGAATTGCATCAAGAGTTGCAAGCTAACTATAAAGGTGTCATTCTCAGGTAAATAGCAGAATTGATGCAATTACTTTGACTGAATGCAGGAGTGCAGCTAGGACTTTCTAACCATAAACAAATCAAGCACGCTTGATGCACCACGCAGAAAGCCAACCCTGTACCTGAATGAACAGCTCTGAATCAGAATGCTTTGGATTACATGATTTTAAATGGCTGTTCTGCAAGTAAACAGGAATGCAAACAGCAATGATGCTGTTTCTCCAAAACAGATGATTTTAAGAGCTCCTGCTTCTGCTCAGCACCTTCACACACTGTTCATAAATGTGTCCCTATACAAAAAGTCACCAAAATAATATTGACTAAGCCTTGGAAGCACTAATAATAATAATAATAATATCCACAGTCACCAGCACTTCAGATACAAATCTATTCCAGTTCCAAGAGATCTGAACGAGCAGAATGACTTGACATGTATCTAAAGTGACCACAAGTTGCCAAACTGACAATGTAAGAAGCTGATGTTCACTTATTTCCTTCCTCCAAACCTGCCTGCCCAGTTTTGTTAAGGGCTTGTTTAAAAGTAAACCGGGTACATAACAACGCACCTACATTGAAGATGAGGGGGGAAACAAACCAAAACACCACGTACTCAAAACACGCCAGAGCCTCCCCGAGCACGGTGCCGGCACAGCTCCGGCCGTGCCGCCGGGCACCGCTGCCCCCCACGGGCTCCGGCACAACGCGAGCGCAGCGCAGCCACAGCGCGGCGGTGGCGGTGCAAAGGCCCCGACGTGGCAGGGGCCGCGGGCAGCGCTGACAGGCCTCGGGGGTCCCGCCGCCTTCCTCCGCGGAGAGCAGCGTGAAGGCAGGCGGGGAGCCCCCGGCCCGCTCCCCCCGCCCACCCGCGGGGCTGGCGGCCCCCGGCCCCGCACACGCGCTAAGGGCTCCTCTCCCCGCGGCCACCCCGCTGCCCCCCGGCCCCGCCCGCTCACCGCGTCCCGGCCGCCGCCCGCCTGTCGCTCGCTCCCCCCCTGCCGCACGCAGCCGCCCCGGCGCTGCCGACGCAGCCAAGAAGGCTGATGGGAGCGTCCCCGCCACGTCAAGGGGCAGAGAGCGGAGGGACGGGGCTGGGGCCAGGCTGAGCTCCGCCGCCCCGCCCTCGCTGTGCCCGAGCCCCCAGTGTGCCCGGCGGCGGGGCCCGGCCCGGCTCTCAGGGAGAGCAGCGAGGCCCAGCGTGAGCCCTACAGCCGCTCCCCGCCTTACCGCCCTCCGGGGCTCTCGTCCGCTTGTTTGCCTTTCCCTTCGGCTTTCAGCTTGCTTCTGAAGATCTCGATCTTCCTCTTAGAAGTGTTTGGGGAACGCCACGCTCCAGCCGCCAGAGGGAGCTCCGCCCCGGCCGCTCCACACGGCCCGGGCCGCCGCCTCCCTCACACCGTGCCGCGGGGCTGCCGGCTGCTTCGGGTGCACCGTGCTTACGTGTTTTCCCGGAGTTCCGGAGGAGGAAAAAAAAAAAAAAAAAAGACTGAAATTATGTTTGTGCCTGGGACGTTATTTTCTCTCACATTTAGAAATATAATGTGTTTTTATTTAACACCTTCACAGGAAGTTTCATGTAGCTGTAATTGTATGGTTTGAGTTTTCCATTTTTGTTGTTATTACCGTGGTTTTCTGGGTTTTCTCCCCCCATACCCAAGTTGCAGAGATGCTTAGGTTTCAGGACTGTCATAAAAGGCTAAAGCTCATGTATTTCTTGAGAAAACCAAGGACAGACAAGTGGGAGGACTGAGAAACATCCTCATGTCTACTGGCTCGTCCTGCACTGCAACTCTGAACATGCTGTGACCACCAACCAAAAAATGACCAAAACAGCTCTATCCTCATTTCCTGTGTACTAAACGTAATTATGGTAGACTTTCTATGCCATGACTATCTCTAGTATTGCTTGCCAGCTCTCTTTAGCCTGGAAGCATGACCAGGTAAACAAAAGCAGAACTTAATGGGAGGATTTTAATCTTCCACGTCCTTGAATCTCACTGGCAGCTGTGGGAGAATTAAGCTGGAGATTGCCAAGGACACGTAACCTCCTCAGCTTGTAAAAAATAAAATAAAAACAACAGGGTGAACTTCAAACAGATGTGTAGAAAGTTATTCAGTGCTGTATTTTCAGAATCACCCAAATACTGTTGGATGTTTTCAGAAAGTTGCAGAGAAAACAGGCATGTACCAAAGTGAGAAATGCAGGATCTCTATCAATGACGAGAAAAAGAAGCAACTGCAACATTCGAAGAAGCTTAGAAGGGAAGAAGGAAAAACTGGAAAGTTTACAGCACACATAAAAGGTATACAGTGGTTTTAATCAGTCATTAGCACAGTTAAATTTCATTACGTAATGACTCAATCCATGTTCTAAACTTCAATGGCTTGCAGCTGCAAACCAAGAAAACAGAGACAATGACAGTACAGAAGATTGGGTCCTAAACACTGTGTCCGCACATTATGACAAAATGAACTACTATCTTCTATTATTACGTTGTACAGTAATAGTATTTTATTTTTCTTCATGAAGAATGTTTAGCTGACGTGTCAGATGATCTCAGGCAGCAGTGCCTACCCCCAGATGGCAGCTTACCTTTTCTTTGGATAAGTACTCTTCTGCACTGCCTGGGAAGCTGAGAAAAAGAAACAATATTCCATTCCAGCATCTTTTTCCTCTTCTTCCACTGAATCACACCAAATAGCCATCGCATCAACGTTGTTGGTAAAACTTGTGACAATTTTGTTGCCCTTGGAAGACTACCTGTAATAATTAAGAAGGTCACTTGGCTTAAACTGTATAAATCAAAAGTTCCAGAAAAAGCCACCTCAGTACATTTCTGGAATCTTTTCCTGTTCATAGTTCTTGACTTTGTAACAAATAGAAATAATTTCTGAATATTACCAAAGCTGTAGAAGAGAACTCTCTACAGTTTGACTCACCAAAGTTTTCGTCTTGACTGTTGGTCAGCTTTTCTAGAGACACATCTGTGGCTTTGGGTGAGCAGGGTTTGTTTCAAGCAGTGACTGCAGCTGTTGCAAACTCAGACCAGGATGTGAGATCCGGAGCGGAGCATTAGAACTCCCTGGTACACATAGGTGGATTTGGAAACACCTTAAAACAAACAAAAGTCAGCGGAGAGGAGGAGTTAGGGTTGATGTTTGTTCAGAACTGCTAAAACACAGTCTTATGAGAAAAAATAAAAATAAAAAAATTCATTTTTAAAACTTAGAGCTGTTTAGATCTACTCTGCTCTGCTACATGGGCCATAGGAAGCACTATACTGATTCAGCATGCTATTAAGAACTATTCAGAAAAAATGATATATAAGTTGAACTTTTGCATAGCAGGGATTTGATAACATACAGGTTAAATTATTTACATGATTTCAGCATTGTCCTTCTGCTTGCTATCTGGTTTGCACCAAGAAGTAACCCACCTTAGTGCTGATGCTGCCTTGATTTTATCTAAATACATCAGCATTTAGGTAAATCCACACAGCAACAGAACAACATGATGCCCTAACACTTCCAGAACTACACCTGAATTTATAGTGATTAACTTTTATGCGATCAGTGTTAACCATAAGATCTCAAAGCATTTCAAGGAAGGGACAATTATTACTGCGGCCTGTCCACAGGTGGAACAGGAAGCACTAACAGTGAGGTTTAAAGAACCACAGCAGAACTAAGCCACGGGAGAACAACCGCCTTCCGGGTCTGGCGCTGCCGCCCCGCGAGGCCGTGGCCCCGCACCTCTCGCGAGAGCAGCCGTGGCTGGCGGAGCGGAGCGGCCGTGACGGCGGCGCCATGGAGCCGGCGGTGGAGGAGCTGATGCCGCGGCTGCTGCCCGTGGATGACTGCGACCTGTCCGAAGACTTCGACCCCACCGTGCCGCCCAGGACGCCGCAGGAGTACCTGAGGCGCGTCCAGTGAGTGCCGGGGCGGGGGCAGGCCGGGGCTGGCGGCGGGGCGGCCGCGGTGCTCCCCCGATGTGGCTGTGGGATGTGCAGCCTCGCGTCAAAGCAATTCAGGAGCACGAAAGCTTCAGGGGCGCCGGTGCAGCTGCTTATAAATAAAGAACACTTCATCTGTAGTTCTGAAGTCAGAAGGCCGTGTGCAATAACTGCCTGCAGTCAGTGGATTTTCCATACATTACATACATACTGCAGGTGCCCTATTTCAGAGATGTTCAGCTTACAGCTGCCTGTTACAATACAGAAAAAATGCAGCGGTTTGATTTTATCTTGCAGGATTGAAGCAGCTCGATGCCCAGATGTGGTCGTGGCACAGATAGACCCCAAAAAACTGAGAAAGAAGCAGACAGTGAACGTTTCTGTAAGTTCGGGCTGTTTTATGCCTTTTACTTTGTTTTGAGAAAGAGATAGGAGGGAAGGTGAGAGAGCCATCGGTGTAAGTACAACAGCAGCTTTGTTGGAGTGTGAAAGCACCTAATGATGATAAATGAAATCTCTGGGTTTGAAGAAATACCTGTAGAGTTTCTGGGTAACAACAGTCTTTGAAACTGATTAACACTGGTAATACCCACCCTGACTGACACAGAGCAGACATCTACTGCCTGAGGGAATCCAATGCTGTATTAAATTTTACAAACATACTGTAAAACCTGCATAAGCTTTGGAAGAAAGCAATATCCACGCCTATGTTTAGATTCAAATATATATACAGTGTAAGGCAGTAAGTGCAGCTAAAATAAGATGAAATTCTAGCGCCATTTCTTCACTTTTTGGTGGAGTATTTTATTGGGATTTTCCCTTACAAGTAGATTTTTTTGTTGTCACATTGCTGTCAGCTTGTTTTTTAATCTACTTCCAACTAGTTCAAGTGACCAACTTTATCCTTCTTTAATGAAAAATATATAACCTGAAATTTAACTCTCAGATTGCCAAGGTAAAGGTTTTGATACTGTCACGACCATGTGTATCGTGATCGTTATTTCAATTTGTCTCATCTCTTTGTAATGGCATTCTTAAACATTTGCAGAAAGATTTTTCTTCAAAGTAATTCTTTCATGCTAACCTCTAAAGAGGTTATATCTGCTTAATTGCCAGTTAATATTCCTGAAGATTTTTTTTTTTTAGTCTACTGTCCTGCTCACCTTATTATGTGAGCAAGTAGAACTCCTAGTATTAGTAGCATCTGTCCAAGATAAGGAAAAGTACCTTGTATTAACAGTACCTTTTATTAACAGGGAAATTAAGGCAGAACAAGTGCTAAAAAGATGACTTTAAATTATTCTTTGACAGCATGTTCTGAGTGTTTAGTTTTCCTTCTTTTGCATATGTAAACCATCAAACAGGAGAAATTTTGTCTCGACCAACTGTCATGCCTGTTGTCATGAAGTTACCTTTTTCTAAGCATGTATTTTTATCTGCTGGTAAATATTTACTAATTCTCTCGTTCTTTAACGTTTCTTTTTATAAAGCTTTCTTTACACTATAATTATTGCCAGTGTTTCCTTAGATTTCCGGATGTCAGCCTGCTCCTGAGGGATACTCTCCAACACTCAAGTGGCAGCAGCAGCAAGTGGCCAATTTCTCAGCTGTTCGTCAGGTACAAAACTGTGTGTGTGAGGGGGGTGGGGGATGTTTTAACTTGCACTATCTAGACAGAACACGTTTGTGCTTTATGGGGGATAACCTTACATCCTTCCTACCATAAAGTCGTAACATCTTGATCAGATGTTGCTAGGCAACTCTTCTAATTTCTTAAAATATAAAATAAATGCATAAAATGGGTATATACTGTAAGGCTTTCAAACTTCTGATGAAACTCCTTCCTGAGAGTCATGTTAAGTAAATTTTTTTTTTTTTTTTAAATCTCCTTCAAATACAGCAAAAATATCTGGCAGTGTTGAGATTGAATGATACAGAGTAGCTGACAGAAGACAAAAATCACTGTGATGTTACATAGTTACATTAAAACCTAATGCTATCAGCAGTGTTCTGTAGACCTCAACAGTGACTGAAGAACAAGTGGATTCTAACCCACCATGAGATTCATGTATGTAGAACACAGCCCATTTAGGGTCCTGTGGACATTAGTGAGACCCATTACGAGGAGAAAAACTGATTTGGTAAAATACATTTTTAAGGTTGTCGTGTCAGCACAGACTTAAATCTTTCCTGCTATGTTTGTACCTTGCTTTTACAGAACAGAAACAAAGAACAGTCTCTCTCTTTCCACTCTTCAAACAGGGTAAAATGCAAAAGATAATAAGGGTGTATGTAAAGATCATTTACATCTCCAGTACTGCTGAAGGCATGTTTACAATGCATTTATACTGCGTTGTAGAAATTAACTGAAGTATAACCAATTGCACTGAAGTTGCCATGACATTGAGCTCAGTATGAGCTCATTTACTCTGTTTTTGCAGGAAAGTAAATCAGTGAAGGTGAACGTACTACTGCATCCATATTGCAAACATTGTAACTGAGATAGCTCCTCTTTTGTGACTTATTACATTGCATACTGTGTATTAGGCACAATCTTAGATTTTGGTAGAGCTAAGTAAACTAACAGCTGAAGGCCTCTACACTCTACAGATTCTTCTTTTATACACAAATTTATTATCCTCTCATATGTTCCAAAATTAACATGAAGTAGTATGAGAATATCCTAAAAAACACTTCAGAGAAAAGAGCATCAAAAGTCGCTTGTTCAAACATTATGCATCAGCTACTGTTAATTACAGAATTTTTTAGTGGTCATTTCTATTGCTGGAGTACAAAATGGATTTGGGAAAAATATTTCCATTACAAAAGTTTATACTTCAGGAAATTGTCAAGCAGGCCAATTTGGCATGGCATGGCATCCCTGTCAGAACAAACATTGTAAGAAGGTGTGCTTGCCTTCTTTCACAATTCTGTAGGCATTGGATAAAGATGCAGAGAGAGTGCTATTGGGAACACTATATTGGCTTTATGTTTGCTCTTTGACTAAGCAAATTGTTTTTTCTCTTCTTACAGCAAGCATAAGAGAAATCTAAGACTAGTGAAGCTTACTACTTCAACTTAAAGCTTTATGTAGTAGACTTAAAAATTCCTTTGGCTTTAGCATCACTTCCAAAAACACGGTATAAGTAACGTAGCTACATTTATACTAAGAGGCTTGAGTAATATTCAGTAATGCCTTTACTGATTTGTAGAACATCAAAAAATACTTTTTTAATGAAGATTAAGAATAATGAAAAGCAACTACGGCTAGGATCCAATAACTGTAAAGTTAAACTGATTTGGCTTTGTTTTAATTACTCAGAGTCTGAACAAGCACAGAAATCGCTGGCGGTCACAAGATTTAGACAGCAATGTTAATATGGTGAGTAGAATTCGTAACAGTTCTGTGTTTTTTCTAGACATCAAATTTGTGGTTAATCTTGTACAGTTTAATGCAACTGCACTTTGCATTAAAATGTACATTTTTCATTGTATTATATTATCACATCCATTTTCTTCGTTGTCTTCAAGATGGCTATGTTCCACAGTTTTCATTTATTTTTATTCAGCCAAATTTAGAGGATGAAGAAGGTTGGAAAAAGTTTTGCCTGGGTGAAAAAGTATATTCAGAAATAGATACGGAATCTGATAACGAAAATCTAGGAATTGATTACATAAAGGTGAGTATAAAGTCTCATTTTCAATTGCTATTTTCACAAATGACTACCAGAAACGAAAGTGGTTTATTATTAAATAGACAGCAAGCTGTCAGGTGAGCCCAGTAAGACCCATTGCTTTTTCCTTTTAAGTGGAAACTAAGTGAAGCAGAGAACAGAGAATAAGTCTATTACTTCAGTCAAAAAGTTGGAAGTATTGCCTCATCTCTTCCCAGCTAAAACACACTTTGTTGCTAACTGAACTGAATAGAAAGCTTTATCCGTAGTCTGGTTTAGTGTTTTTGTGAACATGATTCCTGTCATTGTACATGTCAGCCTATAAACATGCCCTCCATTGCATCCTTTAAACAAACATCTTTGTTATAGAAATAACAGCAAAAGCAGTGTTCTTCGATACCAAATTTGGCAGAACCTTATCTTGGAAGTTGTTTGAAGATAGTTTGGGTTTTTTAATAGACGCTGAAGCTCAGAACGGAATTCAAAATAATTACAAATTTCTGAACATCACATTCAAATGTTAGTAAGTTCTAAGTTATCATACACTTTTTCTCTTATGTTTCTGCATTTTCCAACTTAACTTTTTTCAGGTGGGCTTTCCTCCTTTGCTAAGTATTGTAAGCAGAATGAATCAGGTAAGCCTACCTCTTAAACCTCTCTCTTAGAATAAATTTTACAACACCACTATGCTAGTACTTCCCATGTGCCATCTGATGAATGTCTTACCTATTTTTCTGTGTTAAGAGAAGGTAATTGTTTATTGTAACAGCTATTCAGTGTATACTTACAAGGAAAACAATTATCTTTAACTACACTTAAAGATAGTACAGTTTTACTATTTTCTCCTTGTAATTTCTCTGTAGAACATTCTAATGTTTGAGCCCCACTTTTAGGGGTTTACAGTATTGTGTCTTCTGTAGTCTAAGTGCAATCTTTCAACTTGATTGTGAACTCTTAAATGCATTACAAGACTAGAAGAACCACACTTACTACGTTTCTCACTAGTCACCCTTATACAGTCAGTCAGTATGATGTCTCTTGCCTAATTTGTAGCTATTTATCCATAACATCTTGTTAATACAGAAAATTGCTTTATATAAAGCTCTTTAATTTTCAAAAAGGTTTTTTTCCAGGAACTGCTGTCTTAATGCTTACTTTGCCCTTACATATAATTTCAGCCTGAACTAAATGCCATATAGAATTACAGCTCATTAGAAATACATAATGTCCATCTTTAAAAACAAAAATTACATTTGTTTTTTATATAATATAATCCTTTAGGTAGAAGGACAGCAAAACAAAACTTTGCATGGATTGCATTGTCTCTTTCTGTTCCTCTTTTGAAGGCCACAGTAACCAGCGTCTTAGAATACCTGATAAGCTGGTTTGGAGAGAAAAAATTTACTCCTGAACTGGTAATTTTTAATTTTTTCTAACCACTTCCACATGAACACATTAAACAAGGGATAAATTATGCTTTTTTTCTCCCGTGAAATGACTTTAATTTCCAAAGAGTTTTGAAGATGAATGTACTGTATTCCGTTAATTCTCAAAACTTACTTGATTAGATACTAGATTGAACATTCACAGAACCTTTTGAAAGGCTAGTTATGAAACACAACAGTTACAGATCTTTCAGGCACTGCTACAACACCTCCATTTCATTTGGTCCCCACAATAACTTAATCTGCAAGGTCAGAGGAGTATCAGTGCGGGGGAAAGAAGAGTGCCTGAATACAGCAGCTTTGACTCTGACCAGTTTAAGCTGTCAACGAGCTGCACGTCATATTTGCCAACACTTCCATTTTACTTTGGAGATGCTGGAAGAGATGCATTTTTATCTTTCCATGTGCAGTACTGACCAAAAAGATCATCTGTGTTGGTGTGGAAACTGGCAATAGCACATCAATGAAATTTTGTTTTGAGATCCATGCTTCAGGCCTGCTATGTATAACAGGTTTTTCTTGTGAAAGACCTCAAGGAAATACCCATAATTAAAACCTTGCTATTTAAATCCACACAGGGTAGATGGTTTTATGCACTGTTGGCATGTCTTGAAAAACCTTTGCTACCTGAAGCTCACTCCCTTATTCGGCAGCTGGCAAGACGATGCTCAGAAGTGAGAGTACTAGAGGTAAGATTTAATTTAATGTTGTGCAGAGGACTGTTCAACTCTGCAGATTACTTAGCAAGACTTCAAGAGCTAAAAAAAATCATTCTCTTACTAATTTTTCACATCAGAAGTCTGCTTGAGAATGAAAGGAAGACTACAATACATAACATGGCAGGTAACTTTTTTCTAGTGGATGTGGTTAACAAAAGAACTGTTCTGCTATTTGTTTTTCTCTCAGGAGAACAAGAATGAAGAGAAAGTATCAGCTCTGAACCTGATAATCTGCTTAGTTAGCAGGTAATGCAAATAGAGTATGCCCAGAATAAGTGTGATTACCCTTGTGCTAACCTAGATTCCTTTGAAGTTGAAGTCAGTCCAAGTACTCTGGATGTATGTAGCAAACATACTCTGTTTTAGGTTTATCCTATATCTCTTTAACTAAGTGTATTGGTTTTCTTGGATGAGCTCCCTGAACCATGAAGCTGCAAATATGACAGAAATACTAAATTAAAACTTGGAAAGCGAGTGGTCTAACAACTCAGAGCAAAGTAAGAAGTATGTTGCATTGGAAGTATCTTACCATGTTCCACTTTTCTCCACTAGGTACTTTGATCAACGTGATTTAGCTGATGAACCCTCCTAGACTTTTTTGAGAAAACCATTTTGTGTTGCCACAGAACAAAACAATTATCAGTGTTCAGGTCTGAACTGTGCATTGTCTTTCTGTGAAGTACAGTACAACCCCTTCAGAACACGCTCAACAACACATTTGGGACAGCTATGAACAACTCAAGCTGAACTTTAGCATGAGAATACCAGTCTCCAGTGTCCTCATCATAAAATGGTCCATGAAATATCTGTCATCATCTGTCAAGTGACCATCTCAGTGAAGTACATTCTTCACTATAAATTTTTACTGTCTTGAGTAATCCTGTGGATGCTGCCATTAGGTAAGGACTTCGAAGTTTAAAGAGAGCTTATGTAAAAGATGATTGGTCTTTATCTAATACACAGGTCTTTTTAATAAAACAAAAGCATATTTTAAAGTGTTCTTAAACCTTGTGGCTTTTCTCATTCTTCACAGTAATTAACAACTGCCTTCCTACGGAAGCCTACACAACTGGGATTGAATATTTATTGAAGAAACAGGTAGTGAGCTTAAGTATTGCTAAGCAGTTCAAATGTAGCCAGTGAATCAATGAAACAATTGTTACTGAAACATAAAAGGATGTAGTGCAAAGACTTCCTGAGTAATAATACTTGCTACTTCTTAGTAAACAGTGACAGAAACCATGGAAAAATACACAGCTGTATTCAATACACTTCAACCGAAGCATTTATTAAACAGAACGGACAAATTTATTTTCTGTATAGTATCTTGGCAAATACATTAGCTCACCTATTTGACTTAATAACAGGGAGTGGTTTGCCAAGAGTATTAGTGTCTGCTTTGTACATACCTGACACTGTTGGATTCTAACTGTCATCAACAATTAAAAATTCAGGCTAAAGGAACTCTGATTTCCATTGGTAACGGCAGACTGATATACAGTATTGAATTTTACACTGCACAGCAAAACATATATTAATTAAGTCCCTCACAATTTAAAAAAGACAGATCATTCAGCACAAGTTACTGATAAACTTTTTAATGTATCTTGGAATTATTGGCACTTCTGCCAAAAGAAACAGTAATCTTAACTGTCAAGTGAAAATGAAAGTGCATTACAGTAACTACTACAGTTTCAATTCTGCAGAAGCAAATTACAGAATGATTCTGTATGTTGAAACTGCATGCCTACCATGTTGCATAGGCCTGAAGTGTATGCCTGTTAGGTATGTTGCAAGTCAATCCCTTTAGGAGCAGTTTTAGCATGTTTAGAAGCAGGATGAGTTAGCAACTGGAGAATCAAAAAAATGCACTCAGAACAGTAGTTAGCTAATTCTCTAACCTTACAATTTTAAACAAGTCTCAATCACGGAGTTGGACAACAGCCACAGCCTTCCTGTAAACTACCAGTGTAAGTGCTCAGTATTTTCAGTCACACAGCTGATTCCTATGGAGTACCAACCACCATAGTTAGTTTGATCTTTGCTAGGTCTCTAAGCAGTGGGACAGCATTCTGCTAGTTTGAGTTCTGCTTTAGATGTTTCCTAGAACTGTTAAATTATTCAGTAAGAAGTAATCTGAGGTAGCATTCACAGTACCTGAAAAGATCTGAATCCGGTCACATCTTAAGCTCAGTTATAATAAGCTTGACAGTGTAGATTATGAACTAGAAAAGGAACTATCTAGAAAAGGCTTGATCCATTACAAACTTCAGAACTTCAGAGCATAAGGAAGAACAGCTTTCACTGTTCCTGCCTAACCATGGACAATATACACTCACTCCAACAAAAAAGATGGTTAAAACAGACAAAAGTGTTGTTCCAATGCATCATTTTTTATATTTAGCCTCTTATTTACTGGCCTCAAAGTAGAAACTCAAGCACTATCACAAGGCATTCTCACATTTCTGAAAGTATAAGGCCTGATCCTGCCAACAGAAAAGTCTTACAGTAAAACTCATTAAAAGTTTTAAGCAAGATGTTTTCATGCTTACCTATAGCAAGATATGCATTGTTACACAAACCTTGTTACAAGTATCTAGCAAAACCCAATATCCTCAAGTCTTGGTGATGTCTTTACAGCTTCTTGCAGGCCTAATCATCTTCCTGCACACACACATTACACAAGTGAGTTGTAGCTAGTAATTAAAAAAAAAATTATGTTAATGTTGAATGTATGCACAAGCTAAAACAAGTCTTTGCCCAGTTGTAGATGTCCTTAGCTGTAAAATTCTTCTGATGCAAAAAACAGCTACTAATTTTAGGGGGGTATTATTCTTGTAGCACTAAGTTCTCTTTTCTACTGCCCCAATCATTCCTGTAAAGGAACTCAGCCTCCACTGAATGCTGTTAAATTTATGTGATAATTGCTTCCTCAGAATAATGCAAATGCAATTGCCTTCTCACAGTTAGGAGTGAACAGGGAAAGGCAGCAGCTTGCCATTCATAGTGGGTGACACAGAACACATTAGCTTTTTATTCCAAGTCTTGGTCAGGATTTTATTCTGTTATTAACATCTGTCTGAGTAACAGAAATCTTTTGTTGGAAACTTTTGAGAAGACAGTTTTTACCACGATGGACATTAATACCGTGGTATAGAATTAACTTCATACCAAGATAGGAGAACACTGTTATTTTGACAAACATTTATTGTATCTTTTGGAATTGTGCTGCACAGTGCTATAATTTACAAGCTATATACAAAGCTGAATCAAGACACCAAAACCACAGACAAAGGATTTTTAAGGTAGATACCCATATTTGAATGTGCTCTACATTTTCTGTATCATCACCTGGAATTTACCTGCAAAGAAAAAAGCACAGTAAGATCAAAGCATCAAGTTCAGATTTATTTTCCATGTAATTACTTTCTTGTAATGGTTTTGTTAAAAAAATACCAAGGAATATTTCAATCTTATGGCTTAATTGTGAAATAACTAGCCATTATTTAAATTTAGCATTTAAATCTAACTCCTCCTGAACAGCTTTCTTTCACTCTTTTCTTTTTTTTTTTTTTAAGTTGATCCATGTCCCACATTACAGCAGTTTTATCAGCTAAATTTAAAATTTGTGCAAAGCCTCTGGAAATCTTCAAATCCATCTTAATCAGCTTTTGTAGTCACAACAGACTTCACTTACTACCTTTCTTACCGACTTCTGCAAAAAAAAGAGCATATATCTACTTGTTTTTATCTTTGGTTATTCCAGCAGCCTTCTGCATGTACACCCTTCTGCATTTGATGCCTCTAAATGTAAATGTAGGTTCTTAATTTTGCTTTCCACTTAAATGTTGTGGAGGTTCACCCTCTGTCAGTATCTTAACAGCAAAGCACAGTGATGAAGTTGGTAACAAAAGCTATCAAAGGAGCTAGTAACTGAGTACCCCGAGAATTACTTACATGCAGGCATTGATGAAACTTCAGCCGTTACAATACTCTTTATTCCCAAATTCGAAAGGCCGCCTCTGATTAGTCCACAGGTAAATGCTAAATACTAAATACAGTTACACTTTAAAGAAGTTTCAAGGTTGAAGCTTGTTGCAAAGATTTAAACTAATTAACGAAAAACTGAAAACAACACTTTGACTATATAAAGCCATGGAGATGTTATTGTGCATCAGTGTACTGCCACAGAGGCAGAAGTTTCTTCCTGAACTGCACACAAAATAGAAACATCAGTTCAATGATTTTCAGCTTGCAGTCAGACCCGCTCCCACCATCACGTAACTCAAGCATGACAACAGCAAATTTCAAAATTACTTTGACTGTTTCTTAAAGCGTAGATCAAATCCACTGCTCTGAAATAAGGTGAATTTCTAAAAAGCTGTTTTTGGAGACTAAATTTTAGCCTCCCTTTTTGAGAGTTTGTATCCATCCAATTACAAAATTTTAAGTTATTATTACTACATCAAGATTATTCAAATCAAACTCAGAGATCCCAAAAATAAAACCAAAGGGTACCTTTGGTGCATGTTCTAAATACTGCTTTCCTGCAGACATTTGTGTCAAGAGTCGAAATTTATTGTCTTGAAGAACATAAATACCCTATAAAAAAAAAAAAAAGAGGTTTTAGTTGAGTATCCAGCAACACATAATCAGCATTCTACCAATCCACATCACCAGCGTGCAAACTTTGGAAGTTTTTCAGCTGTTTTGTATAGAGTTATGTTCAGCAGAGTGCAACTAAGTGTCACAACTGCTGAAAATTGTAAATATTCTTCAAAATCAAAAATGACTTCAAGACAGTCATTCTATTTAAATAGGTTTAAAGGCAGCAATATAATTGTCTAACACTAGTTTTCTACTAAAATGTATTGTGAGACTCATGAAAAAGTTCCATGTCTTAATAAACTGTAACCATTACTGTCATGTCAAGTTTGTAGCTCCACAACAGTGTGTATGAAATTGAAAGCATTTAGTCTTTTCAAACAGGATGACAAACACCTCATAAGCAATCACTAAATTGTATTCGCAAAATATATGCCATTGTGGACCTTAAACTTTTTTAAACAAAATGTATAAATAAAGAATATTCTGGGTTTCTTATCAGGTAATTCATTCTAGACCAAGACAAACAGAGAATTGCTTGTAACTCAAAACAGCGTTACCAATTTTGTAACTTAAATCTTATCCTAGAGCATTAGTACCTGATGATTAGTCCTTAGGTTGTCTATTTGTTTTTTAAACACAGTTGTCCAAAAATCTTTGCAAATGAACTTCATAATATCTAATTCATCCTTGAACCTGGCAGTATCTTTTGTAAACCTAAAAGATAAGTGAGAAATATGTCAATAATGAATCTATGTGCGACAACTTGACTGTTGAGCAAAGAAAGTAAAGACAAAAAAATGGTACTGTGCAACATTACTTTTGAGGCCGTTAGAGAAATTAACATTCCAACTATTGCACAGTATCATTCCAGTATCACTCAGATTTCATAACGTTATAGCTTGAGAGTAACATCATTTTATCTTAATATCCACAACACTATAGCAAGAATAAACGAGTTTGCATGTGATTGCTAAGGACAGCTTAAGTACAGAAAGATGTCTAACCATAAAGCTTACACGTATACAACATCAAATATATGTATATATAGGAAGAAGCACACAAAACTTGTCCTTGTTTCCTGAAAAGCGACTTCTTTCCCCAGCTCATTTCAGAACTCTCCCCATGTTCTCCTTGAGAGGCATTCTCTGGCACTAACACATCACTTTAGCCAGCTAAAGGCGGCTTCAGGAGCTCGGGATTCTCCACACAGCCCCGGGCCGAGGCCGCTGGATACCGGGACCCCCCGGGAGCCGGGAAGTGCCCTGCTTGGCCACGAAGGACCGAGAGGGCCTCAGGAGAAGGAAGCCCCGCAGCAGCCGGTCACCAGACGGCCTGCCAGGCGGCTCACCTCTCGATCAGCCCCTGCCCGACGCGGAAGCCCATGCTCTCCAGCTTGGTGGTGCAGCGGCCGTTCTCCTGCGGGAAGACACAAGGCGCGGCCGCCGCCTCAGCCCCGGGCCCGGCCGCCGCCGGACGGCCCTGGGGGCGGCCCCGGCCCCACTCACCCCTTCGCCCTGCTCGGCGGCGCGGTACAGCCCCGCCACCATCTCGTTGTGCAGCAGCAGGAACAGGGCCTCGTCCGCCATCGCCGCTGCAGCAGCAGGACGGCTCGGCACCCTCACGGGGTGGGGCAGGGAGCGCGGGGCCGCCTCGTCCCGAGGGCGCTGCCGGGGCTGTGTGTCAGGGGGAGGGACAGCCTTTTCGGGTGGTTTGTATTTATTCGTCGCTTTCAAAGCGCCACTTTTCGTCCGCCCTCCATTTCCTGCCGCTGTAAGATGGCAGCCTGAGGGAAGCCAGCCCGCAGCGCCCCAGCGAAAATGGCCCCCGCACTCCCTGATAACAACGCGGGCACCGAGCGGGAGGACTGCAGGCCGGGACCCGCTGCACTGATGCTGCGGTGCTGAGCGCGGAGCCGCTCGGGCGCCTCACGCGGCGCAGAGGCGCGAGGCCGCCCCCAGGCCGTGCAACGCGGCAGCGCCCAGTAACGCCGCCGCCGATTGGCTCGTTCGGCGCGGCGGCTGCGGTAGCGCGGAGATGATTGGCCCCCACCATGGGGAAGTGACGGAGTGACTTCTCGTTAGGACAGAGCGACGTCTCTCCGGCCGTCCCGCATGGTGATTCGTGGAGCTGGCAGGCAGCGGCTTTCGGTGATTGGTTAATCGGGACGTCAATCTGCCTCCAAGCTTCGTGATTGGTGGGTGCTATCAGTGCTCCTTCCCCGCGGGGCGTGCCCTCTCTCTTGGCGCCCGCCTATTGGCGGTCAGAGGGGCCCGCCGAGGGGCTATTGGCTGGGCCTGTCCATCGCCTCCCGGAGCAGCGGCCGCCGGGCGGGTTAATCGGCGCCGCGCGTGGGCGGAGCCTCTCTCGCCGTTACCCAGCGGTGCCTTGCGGCGGGCCNTTGCCCAGCGGTGCCGTGCGGCGGGCCCGGGTAGGCCGCGCGACTGGCGGGCGGGCGGGATGGCGGTAGCGGTACGCGCACTGCAGGAGCAGCTGGAGAAAGCCAAGGAGAGCCTCAAGCACGTGGACGAGAACATCCGCAAGCTCACAGGCCGGGACCCCAACNCGGGGCGGGGGGGGGAGGTTGCTGCCTGGGGTTCTGCAGCAGCGCCTGGGGCTGGGCGTACCCCTCGGCCTGAGATGCACGGGTTTTACCTCGAAGGTGTTCCCTAAGGCATGCAGCCGTTAGCCTTAAGGTTGAGGAGGACCTTCAAAATGAAGGGAGGTGTCCTCTGGTACCATAGACCTCCTCTCTCAAACGTGGTGCAAAATCAACGTCTTGGTAAGAAACTGGCAGCCCTTCAGGGGAGAACAGAAAGAGTGAGAGTCAGCAGGAATTTTAAAGCACACGTAGGTCAAACCACTGGTATTCTGTTGTGGATTTTCCTTTCCTACCCTCTTCACTTTCTATTCTCTTCATTCCCTCTTCCCAACTCCTCTCCAGCAGAACAACAGTCGAGGGCTGACTGTTGCTCACTGATCCCATCCTAATGGAGTGTGTAGTGGGGTTTTATGTCCAATTTAATATTAAACTGTTGCTGAGGCCTTCGTACACCTCAAAAACTTTTGCAAATATGAATTCTTGAACCTAATGGGGCTGCTTGTTGGAGAACAGTAACTCGTTTGAATAACTGCAGAAATTGAAGTTTAATTTAATTCGCAATTGGTCTGTTTAAATGCTTTATTGCTGCAGTAACAGTCAAATGATTATGGAGTTGAGCAAAATTTCAGACTTCTGAGACGGCAAGTGGTTTCTTTTTAGGCGTGGATTCTCGGATAGCGGAGGAGGACCCCCAGCCAAGCAGAGGGATCTTGAAGGGGCATCCAGTAGGTGGGTGCAAAGCCTGATGCAGAGCTCTTGCTTCATTGGAATGAGAGTTTATAACAGCAAATTCAAAATATTTAGTTGCCATAACTTCATAAGTGATGACTTTAATTATCTTTAGAGATCAATTTATGACTTGTAAGAATGTTATTGGAGTTGACTGTGGTAAAATCTCTTTTCCATATCCTATAGCAGTGTAAAGATTCTTATGGTGATACAAAGATTATAGCAATAATATGAAGATAAAACAGTATAAAGATTCTTGCACAGTGAAGACAATGAGATATTAAGTGTATAATTTATCCTATCTGCTGGATTTGAGTGCTCATGCTGTCTTTAGAACCACAGGGGAGGGAACTGTATGCAGGGATTCAAGAACTTTGGATACTTACAGTGGATTCAAAGGTGTTGAAATCTTCCACTCAGTGTAATGAAGAGCACTTCTCACTTGTGTGCTCTCTCCAGTACAGTGGAAGAGTGGTTTTTGTTCCTGGTCCATCCTGCAGGCAGCTCCCTCTTTAACTCACTGGGCCTTTTTATTGCAGGCTGTAGTGTACTGGAGTTTTCTGAGTATAGTTATAGTGTTAGGTGCCAGATTCTAAAAGCTTGATTAAAAACACCAAGTAAAGCAGAGAACTCTATACAGTCTGATATAGTAAATTTTGCTTATTAACCTAGATTTGTTTTACAGTAGGCAAATTGAATTGTGACTGGAGGTCTCCCTTTCAATAAATTTAATGCTTACAATGTGACAACAGACTCCCAGATTTCAAGCTTTCACAACTGGATGTGGACGCATCAAATGTGGCTTTGATTAAAGGGAACTGCATTCTCTGAGCACTTACATGCAGTGGTAGTTCTTGACAAAAGCAAGGCTTGGCTTGGATTTTTGATTTGCATGAAATGAATGCTGTGAAATGGCTTTACTGGTAGTCAAGTGCTGTGCCATGAAGCTGAGAGTGAAAGCTGAAAATAACTTCCATTTAACACATTGCCTATCTGTTCTTTGTTAAAAGTCTCAATTTCTCCAGGGGTTAGATCCTGAAGTGCTTTGTCTGTCCTTACCTGTTTTCTAGGTACTTGGCTAGATAACTTCAGTAGCATTTTGAATTTGAGAAAATCACCCTGACCTTTATACCTTAATGCATTTAAATCTATCTCATATTCCTCTTACCCAAATAACCATATCAGAGATTCTGGAATAAGAAAAATGCTAAAAGAAACAAAATCCAAAGTTGTGCTAAAAATATGGTTGTAATGTGGACTCTTTTAATATCAGTTGCACAGTGGAAAAATGTTAGAAAAAGTGGTTTAATTTTGTCACTTTTTTTTTTNTGAGGTAAGAGCCGCCGCGGGGCCGGGTGCTGTCCTTGCGCGTTCTGCGCTCGCTGTGCGGGGCCGGGCGCTGCGNTTTACCAACAATAGATTTGTCTGTGAAAACACTGTGTACTCTCTGCTGTTCTAATAACCAGGTTTCCTGGAGTCATTGATTCTTCTGGCTATACGTGCTGACTTGTGTTTTTCTTATGTTAGAAAAGATGCTGTTGTTAATAAATGTTCTCCAGTGGCCACTAATGCTTTTTCTTCCTCAGGCTGGGTGGAGAACGTCGGACAAGAAGAGAATCACGCCAAGAAAGTGACGGGGAAGATGATGATATTAAAAAGGTAACACATGACAGAGGGAACTGTGCAGGAAAAAACATATTTTACTGGAATGTGAACTGAGTAGTTCATTTCTTGTCGTTCTTGTAGCCAGCATTGCCATCTTCTGTTGTTGCTACCTCCAAAGAGCGAACACGTCGAGACCTTATACAAGATCAAAACATGGATGAGAAAGGAAAACAAAGGTACGCAGAAATCTCTCTAAGCACTAATGTGGTGCTTCAGAGTGCTAGCCTAGGAAGCAGCTTTAGATCTTAAAAGTAGCATGCAGATGCTGCTACATTTCAAACGTGGTGTTGAGGAGGTATGGTGAAAACTTGGTTTAGATAAATATTCCCTCAAAGTATTTAAGTGGTAATGACACATCATTCATGTCACATTGCTGACAGGGATTCTGCTTCTCAGGCTATCTACAAGAATAAGATTGTTATTGTAACAGATGGCCTTTGAGTAGGATAACTTCATTGGTTACTTAACATTTTAGACTGTTAAAACAAGAAATAAACCCAGAACTTGATTCTAGGGACATTCATTCTTATTGTGCTTTGTGATGTAGAACATTGTCAATGTATCTTGGAAGTAACCAGTTCTTCCTGGAATACCTATATAGCTAGTGAAGATGCATCTTAAAAGACCAATTTTCAGAAGCAGTACAGGTGATTCTTAGTACATCATTTGTTTTGTTGGCTGAAAAATGGTGTGGGGTTTTGTTTTTCCACTGACTAGAATCATAGAATGGTTCAGGTTGGAAGGGACCTTAGAGATCATCTTGTTCCAACCCCTCTGCCATGGGCAAGGACACCTCCCACTAGACCAGGTTGCCCAAAGCCCCATCCAGCCTGGCCTTGAATACTTCCAGGGAGGGGGCATCCATGACCTCTCTGGGCAACCTGTTCCAGTGTCTCACCACCCTCACAGTGAAGAATTTCCTCCTTATATCTAGTCTAAATCTACCCTCTTTCAGTTTATAACCATTACCCCTTGTTCTGTCACTACCTGTCCTTGTAAAAAGCCCCTCCCCAGCTTTCCTGTAGTAGCTCCATCATGTTTCCTTTTTGTTACCACTGTCAGGCTTGTTATTGTGTATACAATCTAACCTTACTTTTGCCTATTTCTCTTCAGGTTCTTACTGCTTATATCCCCTTTCTCCCATCTTTTTTTTTTTTGTGTATGTTAGAGTAGCTCACTAAAGTTCTTATTGAGATGCAGTTCTGTCAGGAGGAGGTGTTAGAAAAGAAACTTCGCAGCAGTATTCAACCTCTTGGGCTCCGCTTCAGTCTGCAGCTCACCTGGTGCCATAATAACTCATGCCTCAAATTGAGAGCTGAAATAATGAAATACAGCAAGCTTCTCTGATAAGGAACAGAAATCAATTAGCACAAAATAGCACTTAGCTTGATCTTCTTTTGCAATTGCAACATCACTAATGGACCACTGTTTCTTCCATCACCAGCCTCTAACTCTTTCTGTACAGAAGGATTTTCAGAATTCTTAGTCACAAAAAGTTTGTCTATTTGNGGAAAAATGTTAGAAAAAGTTGTTTAATTTTTTCTTTTTTTTTTTTTTTTTTTTTACCAACAATAGATTTGTCTGTGAAAACACTGTGTACTCTCTGCTGTTCTAATAACCAGGTTTCCTGGAGTCATTGATTCTTCTGGCTATACGTGCTGACTTGTGTTTTTCTTATGTTAGAAAAGATGCTGTTGTTAATAAATGTTCTCCAGTGGCCACTAATGCTTTTTCTTCCTCAGGCTGGGTGGAGAACGTCGGACAAGAAGAGAATCACGCCAAGAAAGTGACGGGGAAGATGATGATATTAAAAAGGTAACACATGACAGAGGGAACTGTGCAGGAAAAAACATATTTTACTGGAATGTGAACTGAGTAGTTCATTTCTTGTCGTTCTTGTAGCCAGCATTGCCATCTTCTGTTGTTGCTACCTCCAAAGAGCGAACACGTCGAGACCTTATACAAGATCAAAACATGGATGAGAAAGGAAAACAAAGGTACGCAGAAATCTCTCTAAGCACTAATGTGGTGCTTCAGAGTGCTAGCCTAGGAAGCAGCTTTAGATCTTAAAAGTAGCATGCAGATGCTGCTACATTTCAAACGTGGTGTTGAGGAGGTATGGTGAAAACTTGGTTTAGATAAATATTCCCTCAAAGTATTTAAGTGGTAATGACACATCATTCATGTCACATTGCTGACAGGGATTCTGCTTCTCAGGCTATCTACAAGAATAAGATTGTTATTGTAACAGATGGCCTTTGAGTAGGATAACTTCATTGGTTACTTAACATTTTAGACTGTTAAAACAAGAAATAAACCCAGAACTTGATTCTAGGGACATTCATTCTTATTGTGCTTTGTGATGTAGAACATTGTCAATGTATCTTGGAAGTAACCAGTTCTTCCTGGAATACCTATATAGCTAGTGAAGATGCATCTTAAAAGACCAATTTTCAGAAGCAGTACAGGTGATTCTTAGTACATCATTTGTTTTGTTGGCTGAAAAATGGTGTGGGGTTTTGTTTTTCCACTGACTAGAATCATAGAATGGTTCAGGTTGGAAGGGACCTTAGAGATCATCTTGTTCCAACCCCTCTGCCATGGGCAAGGACACCTCCCACTAGACCAGGTTGCCCAAAGCCCCATCCAGCCTGGCCTTGAATACTTCCAGGGAGGGGGCATCCATGTCCTCTCTGGGCAACCTGTTCCAGTGTCTCACCACCCTCACAGTGAAGAATTTCCTCCTTATATCTAGTCTAAATCTACCCTCTTTCAGTTTATAACCATTACCCCTTGTTCTGTGACTACCTGTCTTTGTAAAAAGCCCCTCCCCAGCTTTCCTGTAGTAGCTCCATCATGTTTCCTTTTTGTTACCACTGTCAGGCTTGTTATTGTGTATACAATCTAACCTTACTTTTGCCTATTTCTCTTCAGGTTCTTACTGCTTATATCCCCTTTCTCCCATCTTTTTTTTTTTTGTGTATGTTAGAGTAGCTCACTAAAGTTCTTATTGAGATGCAGTTCTGTCAGGAGGAGGTGTTAGAAAAGAAACTTCGCAGCAGTATTCAACCTCTTGGGCTCCGCTTCAGTCTGCAGCTCACCTGGTGCCATAATAACTCATGCCTCAAATTGAGAGCTGAAATAATGAAATACAGCAAGCTTCTCTGATAAGGAACAGAAATCAATTAGCACAAAATAGCACTTAGCTTGATCTTCTTTTGCAATTGCAACATCACTAATGGACCACTGTTTCTTCCATCACCAGCCTCTAACTCTTTCTGTACAGAAGGATTTTCAGAATTCTTAGTCACAAAAAGTTTGTCTATTTGGAACTGTAGTTTTCTGGGGAGATGAGAAGCAGTGTTAGAGGTCTGTGTGTGATTCATGTTAGAAAGAGGCTCTTCAGGAGAGCAGCGTCCATTGAACTCTGACTTTGCTCAGAGTCTTCTGGGTTGCCATTCATATGCACATTCATGGTCAGGTAATCCCTAGCTTTCAGTTCTTTTCCCATTCCTACTTTTACTGTTTCATGTACAAGTACCTTTACCTCTCCATGCCAGATTTGTGCCATGGCAGTAGAGCCTTGTGGTACTGAGCGAGAAGAGCAGCATTTACTTTCTCTAACTGGGTAAAAGTTCAAGGCAAGTAAGAAAGTCAGTGTCTTGCTGTAAAGGCTTAATCTGGAATTAAATGGAAAGAAAGAAAAGGTGAAATTCAGGAAATTTGTTCAAAAGAAGGGAATTCCTTGAAGAATTTTACTTACATAAATTTTCTTAACATGCCCTTAATTAGATTAAAGGAATTCTGGTTTGCAGTGTCTGATTGTATAAGATATTGTTAGGTAGATTGTGGCAGATAATCTTTCACTTCTCTGTGGCTACATCATTCCTTAATCTCCTCAGTGGAGTTAGGATGTTCTTCATACAACCCAACAACCTTCAAATTCTGTGCCTTGTTGGTATCTCTTACTGTATTTACTCAGCCTTTTTTTCAGTAGGCTGCTTTTGGATTTTTTTTTTTTAATATTTTCTTAGCATTGTTATTTCCAGCTGCACTAGCTCTTAATTTTCCCAGTGCTAACTGTGCCCTGACACGGGTAAGCACTGTGTCTTACTCTTAAGCAAAACATGATATGTTGGTGTAAATTATATGCTTGACTGTTGGCACTGTCAGTTTGTTTTCTATTGCTAGTGGCCTTGAGTAGCACTGAGCCTTCAAAAATAGACATCTCTGAGGTGGGGAGGTTTCTCTGACTACTTATGCAGATAAAAATCATAGTGCTTGAACTAAATCTCAAACTTCTTTTTGTTTTTACTCAGGAATCGACGTATATTTGGCTTGTTGATGGGCACTCTTCAAAAATTTAAGCAGGAGTCCACAGTTGCTACTGAGAGGGTACTTATTTTCAGTTCTATCAATTTCTCAGATGTAAATAAAGCAAAATAGTATGATTAAGATGCTTTAAATAGGAATGAAGATTCTCATGGTGTGGGTTACAGGTGCAGCAAATTGGTAAGGGTACAAATGGATTTGTTTGCTTTGATTTAGTGGAATCGGGGGTGGGAAAGCAGGAAAAGGACTCTGTAATGATTTGACCCTGCAGCACTTCTTGACCATTTTGGAAGTAATAAGGCAATGGTTTGTTGTTGTTGTTTTTATTTCACTTCATCTTTAAAATGTAAAATTCAAAATAGATCCTCTTTTCTTATTTGTTATTTTTTTGGAACATTTCAAAATACCTGGAATTTAATCAGGTAAACTTTTGGTTGTATGCTATTTCTGTAGATAACTGTGATTCAGTACTGCTGAACCAGTGCTTGCCCTGATGTGTTCTGGATGTTTAAATTTTAGCTAAGTATACAGAAGTGTATGACTATTGTGCCTTCTGGTGGCTGTTTGCCCCATAATAGAGAAAATGGGCATTCCTGGTTTTAATAAATGAGTATGTGATTGTACTGAACTGAAGGTTTTGTGTAGCTTAGTGTTAGCTTCAAAAAAACTTGCATCTAGGATAGAGGTAACTTCATTCTTTATATGCCCTTTTCAATGCTGAAGGCTGTAATACTTCTTACTGTTGCCCTAAATGAGTTATCCCATTAGAAATAATGTGAACTTGTGGAGTATGAACAGTGTTTAAATGTTCATGAGAATTCTACTTCGAGCAATCTGGAAGCAGATACAGAAGAGATTTTAAAAATTTAGTGTAGCATACCTGGCTTGCAGTGTTGATATTGATTACTTTCAGATCCAGTATTTGGATAATCCCTCCCATTATATATAACTGGTACTGTAGCACGTGAGGTAGACCAAAGTTCCCTGTTGCCTGCTTGCCTTTAGAATAGGAAACTATTACAAGAGATGGTCTAGCAGTGTGTTTGGGTAAAAAGACTGAGGAGTTAGTGTTCACTGCAACATATTTCTGAGAATCTTCATACATAAAATCTTAACTCCAAGTCAAATTAGGAGCCTAAGGAGTTATGACACAGCTATTTTTTGTCCAAGCACTAAACAAGATATATCTATCTATATATTTAGACAACTTTTTTATAGTCAAAATATAGCTGTCTAGGATGTGCAAACAGGGCATTTCTCGATAATGGTAATTTATCTAATTATGACAGTACTTGAAGTATTTACAATGGAATTTTTGTTGCTCACAAGCATCAGTCTATAGCCCTTCAGTTGCTTGTGGAGGAACTGCCATTTCTCTCTCCAGGTGAAATTCCTGAAATCTGTTTTTTTCTGAAATTTAGAAAAAATGTTACAGCTTATCTTGAAAATTCAAATCCAAATTGATTGATAGAAAAGCAGATTAAAGTGTCATAAGGGTGCATAGTTTTATAGTTAACCCCCAAAAAATCATATGCCAGTAAGCACTGGCACACTTTTCTATTACCTGCAATTTGGTAGATCTCTTTGTTTTCTAGGAATGCCTTTAACAGTATAAATAATTTATTTTAATTAGGCTAAACTCAGATGCTTTCTTGATTTAGAAAGAATGTTAAGATAAATATTCATTTACCTTAGCAAAAGAGACGACAAGAAATTGAACAAAAACTTGAAGTACAAGCAGAGGAAGAAAGAAAGCAAGTGGAAAATGAAAGGCGAGAACTATTTGAAGAAAGGCGTGCTAAACAGACAGAGCTGCGGTTACTGGAGCAAAAGGTTGAGCTTGCTCAGTTGGTGAGTTTCAGTTTTGCTCTCAAATCTATCCCTTGTTTAAAATATGTTCCTGTGTATCTTAGGGTATTTTTTTCTTTCATTTCTCAGCAAGAAGAATGGAATGAACATAATGCCAAAATAATTAAATACATAAGAACAAAGACAAAACCTCATTTATTCTACATACCTGGCAGAATGTGTCCTGCTACACAGAAGCTGATGGAAGACTCACAGAAAAAGATGAATGGTAAGTGTTCTTTGTAATATGTGACTGCCTTTGCCCTTGCCTCCCCTTGATGTCTGCTGTACGTTATGGCATGCTATATTGCGTAAGTATTCATCGTAAGTAACAACATTACTCCTTAAGAGACTTTATTTCATTGTTTGTGCTTTGGTTCTCTTAGAAGAGGTCAAGAGGTATATGCATAAGCTCAGAAGAATGTGTTTAAAATGTTAACTTTAGTAACCAGATGTTTGCCAGTGCAGCAACTTCTATTTCAGAAAGACCAATTCTATGGATTGGAAACCCAAGAAAATGCAGGTTTTGTTGTGGTTTTTTTTTTTTTTTTTAACAAAAGGAGTTGGGAAGTTTTTTCTTAAACACTAGAACTTTGACTTTTTTTTACTTCCATGTGTGTTCATTTTCCTATTTCCCAGGATGACTGCATCTTTCTTTTGGAAAACAATTTAGAATAATGCAGGTGATAGTAGTCTTGCTGTTCTTTTGATTAGGCTGATTTTTTTTTTTTCCTTAAGGAAGTTGTCTTTGTTGGCTGAGGTGGGGGATAAGAGAAGCTTAACTCACCTGTCTGAATACCTAATATGTTATTAAAACTTAATACCTAATCTGCTTTCTGCTGATTTTTAGTGTCTTTTTTGTTCACCTCATATATAAAAAAAGGCTATTCTTCCTAAATACCAAGGAATTCAGGTATTGGTTTGCAATACTGTTGTTTGGATCTATTTCAATGAAGTAAAAAACCTCTGATAGCTTAGATCTAGGACTTCACTACTCTGATACTCAGGTGAGCTGATTATCTCACTTGCTTTTAAGTTAACCAGCAATCTTTTTCATTATGCATGAATGGCTCACTACTTCAGAATGAATAAGGATGCAGTTCTTAAAACAATTTGATTGCTGACTAGCTTATAGTTAGGAGAAAATAGTTTCTGCAGTTACCTTTCTGCTTTCTGAAACTGTTACTTATGCATTTATTCTCCAGCAATCTTTGAAAGCAGGCGCAATGAATTTGCAGAGCAGATTAACAAAATGGAGGCCAGGCCCAGAAGACAATCTATGAAGGAAAAAGAACAGCAGGAGGTGCAGAACGAAGAAAAGAAGGAAGAACAGAACAAGGAGCAGGAAGAGGGTAAGGTGGTTCAGCAGGTGGAAGAGTTGGAGACAGGTAATCAGCACAATGATGTAGAAATGGAGGAGGTAGGGGAGGAAAAGGGAAAAATAGGTTCAGGGCATAGTGATGCAGAGAAAGAACAGGAAGAGGAAGAACAGAAACATGAAATAGAAATTAAAGTAGAAGAGGCTGCTGAGGTGAGGGAGAATGACAAGCAACAGGATGGTCAGCATGAAGAGGTCACAGTTGTAAAAGAGGAAAATGAAAATGTTCAGCCAGTGGATAATGAGCAGGATATGGCTGAAGTGAACGAGGCAGATAGTGTAGAACCTGTAGATAACGAAAACGGCAAAGAAGTGGAACCAGAAATGGAGTGTGATGCTCAGTCAGAGAAAGTGTGTAATGTTCATTCTCCTGAGAAGGAGAAAGATGTCAAAACAGAAACTGAAGCTGAACCTGAAATAAAACAGGAGAGGGCACCTGAAGCTCAGCCAGAACCTGTGGCAGAGGCCTCATCTCAGCCACAGTCTATGCCACCACCACAGTCACCTCGGTTATCTCAGTCTGTTCAGGATGCAGAGCCCCAGGCAGACAAAGATGAAAATGTTGTGGTGTCTGTAAAGGTGGTTGAGGCACAGACAGAGCAGAGTCAGACACTGAGTGTAGAAATAAAGAATAAGACTAGGAGTCGAAGCAGGGGTAGGGCAGGGAACAAAACTGCTAAGAGCCATAGTCGTAGTAGCAGCAGCAGTAGTAGCAGTAGTACTTCGAGCAGCACTACTAGTGGAAGTAGTTCCAGCACTGGGAGCACTAGCAGTCGGAGTAGTTCCAGCAGCAGCAGCACTACAAGAGGAAGTACTAGCAGTGACAGTAGCAGCAGTAGCTCTACCAGTAGTGAAAGCAGAAGTCGGAGCAGAGGAAGAGGTCATAATAGAGACAGAAAACGCAGAAGGAGCACAGAAAGGAAGCGAAGGGATGCTTCAGGAGTAGATAGAAGTCACAAGTCCTCAAAAGGGAGTAGAGAGACAAAAAGTTCAAAGGATAAGAGTTCAAGGTCTGACCGAAAGAGATCTATATCAGAAAGTAGTCGGTCAGGCAAGAGAACTTCACGGAGTGAAAGAGACCGTAAATCAGACAGGAAAGACAAAAGGCGTTAACAGAAGAGACCAAGCTTCCTTAGCCTAATCTTTGCAGCAGAAGATTATCTGAGTGAAAGGATTCCTTGTAAGGAGGAGGAGAAGGCTGCCTTAAGAATTGCATGCTGTAAAAAATCTTTTGGAAAAATGCAGACTGTTTACCAGGCGTTCTTGTACTTTTTACATAATTTTGTAAAAGGTTACCTACCAAAATTATGTGAAGTTCCTGAAAATGTAAAAATAAAAGATTAACACTCCTTTGCATCTCTTTTTTTAAATATCCTGTACTCATTAAGATCCTCTGTATATTTTAATAGATAAACCTTTAAGTTGGTGTGATCACTTCTTCTGTATCATAAACTGTTTTTGTAGAAATAAATGTGCATTTTAAATAAATTGAGATGTCCTGTTGACACTTAAATTCCCCTTTTAGATCGTATGTAAGGAGAAAATATTGCAGGAAACCTAAAATTTTGCTTTTCCCCTCTATTCCTTGCAAGAATGGGAAACTTAAGGCCCTCTAAAAGGAGTAATATCTTTAGTGCTAGATAGGAAGGGAAAGTAATTGCTTTGAATCTATGCCTTTGTTTTCTGTAATCACAAATTCGTATACAATTCTATATTCCAGTTCTATGAAACTTTTTCCTAACTATAGGCAAGCAGTGATTTAAATGTGAACACTTAATGCTGACCAAGATAGCTCAAGTCAGTCTGGAATACCACTCTCACCTGCTTTCTGCAGGTACTTTGGTAGTGTACGTTATGTTCTGAGGTAGTTAATATGTTTAGTGATGTTCTTGCTTTGATGGATGGACAGTGGAGGAAAGACTTCAGTTCACTTCTGAACCAGGAGTCCATTTTAGTTGCAGTCTAATCTCTGATCCCTTCATACCACTAGGAATAATTACATTGCAGTGTTGGAGTTACTCGGGACTACCTAATACTGACGTTGTGTGCGTGCAAGAATGTTTTCTGGATGTATTTAATACAACACAAAGTGGTATGGTGTTATCTATGAAGGTGAATACTGTTTTATATAATTTTGTATGAAGAACAATAACATCTGTTGCTGTGTTCTGTACATGTGCAAATAAATGTGGCTTTGTAGACTACTCTCTCAATGCCTATGTCTTCTGTAAGACAAGTGTACTGCCTTTGTTCATTTAAAGCATGTCATAATTGCAGGTGACTGTTCCCTATCCAAAATCATTCTTACTGACTTTAATTAATGACTAGTAAGTGAATGTGAAACACTGCTATAATCTGGAAAAGAATTTGTCTCGTATACCAAATCACAGACTGGGAAGCCCTGGAAAGATTTATAGTTTACAGAAACGTCTAGCAAGGGATGAAGTCGAATGTTCTTTTGGGACAGATTTAAACAGGGAGAGCTCAGGCTTGCCTTTTCTCAACAAGTTCAATACGTTATTCAGATTCTGCAGTCCATTTGCTGCTTCAATATCCACCTTCTTCAGCTGCTCTACAAACGAGATTCCTTTTTACTTGTCAGTGGTCTTCAACCATAGCTTCAGAGGAACGTGGTGGGTTAATGAGTCATCGTCTTTTTTGAAGCAGAATGTTCAAGTATCTTAAGGTGCTAAACGCAGCAGTTAACCACAAGGAATGAATTTCTATACTGAGTAAATGTTACTGGCTTGCATGTTTCTAAAGACAACTTGAAAGGCAAAGTTAGCTGAAACAGTTTTAATTTTCTTGGTTGTTGATACATCTAACATTGAGTGTTTTAAAGACTTCTCATTTTGGGCTTGAGTGGTCCAGTGTTGAGTAATACATTTTGTAGTTTTATTGAATGGGTTTTAATTGTTAATAAATAGTTAAGACTGTAGTTATACAAAGCTGGAGGAGAAGTAGGCTGCTAGTCAAAAGCCATACTAACAGCATTCAGAGAAAGTGGGTGGCCCTGTTAAGTAAACTAGGGAATGGATTGATTACATTCAATTTTTTTCTTTCAGGTTACATTTCAGGCAGCAATATGTTTTTGACAAGGTGAGAATACAGGAATTTTGTTGCTGAGTTACAGAGCAGGTGATGTATTTGATAGTTTAACGCTCATTTGAAGAAACAACTGCCACTATCATACTGTGCTGGAAACAGTTGATTTTGCTAAGTCTAAGCAGCTCCCTGCAACATATAAACATCAGTGTGTGATGTATTTCTGAGAATGAAGTTTTCTAAAAGCTAGATCTTCCAACCAATATTCCACAACAGTAGTAGTGTAAGATAGTAGTATACTATTAGCACAGTATTACAGAAAGACCTTTGTCTTTAAAAAGCGGTTTTATTTTCAGTAATTTAGTTATGCTTACCTCAAAGTTCTATCTTCCTACACAGAAACATTTTTAGAACAGTGGATAGAACTGTTTTCTCTTACCCTGACACAATTTCAAGAGTTATGGATAAAACTGAGACCATGGGTGCAATTTCCTTCTGTTCCCAGACCACTATTTCAAATAGTGGAAATTGAATATATATTTCAATATTCTATAAATATTTCAAGACCAAATTTGATGTAACAGTTCTGGGTTTCTGAGAATTAACTGCAGGTAACATATGAGTAACAAATTACTTAAAATGTTTTATTTCTGTTCCCTGTAATGGTGAGTAGAGATGAAAGAAAAATACCTTGGCCTCTTCGCTCAGGTAATGTAGGAAAATGAACGATCAAAAAGGGTGAAAACTAATGAAGCTGAGGTCGTTATACAAGTGGGCAATACACCATGTATAGTCTATGCCTGTCTTGTGTAATGCTTGCATTGGGTGGTCCACCCTACATTTAAGTATGAATTTAAAAGACTTATTTTTAACAGTGCTTTTATACTATGTGCACAGACTCTATGCCATTTACATGTCTGTTTTCTTCAGTCCTGATAGAGAGAGAAGCTGAAAGTCTCCAAGAATGTGTATTTTCCATGATGTTCTACTCAGAGTCCTTGTTAGAGTAGATTTTACACTGACTGTTTGTGAACTGCAAGCTGAAATGTGACTGCATAAAATGTAAACTTCAAATTCGTGCTTCTTTATTTGAGCTGATGTCTTTGTGCTTAGAGCAGCTTCACTTTAAGTACTCCAAAGAAAGTTGAAAGTAATTTTTTCTAAGGAAAGTAGGTATCAGTGATCTAAAATAAACCTCCAGCAAAATTAATTTCCAAGACCAGTAAACGTTCAGATAGATTTCTCCAACATTGTTTGTTCGTAAGGAAAGTAAAAGTCTTGTGGGTAAGCCCCAGTTACGATTCTGGGATCCAGATTTAGTTGCTGATTCTGTAACAATTACTGTGGTGCAACAGGACAAACCTGTTCATTTTGTGTGTCCCAGATCTTTAGAATCAGTTTCCCTGCTCAAAGAAGCGTTTCTGAGACTTCATGTATTCATGATGTGGTCAAGTGTTGTGGCAGTCATAAATATAAGCAATATACATTGCTTATATTGCATTACATATAAGCAATATCCTCTGTGTTCTGGAGGAAAATTTTCTCCTTGACTTTTTTTTCCTCAGCTCAGTTGTATAGAAACCCCATGTTTTACACATGGCCTCATTCAGGCAGTTTTTATTATGGGACAGTATTCTATTATATGGCAAAATGTGAGGCACTGAAAGCTTAGGAATGTTTTACCAAGATTCAAAGTAATGGGTTGCAAGTTCCATGATTTTCTAGAAATGCACTATTAGTTGTCATGTTTGTAAAACTTTTTGTAATAGGGAAGCAGTATTACCACCTTCTTACAACTTGATACTCTAGATCAATATGGTTTAAATCTGGTTAAAGAATGTCTTATCTATTCAGATTTATTTAACTCAATGTTACCTATTCAGATTTATTTTACTGGAAGAGGAGTGAGTGAGTTAGAGTTTCTTCTCTTCCTTTGATTAATTAGATTTTAAAAAATACTTGTTTGGAAAAAATACACATTTTTTGTCATGACATGATTCAATGTAAAAGTTGATCTGCATTTTTATCCAAACATCCTAAGTCAAGAGAACTATGTTTTAATATTCTTCTATTTATTTGTGCAGTATTCTACACAGTGAAATCTTACATTCTGTATGGAACCTTTTGGTGCTATCCTAAAAACATAACCCAAACTGTATATACCGTTGTTACCATAAAATAGATGTTGATTTTTATGTACTTAGGTACAACATTATGTGTTTACAGCTCAATAGTTAAAGTTACTAAGATACAATTTCCAGCAATATATAATAGTTTCATCCTGATAACAGCTGCTGGAAATTACTTTTTCATTAGCATTGTTTGTGATTGTATACATAATAGTACTCACATTTGTTGCTTCAGTTCTGCAGAAGTGTGTCTTTTACTTGCCAAACAAATAAAGTGAAGTCTCACTTTATCCACTCTACCTGCTATGAAGTTTTCAACTTTGTCCTTTGGAAGCCAGCAGTAATGAACTCAATGAATCTTTATCTTTGAATCAAGTTCAAAGGTGATTAGAAGTGTTATGTTTGCACAGCATCTGTAAGTGTGGGATTTACACTCTGAAGAAAATAATATTTGATATTTGCTTTGTTAATGAAGTTGTGTTAAAGGAACAAGTAACATAACAAAGATCAGAGCATTGCAAATCAGCCTTTAAACAGCTTCAGACCTAGAAAAACAATTGTTGAGACTAAGCTACACAATAAGCAGTGCCCACAGTAACTTGAAAATTGCAGATGTAGATTAAATTAGAGCAGTTAGGATGAGCTGCAGCAATTTCTGTATCTCCATACAAAGACTTGAGAATTGGTTTGGGTGTCCATATGAAAAATCAGAGCCATTTTGAGAGATCTTTTGACAAATATAGTAATAATGCGTAGATCTCCAGGCCCTCCAAGACAAACTTGTTGACCTATGTAATGTTAAGTGACAGATTATTTGGCTTTTTCATTTTTAGGTGAATCACCTCCAGGTTATCAGAGTCAAAAAGGGGCTGTTAGTCTTTCTTAAACGACAGTTGGTGTTTGCCTTATGTTCCACGGTTGGTATGCAACGTTCTGGAAGGCTCTTCTGACCAGCCTTTAATCTTGTCAGGATAAAAATTCTGTCCTTTTTTTGATTTTGTACAGGACTTTATATTAGGGGGACTGTCTAATATTAACTTTTTCTGTAGTCCTTCCCTCCCCCCTATGTGTGTACATATATATATATATATATTTACTATTTCTCACCAGTCTGTCCTAATCTGTAGAGGTTTGAGAATGAAAAGCTCCTCCCCAGATTTCTATGAATTTGGGATGTTTTAGCTGCCTGGTATTCTATTTTCTCCCCGTTCACCTCCTAAGGATGTGAACCTGGAGGACCCCAGGAAAGTCCCCAGTCACTGGCACTGCACTCTAAGCAGAGTAAGTTCCAGGGAAGTGGAGGAGAGAGAACATTGGGGATGGGGTGGCACCAAAGCTATTCAGGGGATAGCGGTGGGGACAGACTGAGTGTATGTTTGCCCTGCTGGGTGCATGAGACAGGGAATCCTCCTGAGAACTCAGAGCAGAGGCAGCTGGTGTTATCAGGTCATAGGAGAGGCCTGTGTGACTATCGAGTCACGTAGCAAAGGAGTGGGGCAAAGTGTTACATTGCAACTGGAGGACGTCAGCCACTGTGATTCCTTTGTGGGACATGGCTGGTTAACGCGGCCCTGGCTGCGGTGCACTTTGTGCTCTCTCGCCCAGCCTCCTGTAGATGGTTTGTTTGCTGGCTCACAGGTCAGGCTGAACACCAGTATCTGGCAGGCCTGGGCTGGGGAGCAGAAGTGAGGGGAACTATGCTGAAAGTGAGACACAGCTTAGACTCCCCAAAAGAACAAGCAGAGCAAATTCTGTGCAAGTTGTGCTCAGGACTGAAGGAGGGGCAGGCCTGCTCAGAAGCATAATGACAAATAGTATGGGAGAGAAAGCAGTTTTTTGGGATGCTATCAGGAAGGAAGAAGGTAGAGGCTACTTGATATTGGGAGCTGGAATGAAAGGTGAAGGTCCTTTTTTAGGTAAGTTAGATGTATTGTGCATAGGTGACCAAGGAATTTCAGGATAATGCTCTGAAGCATTTTAAGCAAAGTTTACTTCTAAAGCAAACAGCTCTGTAGGATTAAATTTATAGCCCAACCTCGTACCTACATAATCTGTGCACGACTCCCTGTATAATTACTTTAAAGCACAATCTGTATTTGAGAAAACATTATTTATACCTCCATTGGGTGACAGGTTGCCAAGAAACAGGGTATTTCTTAAAACGCAGGAGCTATCAGCTGCTTAGATTTGATGCATTGCTCTGTGATACATGATGTAGAAATGATATATGATATTGATAACCCTACTTAAAATCTGATGGTCAATGTATGTAACAAATTCACTTCAGAGAAAAGTTAATAGAACTCTCATTAAATTTCCCCTAATGCAGTCTTACATAGACTCAATACAGGAGAAAAAAAAAAAACCACAACCAACAAAGCTATGTGATAGAAGCTAAATTTTGATGTGACCAGAACTAGTTTCTCTGTATTCAAAATATCAGTCTAGCTATCAGGACTTACTTAGTTAATTATTAAGCATATGTGTATAATCAGGACACCTGACTGTGCAGATTGTTAGCAGAGTTAGCATAGTGTACTTCTGCTTAAGCAGATGAGAGAAGGGAAATGGGATTTACTTTCAACTTTTTGTTAGGATAAGAAAAATAATGTAGAATCTTTTTGCGCTCTGCACAGCAGTGCATTCGGAGTTTCAGTGCATCCTAGATTTACTCAAAAATGTCAAGGATATTGGATCAGAGAATTTTGCTGTTAGTAATTTCATTTTTAACAAGCCTGCAGAGTACAAAGGTACTTTCAGAATGGAAGAAATGTGGTGATCAGGAATGTGAGAGTAAGTAAACACGTTTTTTTTCTAAAGGAGTCTGTGTATATGTAGCTATAACAAACTGAAAGTAGCAATGAAGCACTGAATGCAATTGAGTAGCTGTAGAAAATGCTTGTTGTCAATACACTAAGTTAATGAAAAATAGGCTTACATTTTTCAAACAAAAACCAGGAATATTCCACAAAAAGCTACTGATTAGATGGTGTTGTGTAAGTATATAAAGATGGAAGCTCAGTAAAAACAGAACCCAACAAAGTTATTGAATAGCTATTTTTTATCAGGTTTCCTCAAGATAGTCAATATAAAGAAACTTTACAATATTTTTTGACTCATTTCTTACAATTACAAGGCTATGTATCGAGAGAAAATTTATCTTTTGTCATAGCTTATTCTACAATACTATATTTTTCTATTCTAAGTATAGTATTTGGTTTGGGCTTTTTGTGTGTGTGTGTGTGTGTGTGTGTGTGAATCCTTTCTATTAAAAACACTTAATATATCCTTGTTAATATATCCTCTTATATAGTAAGAGCAGTAACTAGTTATGGAGTTCCTGGGGATTAAATAGCTCTGCAGAAGGCAGTCAGACCAGCCAGTGAACCACCACTGGACAGCAGTAAAAAATGTGCAGGCATTTTCATATAGAATGCTTACATTTCCTCTGCTCATGGCTTTGTTTTCCTGTGGAGCCATTCTGACTTCACCGGCTTCAGGATGCTCAGAGATGTCTGTTTAGGGCAGCATGTGGAATGGGCTCCAAACTGACTAGAGCACATAAGAGGTGGTTTCTGTGGGGATATAGAAGTGGAGACAAAGAGAAAGAAAAGTCATTCAAATTGAATTGACCGCATTGCTTCTGACAACGTGTTTAAGGCTTGTATTGTTTAAGCTTACCTATTTTCTTTGTAGCATCAATATATTCAAAATAGCAGACAATCTGTGCAATAACTACTGGATTTAACTTACGATTTCTAAAACATAAAGTTGTAAATATGCTTGGGAAATATTTTTAGCTGCTTAGATCTGCGTTTAATAGTTGAACTTGCTAATTCTCCGCACACACTTCAGCCTCAAAACTTGGATGAAAAAGCACTGAAAAACAATGCCCATATAGGACAGCAGCTTTTCTCCTTGATGTCTGTACTAAATAGCAGAGAAAACAGGACAGGGGTTCTTTTTTGCATTCTGTATTTTTGTAACTTCCCACTTGATGAGGGAGTGGTATCATCATAATGCACGTACTGATGTACTAACAAACATTTTAATGTATGTCTATACATCAGGCTTCTTCAATAACCTATCTGACTTCAGATGAAGTGGCCATTATGCCTATGTGTTTCTTTCTTCCTACATGTATTCCAGCGGCAATGAGCAGAGTTCAAGCCACTACAGACTACTTGGGGCCTGACTGCCGGTATCTTAACTTCAAAACGGGGGAGGAGATCATTGTGTATTCCAAACTTTCCAGGAAAAATGAAAATTTGTGGATAGGAAGTGTAAGTATTTTAATCTGATAGACTTCCCACATAAATAATTCAGATAGTATAATAATAACAGGAGTCTGCTTCCTTCTAAGGATCTTCCATCTCTTTGGTGATGTTAACTAGTCATTGATCAACATCATATTTGTGAGATGGGTCATTGTTGTTATTTTCTGTAAAAGGGAAAATCAAATCTGGTCATCAATTACTCATTGAGAAACAAAGCCAAGATCAGAACCCAACTTTTCTGACTCCTTCATCTAGTCATTGGGCTGTAATGATTACATCCAGCTCCCTTAAAAACACTCAGGTCTATTGGGTCAGGCACCCCCTACAGATCTGCAGGTAAGAAGTTCCAACAGTTGGCAATCCAGTATCGGGACCTGACAGTTTAAATCAATTTAAAACCCTTCCCCTTGTCCCATTACCATCATACCATGAGATATACTTCTTCCTTTCTGAAGTGGCAAATGGAACACTTTTGTGAAGGAAAAAATAACACTTTTTTTTTTTTTTTAACTAAGCAAAATGAAGGGGGGGGCAGTCCTTATTGTTTGTTCATATTTTTCTAGCATATATGCAAGCACCTAATATATTCATCACTGAAGTTTAAATGAGTTTAAAGTCTCACTCCTTTTATATTTCTTACAGAAAGGAAAAGATTTTGGATATTTCCCAAAAGATGCTGTGAAGATTCAGGAAGTTTTAATTGCAGAAGAAATTGAAGTGCTCACTAAGGTAAACCAAAATCACCAGATTTTCCAGTGTAGTTCACACCACTTGAAAAATCTAATAACAAGTTAGAAATTCAAGTTTCAATGTGTATTTTATTTCAGATAATTCAAAACATGGTTCCTTTGTTATTGCTCCATTTGTGTGTTTATTGTCCTCTAAGACAATTTTTTATCTGATAAATGTTACAGAACCACTAGGAATAATTCAATTATTGTCCTTTATGTAAAGTTATACACAGGAAGAGAATAAAGATACACTGCTGTGTTACACAGTGCTGTAGAAAATCATACATGGAAGTATTTTAAAAGCTAATATTGTTCTTTTAGGAAACTGATTTCCTTTGTCTTGATGGAGATGAGTATGTTTTTGAAAATGAAGATAGCACGTTATATGATCAGAACAAAGAAAGTGAATATTCATCATCTGATGCAGAACCAAAGCTGCAAGAAAATGAACTCTTAAATCAAACAGGATACTACATCCAAAATGAAGTAGTAGTTGAATCAGTTTTTGAAAACAATTCCGTGGAATCTCAGAGTCAGGAGTCTGCAAGCAAAATGTTGCTGCATGAAAATGAGAACAGAGATGAAGACGCTGAACAGCCAGAACTTCAAAACAATCTCCCATTAGAACCCACTCCAACCCAGTCTAGCTGGATGGTTTCTGACATTGCAGGATGGTTCACCACAGGAAGTGAAAATGATGAAGAAACCTTAAAAGCTGTTGCTGAATCTTTAGAAGAAAATAGTTACCGAAGCAGAAAAATAGTGGTAACTGCTGAAAATGACTTAGATGAGCCAAATGATAAGGAGGAACAAGAGCCTGCAGCATCTGGTTGGTTTCAAGGTGGACTGACAGATTTTCTGTATTTTGGAAAAGAGAATGTAGATGTTGGTTTGGTACCAGAAAGTGATCCAGAAATCCATGATGTTTCTAGTGTGGATGCACACTCCAATAATGAACATGAAACAGCAGCCACAGAGTTATTGACAGAAGAACAAAACAGTGAGAGTCAAGAATCCAAATCAAATTGGTTTAGTTTGGGTTTGAGTGGTGTTCTAAATTTTGGGCAAGCTGAGAAAGATAGAGAAGATAAAGCAAGTAAGAATGAAGAAATACAGACTGTAAACCAGAAAGAATCCCACATGGACAAAGAATCAAAGGAGACCCTTCAAGATGTGACAGACAAAGCAGATGAGAGTTATGCACAAGAAATAATAGATTCAAATAGTAACATGCCAAATGCTGGGGAGATACCAGCAAGTGCGCATACTCCTAAAGACACCAGAAGCACCTCAAGTAGCACAGAATCATCTTTTGATGAACCAACAGGTGACAAAGAGGAGCCAACTGATCCCTGCAGTTCAGAACAGGACTTGGTATCTGAATGCCAACTGCTAAAAAACACTGAAATTGAAAAGAGAAATCGAGAGTCAGAAAGCAACCACGGCTGGTCAGGTTGGTATGAAAATATATACAATAGCTTTATTAATTATAATATGGACACATATGATGATCAACAGGGGTGTGAATCAATTAAATCTGATCAGATTTCTTCTCCTAGCCCACCTCAGAGCTGTGGTCCCTTGGACACAGAAACTATAGAAGAAACGCCTGACATATCTAAAGAACAGAGCCAAAGCTTCTCTTTAAGACATTTTGCAGACATAATGATATTTCAGAGCTTAATAGCTAGAAGAGAGAAAGTACAGTGTTTGCAGGAGGATGTATTTGTTCCAGTGCTGAAGAAATGTGTCTAAAAGTAGTGAAATTCAGGAAAACAGCAATGTAAGAGGTTGTTATGATGACCCTGTCTCCAAAGATTCTCTATGTTTACCTTCAAGATTAAGTTTTGAAAATACAGTGGAATCACAGGCATAAGCCCTTTCCTCTAGTGAACACCAGCTGCTTTCAAAAGAGGAACCAGACGAGAAACGCCTCTTTAGAAGCCATGATAAAATACTGCAAGTAAAAGAAACTGAAGGCACATCAAATCAGGTTAATCATAATGAATCAGATAAGAATACTGCAGATACCTCCAAAGAGAATAACCTTTCACTCCAGCTGGCAGCGCAAACGAACAAACAGAACAGAAGAACAAACTCCAACAGATTAATAAAAGATAGGACAGAACTTGGTGCTCTTGTTGATACCTTTTCAGGAGGGAAGCTACAAACTGAAGAAATTCCTATGAACATGAAACATTATCAGAAAAGCGATGAGGAAGTAGTACTTGAAGATACATGTTCCCAATAGAAGGGTTGAATCTTTAAAACCCTCAAACTAGAAACCCTCTAAAACTCTCAAACTAGAAAGCCAGGCTGCTGTTAAAAATGAATTCATGAATTCAATCCCAGAAGTTTGGGAAACTTGGCTGATAAAGAATATGTTGGAACGGAAGATACTGTTGTGACTGTAGAGACGGATAATAAGAATTAATTAATTGCTGCTCATAAAACAAGAGAGGACAGGGGAAGAAAGAATTACAGATTCTGAACACCAGAGAGAATCAAAGTCCCAACACACAAATAGAAAAAATGATATTCTAACAGAAAGGGTTCCAGGCAGTATTCTTACCAGAATACCAGAATTCTTTGGAAATAATATATTTAGTAAAACTAACAATGAAGGCTATAGAAAAATAAGGACACACATTTTGTCAAAAACCCAAATGAAAAACAGGGTTGATGCTAGGACTTACAATAATAAAATAGAATTAAATACTGCACAGAAGAATCAGATTGAGTTAAGAGAGAAGGAATCTGAACAAGAAAAAATATACCATGAAAACTGTAGAAGGTGCAGAAAATGAAAGCAGTTTAGAGATCATGAAAGATAAATTTGGACAGATTGGCACTCTGGAAAAAATACTGCTGCAGAATCAAATGAAAAGGAAACTGACAAAATCAGAGCGTGGTAGACAGAATTTATATATCAAGAAACAAGCAAAAACAGGCAAATGTATGATAACAGATTTGCTTGACCCATTCATTATGTACCAATAATTTTATTTAAAGGTGTTAACGTTTAAAGCAGCTCTGTAAGGAAAGCAAACTTGTGCAGCTGCACCTACTTGAAAAGCTCTGCTATGAAATCACAGCTTACTCTGGGAAGCTATTGGACTATTTGTGATGGGAATCTCTGGCTCTTAGTGCCCCAGAAGCTTAGAATTAAGAAATAATGCATTTGTAAATGGTATTTTTTTTTTTTTACATGGCTAGGCAAAGTGTAGGTTGTGGTTTTTTTTGTTGTTGCTGTTGTTTTGTTTTTCTTTTTTTTTGAAAATATATTTTGATATGCTTTTTATTCACTCCAGAAAATTTACTCCAAGTCACAAAAAGTGAGGCAGCTGGTTCCTTCCATCTGCCTTCTGCATGAACATGCCCGTGTTTTTTTGTATTATGCAGTGGCATTTGTTATCTTGTAGGAAGTTGCTAATCTTTAATCCTACCTGGCATTTGTCCTTGCTCCTTCTGCACAGCTTTTCCTGCATGTATTTGGACATCATAAGGAAGAGACCTCGTAATGCCGCACAGAGAATTTCTGGGCTAAAGATCAAACCCAAGCACATTATTTCCTGAGTATTTAATTACTCTAACACAACACCAGTTTTGCTTAAAGCTCTGTTGTCCAAACTCTGCTCTGAGTTCATTACTTGAAGTAGCATTTCTTGGCTCATACATCTGCAGCACATTTTCATCTAATGGAGCACTCTACTGTCTGCCTTTAGGTTGAGGAGAATGGGAAAAAAAAATCAAAACCTTCGTAGAGGTTCATATCTTATTACAACAATGAGTGAGAGCAGGTGGTTGAATCCTCTGAAAATAAGCATGTTTTTCTTTCACAACTGTTTGTAGGAGTGGGCAGAAGACTGCTGGAAGAAAAGCCAAAGGATGAATACGAAATGAACGCCGCTGTTGGCAGTGAGCAACATTCAGAAGAATCAGTGATTCCTTCAGCAAATCCTGAAGGAAGGATGTCCCCTTCTGCAGCGGAGTCTCCTCCTGGTGGCGAAGAGCCTTTCTCCGATTCTGTCTTCAAAATTCAGAGCTACATTCCAGAGACCGGTAAGTGTAAATCCCCTATTTTGAAATGGCAAAAGCCATTAGTTGGAATTATGCCAAGCAGACCGTTGTACTGTAAAACCTTTTTTTATTTCTATTTGTTTGTGTCCCTGCGAACACTCCAGGAGGAGGCTGGCTGTACCAGATCCTTCCGTGCCTGTGTGCTCTGGAGACTGGGGAATTGATAAAGTCAGTATTTTCAGCGATGACAAGGATCGTTAGAATGGTAAGAGTTCTTTATTCGGTAACATTTTTGACACTAGCGCAGCACTAAGCCGGTCGTGGGTCACGTTTTTGGGAAAGGGAAGGACGGCAATGTCTCTCCTCACGGCCTCGCACCGGCAGCCGCCGTAGCAGCGCTGTGGGC
>WBMW01001477.1:373767-417494 GCA_013396635.1 Penelope pileata | reverse complement strand
GCGGCGGTGCGGGCACTGCGTTAAGGAAACGGAGATCGGCGTTTGCAGCGTGGTGACGGGTCATTGCTCACACAGCGTGTGAGAGCACCAGCTGCGTTAAGCAGTCGTAGCCTTGAGAAAGTACTGGTGCCCGTTTACCAGTGAAACGTGAATGTTTTGAGGTGTTTAAAATGTGCTCAGTCACTGCCCATGGAGCTGGCTGAGCAGAGCTTCCCACTAACCAGCTTTCCTACCAGCACATCACAGCCTACCGACTGGTATCGATTCTCTGAGCAGTCAAATGCAGACAGCCTGAAGCAGGGCTTACCCCGATTGGCAGGCCCAGAAGGAGCAGTCTTCAGAGCTGTGTCGGTCATCATCAGGCCCTGTTTGGTCTTCCTGCTTTTTAATTCACTTGTTGAAACCAAAGGCTCCTGTTAGCCACCTTCCTGGAGTTTTGTGATAGGTGTACCAGCCTGTACTTACTGCCTTATGTACTGGTGTGGTTCACTTCTAACATCTGCTTCTGTTGAAACTATTTGTCTCCTCAGCTGAAGCCTTTGGCTTTATTTTTCAGGCTGTGGCCTCGCTGCCTGAAGATATGAGACCTGGTCCTGATCTGTATGGTTTTCCTTGGGAGTTAGTGATTTGTGCCAGCATTGTTGGAGCCTTTACAGTCTTCCTGTTCCTGTACAGAAGTTATCAGTCAGTAAGTGTTCAGTTGCATGCAGATACATAGACTGCATTAATGGCTTCTGACAATTTAAGTTGTCACTGTTCAGGGTACCTAATGCTTCAGTCATAGCACATTCAAAACTCTGAATTTCGACTCCATCTGAAAAGGGAGACAAATTGGGAAGTAGTCTGTTTTGTCAAGACAGGCAGTGTTTTTGTAAAGTAACAAAGCAAAACCAATCTGGATGGATTCCCATCAAGGGAGGTGTTTTTTAAAACATTGGTGACCTTGGTGTTATGTGTCAGAATACGGAACTGATTTTACTGTGAGCTGTTTGTGAGCACTGAGCTGATGAGCTGGAGAAATGTAGTACTGAAACACATGCATCAGATGACATTTTTGAGGTGTGGGTGGTCTTCAGTTGTTATTACTCGGATCCTCACACCTGCCTACCAATCGCTCCCTACTAAAGAAATGAATTCAGTGTCCATAATCTGGTATTTAGTGAACTCCTTGATGTTTGCATGCACTTAAGTAGTCAGAGTATGGGTTTTTTTTTGTGCTAGATGTAATGATACATGTTTGAAAATAGGCTGTGTAGCACTTTTATTTATCAAATTGGAGCAACTGCATCTTTATTAAGGGTTCTAATATCTCCTTAGGTCTGGAAAAATAGCACCTATCCACAGCAGTGATTCAGGTTGTCTGGAAGGGGGCCTGTGTTTGCATAATTTACTGTATTTGGGTCATTCATTTTGTTTTTTAGCAGTTATTTTCTGTATTTCATCCCCCTAGATGGGTATAAAAGATAAGTTTCAACTGAAACTTCAGTCAAACAACAACTCTAGTGTTTACTGTTTTCCTCTTGCATGTGTCACCTGACATCGACCCTTTTGGGGATTGGTAGGATAGGCGTGCTTACAACTTTGTTGTCTTTTTCTTACTTGGCTTGCAATGAGAAAGAAACATGGAAATTCAGAGGGAAATTCATTCTCCTTAAATGTCAGAGACATGATCCAAGCCCATCCCTGAGAGGAATGTCATGTTATATAATTTCTGTGAGCTCAGCCAGCTTCTGCATCTCTTGTCCAGGGCATTTGTAACAGACTTTGTCCCACAGTTTGTTGGATTTTGGTTCTAGGGCACTAGCCTTTACGTGGCAGCTGCTGATTTGGCACTTCCCGCAGAGTTGCATCTGGGCAGGATGCCCATCAAGCAGTGCCCTTACTGCAGCTCTGACTGTTATGTATTACAGTGTGTGGTTTATTGCTGTCTCGTAGGAAGTTAAGTCTCAGCTGGCATATAGAGCATCTGCCCCCTGCCCTTCCTCTACTCTTCTGGCCATTCATGTCCACAGCCACTTTGCGTTGGCAGTAGGTGTTATGTGACAGTAGTCTGTATTTCTATTCCTTTCTTTAGTTCAATGGATAACCTGATCGTGTAACCATAGAGGAACAAAAAAAGTTTTCAGATGCTATGTAAGAGTACTTAATCAGCCATTTTCAAATGTTTTTTCCTTTTATTTCAGGTTAGGAGTCGACTTTATGTAGGTAAGCTTATTTTTTCATAGTTTGGAGCTTAACTTTTGTGAACTTCTTTTTTGCTACTTTTAATTATGTGAATGTTGCAACATTTAGCTGTCTGTTCATTTTAGGGAGGGAAAAGCAGCTTGCCAATAAAATTGCTGAACTAGTTGAAGACAAATGCAAAATTCTTGAGAAACTCAGCCTTTGCAAAAAAGAGGTAATGTTTCTAATTAATTGACTTCAGACGCGTCACTTGATAAATGGAGGCAATTTCTGTATTTGAAATGCTAAAATCTCAAAATAAGATGTTTAAAACTTTTGAAAGTTACTCTTCCAGCGATTTTTTTTTTCTGCCAGTTCATTTTAAGTGTGATCAAGGTTGTTTTATGCCTCTGCAATAACCTACTTGGGCTAAGTTTTTTTTTTTTTTTTCCCCTGATTTCCAGCAAGGTGTATTTGTATTTAGGTGGTGCCTGTGTTTGACTAGAGTATTTTTCATTCTGTTGTTTAGGCAATTTTTATATACATTCTGACATAAAATATTTTTCTTCAGTTTGAAGATTTAGAATTATCTCTAAAGGATGACAACGTTATGAAAGAATCAACAGATGCATCTCTTTTTGAGGTAAAAAGATAAATGGAAATCATCATTTGTACAATTGAAGGTAGTATTTCAGGAAAGTGCTGCACATGTTTTAAAAAAACTCAATTGTTTTAGTTGTGAGCATTGTTTTTCTAAGAGTGGGTTAATAAAAATAGCATAGAAGTGAGACAAACTAAGAAAAGATTTTGTAACAAATTAAAATTGGAATGGTTCATTTGAAATGATTGATACTAGAGAAAATGGCATATTACACAATAATTAATTTCATAAACAGGAGAGATATAGGACACTGCATGAAGTATGTTGTCATGTTTGATTTAATTCAAACATATTTTATAACCTACATGAGCAATTTAATATTACCATACTTTTAAGTGAAAGGCACACAGAAGTACAGAATAGCCTCATATTTTAAAGAGTAACAAAATTAGATGAAATTACAGCATTTGTATCCCACAAACTTAGTATATAATTGTAAAAGACTTCAAAAAAAAAAAAAAACTGATGGGCTACATAAAATTTATGTAACAAAAAAACAAACAGATTTATTTTATTCTTCACCTCAGACCCTATAAAGCTAGTTAGTGGTTAAAGGTTTTATTAGTGCACCAGAGTCTAGAGTGCTTTGAGATTTATACTTGATATGCTGGTGTTTGTTAAGTGTACTTTGTCATTTTCTGTTAAAATGATATTTTAAGATGTACTGGTCCTACGTAATTAAAGCCAAGTGTGTTGTGTTAACGTGTCAAAACCACTTAATTTAGGAAACACAGGAAAAACTGAACAAATCAAACTTGGAACTCAACCAAGAAATAGAGAATCTGGAAAAAGAACTGGAAGAAGAAAAATCTAAGCAATCAGAAAATGATAACTTGGTAAGAATAAAAATAGTATTTTCTGCATTGCTACTCATTTTAACATGCTTAGAAAAGCTGTTACCACTGATTGAGCAGTAGCAGCCTTCTTAGTTTGAAAATTAAAATAACTTTAATAATTACCTAGACTTTTCCAGTTAGATCTGTGGAAGAAGCTGTATGTAAAATAATTATTTTCAGATGGCTGAAATTCAGAAGAGAATGGAGTCTTTAGAGAAAGAAGAAAAATCTATCCAATCACAAGTTGCTGAGGTATGTCTAATTGTTATAATTTCTGTTTCCAAACCTTCTTAATTTCTCTGTTCTCCATGTAGTTAATTTTTTAAAAATTTGCTTATTAAGAGTGAAGAATTAATATGCTCTGTAAACTGAGAGATTCGCTAAGGTTCAGTACTTCTGTGTGACTTGATTTAGCAACTTTTAATTTCATACAGTGATTGTAATTTACTGGGAAGTACGGTTACCTTGTTTTTTCTCTGCCCTCCTAATCAACAGTAAGTAGTGTTGCAAAACTACAATCAGCAAAGGCTGTTGAAATGAAATGAAAGATATGAGAATGTAAATACAACATAGTTAGAAAAGTGAATAATGAGTCCAAAAATAGCATGGTAAGTTCACTTGTTAAATCTTCATGTATGCTGTTGAAGCAACACACTTTTTTTTTTCCATATAGGCCAAGTCCACCCTAAAAGTATATCAAATTAGTACAGAGAGACTCAAGACATCTGTTCAAGATGCAGTGGATGAAAACTGCCATCTCCAGGAAAGTGAAAAACAGGTAGGTTCTTCCTATTTAAATTCCTCAGGAGTGTTGTGTTTTTGTACAATGCTGTGTAAACATGACTTCTCCAAGGAGCTCATCCTCCATGGCTCTGTTGATACCCCATGAATGTTCTAATAAATGGAGTGAGGAAGAGGACATGCCTTTAAAATTATGTTATTTTGGAAAAAAAATTGTCTTAGTCCTGTGTTATTTAAAAAAAAAAAAAAAATTAGAAGAGAAACACACAGATCAGTGAGGAAGAGCGCATGTAGTAATATGACACTAATAAGATTTTTGCTGAGGCCTGGAGGGAAGCAGAGAGATTTGAGCAAGTCTGCAGCTCAGATTCTTCTCAGCAGCAGAAAGCAAATGCTTATATTTGATACAGGAAACAAAACAAATAAAGAAGTTTCAGTCTATGCAAAAGACAAGTAGGAAACATAGTATCACTGTGGATGAATTAGTGGAAAGTCAGATGGTAATGTGGAGTTACTAGAAAGAGAAAATTTTCTGCTAGAAGAACATTCCAGTTCTGCACAACTCTTATCAGTAAAACTTAAAATTTTCTTACTTTTAGAAGGGATGTACGTTTGACTACACCAATGAAAATAAGGGGGGAAGAGAGTTTTACTAGATGCTGTGAGTGGAGAAACAGTAGATTTTGGGTTGATCACTGCAAGATGAAGTTCTGTGAGAATTAGTTCTTTCAAGAGTTGTTTTTTTAATCAAATCTTCGTGACTTTCTTTCTGTGGGGAGGAAGTGTTTGATCTCAGTGCTTTATTTCAAATGTGACAGCGTATTTAAATAAAATTTTTAGAAGCAGTGCTCAAATAAGTTTTACTAGAGATTTTTTTTTTTTCTTAGCTTCCTGGTTTCAGACAAATTAGCTATTTCTTTTTGAGGAAAATAGTATTATTTTTCTTTCTTCCACTTAAAAATATGACTTACAGCAAGGTAATACTAAGTGCTGAGAATTACTCTGTTTTATCGGCAATAATTTTATGTCAAGCAAATCCAGAAAAAAAAATGAGAAAAACAGCCCCTGGGCTGTAATTAACTTGTCAGGTTTCTAGATAAATACGTTTTTTTGAATTCCTTTCAGATAAAATAACCTGGGTATAACCACGTTATTTAGGATGAATGACTGCACTTTGTCATTAGCTGAGCTGTGTTGCAGTTCTTAGTAATTTGAGAGCATCTGTATGTGTTGTATTTTGCTATGCTTTTTAGTGGATTAAGAACCTGGAAAGAGTTCATAAGACTCAGTAAGGAAAGAAGAGAAAGTATCTGCTTTGTTTCTCTTTTATAAGGTTGTTGTAAGCATGCAAACTAATTTACTATGTTAGAAGATCTATACCCCTTTATTTTTCTTACTTTTTTTTTGAAAGACAGAATTTCGCTTACGCTCAAAAGGTAACAAAGATGTTATTTGTTCTCAGAAATTAGAGTACTTTCTTTCTCTGTCCGTTTGCACTAATGGATCATAATCTGGCACATCATAGTTTAAACACTATAACAGATGTGCTCTTTCTGATTTATGATGTGTCAGAGAGAGGATTGGGCCTTTTAGTTTGAACAAGGAAACTGTTAATGAACTCCAAACTTAATATGCTTTGTTCTGTGTGGCTTTTTTTTTTTCTTTTTTTCCCCTGGAATATTTGAAATTCATGCTGCTTTGGCTCATTGCAAATAGTTTTTTTTTCCTTCACTGTTATTCTTACAGGTAGATGACATCAGGCCTATTTATTTTCTCTTTGGCTTCATGTAGAAGGACTCTCTTAAAGTTTAGCTTCCCTTTGAGGAATCACATTTAATGATAAACATAACTGCCTGTGTACGTCTTCTGTATTAGCAAGAAGTATTTTTGTTTTGTCAGTAATACACAGCTTATACAATGCTACAAATTCATGTTTTTACTGCTTGAAAGATGCAGTTGTGTGCCAAGTGGTGTTCATCCAATTCTAGTCACCTTTTGTTTAACTACCGTTTTCTGGTTTTATTTAATATAACTTGCTCTTATGTTCTTGTTGCTCAACCTAGCTTTTCCTTTCAGTACGTTCACTGCTTTTAAACTGGTTGCCTGTTGTGCAACTTTCCATAATATTCTTCTGACAGACTGTTGAAACAAATAGTTCCTCATGTTTTTGTACCGTCTGTCTCATCTTAAAAACATGCATCCTTATAATTGTTTTAACACCATGAAGGCATGCTTTACTTAGCTAATATATTGCAGTGTTTTTTAAGAAACTAAGTGCTTATATGTACAAAGAATTTTACTACTGCAAAGTATTTTTGTGAAATGAGATCTTACTTGGCGCTGTCTGTCAAATGTAACCTTGGAAATTCCCTTTCAGTTAACTACTGCTGATTACATGCAGTCACTGTGACTTTCTTTAATGAGCAAGCTCCTTTTAAAATACAATTTTAAAAGGTCTTTAAGAGCTGTGGAAAAGAGCAGGGGAAATACTGTTAAGTTTGCAAGTCATGTGAATCTAAGTAGCTATCTCGGAAGCTTCCTGATTTCCCTTACCTCACCAACCTCTGTTGAAAAGCCGGAAGTGTCTCACTTTCAGAAGTGCATGTGCATGCTGAGGACTGAGTCTTCTCCCCTCTTCTGCTCCCCAGTGTTCGTAATTTCTGTTACACAAATAGTCATTCCTTTTACATGCATTTCTATTGTCACATCATTTGTTTTTAAGTGGAATATTAACTGTTGTTAGAGCATTTCTCAAAATTTAACACAACTAATTACAAGAGAGCTGTTATAGGAAAAGCAATGGGGCAATAACACGAAAGTTTTACTTTTGAATCTTGAGAGTTTAACTGTCGTGTCTCTCTAATTCATACTGGTGGGTGAGAGATTAAAATTCTGCTTTTGTGGAGATTATGTGCATAGCAGGCTCGACTGCTATTCATCTCTGATGCTTGGTTGTAACGAATAATCACTCTAATCTAGTATTTTCCTTTTTAGCTTTTACAAGAAGCTGAAGGATGGGGTGAACGCTTTAGTGAACTAAATGAACAAACTAAGATGTTTGAATCATCCAAAACAGATATAGAAGAAGTATTGAAAGATAAAGAGAATCAAGTCAAGGTAAATTATGACAGCTAGCATTGAATCAGATTATTCAGACTGATTTTAACCATTAAGTTTCAAGAAAATCTAACAAATTCTCCTTGTCTTTAATGCTCTACTTGTTAAGCTGTTCAGGGTTTTTGTTTGCTGTGTCCATCCTCTAATGTCTCCTTTCCTGCTAAGCAAAAAAGGTTGCTTAGCAGCACAGTGGAGCAGTCTGACAGCCTTGGAAACCAGCCCGTTAAACAGGGAGAAACACTTTTGGTTCTTATAGAATATTTATGTTTTTTGAACTTTGGAGCATGGGGATTGGGGGCTTATTTGTATACACAAGCCCTGTGAAAAGCCTGGTTACTTGGGTATCTGAAGAGTCTTTGGTAGGGCATACCAGTTGACATGTGGCTATATGTTTTAATGGGAAGAGTATAATGTTGGACATTTACAGTCGTATATATGAGTCTCACTTAATGAACTAAGAGAGCTAAATAAAGGTTAGAAAACCTGGAAAAGTAATTGGAATGGTAACCGCACTTTCATTGTTGATGTTTATTCTACTGGTCTTGTTTTCTTTGGGGTTTTTCTTAGTCACTGACACAGTACTTGCTGAAGATGAAAGACTGGAGTTCAGCGGTAAGAGATGATGATGATGACACTGAAGATAATCACTGGGACACTGATATAAAGGGTGAAACAGAGAACGGAGAGCATTTAGGTATGATATTATAAATATTTCAACAGATGTTTTAAAAGTAATGAACCAAATAACTTCCAGGAAAGTGGAAAGACTAGCTTCTTAAAAATTGAATTTTCAAAACTCACCCATTGTTATTCATGTCAGACAGTTACCTGATACTTGGAAGCCTCTGGAATAATAATAGCCTGTGCTACCATAGAGTAGTGGGTGGGTATGGGTACAAGTTATAAGGCAATGTAAGACTCAGTGCTCCGTCTCTTGCAGAATGTCTTAGCTCATGTTAGTATTAGGCTGTGATTCACAGACATTTGTAGGTGGGAATCTTACTTTAATTTGTTCTTGAAGTGCCTCCAAGCAGTAGTACTCTAGGTCCATAGAGCCTAGTTTCTGCTTCCTTGTCCTTGTGCAGCTGTTACTTGTTGCAGGCAATATGGTAGTGGTGGGGATATAGATGTGGGCCCCCTCAAAACAGCAGCGCAGAAGAGCCTTTCCTCCTCTTGATTCTTGCTGCAGCATTTTGCTAGTGCTGATGATACCCTATGGGGTGCAGCCCAGTAAATCTGACGTGTTCACCATCTCACTCTAAATATGTGCGTTCTGAGCCTATTAGAAATCAGGTGTTCACCTCTCTTTTTTTAAAATATGCTATGCATGTTGAGGATTGCGTTTTTTATAAAACCAAAATATACTGATACCAGAGTAGTAAGCTCTGTCACAAACCTTTCAGTGCTTTATATGTGATGTATTCTATTCTGTCAATCAGATGATCAGCAAAAACGAACCATAAAGAAACTGATCTATGCTGCGAAGGTACGTGATTCCTAAGAAATGTATGGATGGAACTGGGGGGGAACTAAATGCAATGGGTATTCTATTTTTCTGGTAAGTTTAATTGTATATAGATATTTAGCAGTATCACAAAGTTCGTCATTTTCGTTATTTAAATATTTTTGCATGTGAACAGTTTCTAATAAGCTATTTTTTTTCTCTCTGATGATAGTTAAATGCTTGTTTAAAGACCATGGAAACAGAAAGAGATCAAATGTATTCAAAATTGTCTGATGAAAGTAAAGCCAAAGGAGAACTTACAGGTAATTAAATGATATTACAGGCTGTAAGTATTATTTCCACAAAAAGCTGAATTTAGTTTATATTAATAAACTAAATTGGTGTTTAAAATGCGTGCTTGAGATGCTTAGCTGCACTATTGTAAATATTTTATTTTGGTGGTAAAGCAGTCAAAGTCAAGTGATTTATAATTAACTGCTAAAGCAACATTTGTAAATTTTTTTTGTACTCTTTTGGAGTATGGAAGTTACAGAATCTTAAAATACATGAGCAAAGTGACGTTAATAAATACAGAATACCTTTATGTAAGTACTGGACATGAACCAACGGAGTTTAGGTCTAGATTTTACAACCATCTATTAAAATTGGTAGTTTAGCTGTAGTGGGTGCAAGCTGAGTGCTTATTAAAATCTGAAGTATTGCATTTAGAGAATTGAAGCTAGAAGTATATTTTATTTTTTCCTTTGTTGTGTAGGTCATACCGCATTGAACTAATTTTTTAGGCCAGGTTGGATGGGGCCCTGGGCAGCCTGATCTAGTGGGTGTCAGCCATGCCCACGGCAGGGTGTTGGACCTAGATGATCTTTAGGGTCCCTTCCAACCTAAACTATTCTATGAAAATACTGCCACTCCGTTTCAAAAATTCTGTTAGTAGCTATTGCTTTTATTGATAACAGCAAGAAGGATAGCCATTGCACTTTAATGTTTGCATAATGCTATGCTCTGTAAAACTGTGTTTTTTCTGTGCTTGAGGGTCATTTACATTGACTTCTTAAGCTGATATGTGTTCCGAATTGATTTTAACTCTGTCTCATGAAGGTATTTAAACTTGAAGCTTTTATCTTTCATTAGGCATAGGAATAATAAAGAGAAAATCATTAGCCAAAGGAATAACAGAGACATGACTGATTTTAGTCTAGATAGATAAGGTAGTTTGACAAATCTGACAAATTCAAGTCTGAATGATCCCTTCAGGCATCTCAGCAAGACTTTGTGTGGGTAATCTCCAAGAATACATGATGATAAACAGTTTAATCTTTTAGTAGAGTAATTACAATAATAAAAGCCCTAAATTTGAATTTGTATTGTGAATTACCAAACTGCACTGTCTAGAGAAGCTGTACCATTTGGAGGGGTCGCAAAGGCTAGGACATTTGCTCAGAGCTGCACTTGGTGGCAGGCAGAGAGTATGATCTCCTGCTTCCCATCAAAGGGCCAATACAGTTTCTCAATTTGAAAATTTACTGAAATGTATTAATACATGTTACTGCATACTTTATTAAGTTAACATAGTATCAAAGGTTTTTACAGACTTTCAACCTCCTAAAATGCTAGAAATGTTTAATTTTTGTATACTGTGTGTTGTTCTAATACAATTATCTCTAAATTTGACAGAGCGTATAGAAAACCTCCAAAGTGAACAAGTTTCCTTGCAATCCGAAAATGAACATTTTGAAAGTGAAGTTGAAAAGCTTCAGCAGAAACTTAAGGTTATGACTGAGCTTTATCAAGAAAATGAAATGAAACTACACAGGTGCTGGTTCCTCTTGACTTTAATATTAAATGCTTACTGCTTGAAATTTCACACTTTTTGGTTTGTGGTGTTGAAAATTATTGAAAAGTTGAATACTGCTTTCCAGAGTTTTCTGAAGTAAGGTACTGTTACATTACACCTCCACATACATTTGTGGTCAAAGTAGTTTTATATTGTTTCCATGGAAGTAATGGTATATTCTTTTTCTGTACTTGCTTGTGGAAAAGTTGTAAAAGAAGATAACGTGAGAAGTAACAAATCTTTGAAAATCAAATATTTGAAGTAAAGTTAGGTGAAGTTAGAAGGCTTGACTTTTAAACGAAGATATGATGTAATACATCTGAGTTGCTGAAAGAAATATAATCAGTAGCTTCTTTAACTATGGGGTATATTTAAAATAGTAAAGGGAGCTAGTAATGTCTGTAGAAGACTGGTGCTGTGTATAAAACTGAGCTTGGAGTTAAAATGTGGACAAGCTAACTATTACCAGTAAGGAACATGGATCCTCTGTGTATTAGGCTTTCCTCACCAACAAAGAAGCAGTATTAAGGCTGTACATCTGCCTCGCAATAAGAGTGAAGGTAGGGATTCTGACTTAATGGTTGAAATAAAATACAGAACTGGAAATTCAGCTGGTAGAAATGAGACGGAGCATGTAATAACCTTCAGAAGTGTATGTGGCTGTGGTGGAGGCAGGGGGGAGTCATTTTAGGGCACAAATTTACAGTTTTACTAGCCAGAAATTACTTCTTCAAGGAGCAAACAATCTTGAAGACAGCAAGAGAAACAGAACAAGTCTTGATTCTGTACTGAGCAATATGCAGGACCTTTTAAAGTGTTTCTTTCACCAATAAACTGCTCTGTAATTTATATGTAATACATGAGTAATTGGCATCCTCATAGGTACTGCAAAACCTAAAAATCCACTACATTAACATAAAAAGAGATGGGGGAATAAAAAAAGAACATGTTAAAAAGAGGCCGTTTAAAGATACCACGCTAGAGCTGAACAAACCTATGCTGCTTGACAAAGACTAGAAGAGCCAAAACAGCGAGGCTAGTGTGATGAGATAGGTGAATAAAAGAGGCCAGTAGTATTAATGGAATGTCTGTGAAGTAGCTACTGAAATAGCACTGAAAGATGAAGCTCTGTGTAGGTTTTTTTTCCTCTTTTGTCTGTTTTTGTTGTTGTTGTTTGTTTCAAATAGAAATACTTAGGGAGTAAATACCTAGGGAGTAAATGTTTTGCAAAAGGAAATCTTTAGTATTTGGGAGCTTAAATTGTCTTCCAAATTGCTTTTAGGTATAGTGATAATTCTTCATAAACCGAATATATTAATATGAATAAAAAATAATGTTATTTCTGCCACTTAATTTGTTGCCTGTAAAATTCTTTATCTGGATACATATAATCTATACATCATGCCTAATAATCTGAGAATTTTTTCTTGATAGGCTAACTACAGAACTGTTGACTTAAAACAAAATTAACCTTAGTTTTTGAATTTTCTTAAAGGAAACTGACAGTAGAAGAGAGAGAACGCCTACAAAAAGAAGAAAAGCTTTCTAAAGTAGATGAAAAAATCAGTCATGCTGCTGAAGAACTAAACAGCTACAGGTAATTACAAATTTTACTCAATTCTTCAAAAGTGAAGAAAAGGCAATAGAGAATTGGTAACACCAGAAGAAGTGAATGTATTTTCTTCTAGATTATTTTGCTTTTGTGTCCGTGCTGTTATCCGCTAGCTTGTGTGTAGTAATACATATTATGGGAGTTTGTTTTATTAAAACAAAAATTGAGAATGGAAGACCACTGAGAGCTTTTCCATTAGAATGCTATTTGTATTGAAATGTTGGCATTAATGGGATGGTAGAAGCAGGTCTCTAATCTAGTTCCCTGTGCTGAACAGATATAAAATACTAAGTTGAAAAGAGAATGCTGTGACATAAATGCAACATTCAGCTTCCCCATAGTTCTGAACGTTTTTGTTGTGTAGTTTTAGCATTCTATTTCTGTATGTCTTAGTCTTTAAATCAGTATTACTGTTTAGAAATTCTTTACTAAAATACTGTAATGTGGGAATATTTTCCGTAATTGTTTTTTGACTGGTTTTCTGTTTAGCATTAACAGCAGCTGTTCTGTAGTTTCTCAAACTATAGTGTAATTCTTTAACCTGTGATGTGTATTTCCTGTCTACCTTCACTATTTATGGGAGTGTTGACGTGAATGATAATCATCAGCAGTGCTTCCTGAACAGTTAATTAGATTAATTTTTCTCTGTAATGTGAAGTTATGGGCATTCTTCAGTATCCATGTAGGAATACAGAATTCATTTTTTGTTTTACTCAGAATTTGTCTTTGGCCCGCCTGGTGATAGAGTGCACAACCTGCAGAAGCTGTGCAGGGGGCAGCTGGCAGCAGTGTCGTTGTGCTTTCTGTGGTCTGGCAATAACTTAGTGCAAGAAACTATCCCTCAAAACTAGCTGGTAGCCTCTAACCTGATGAGCTTCCAGCCCCATTAGTACAGTTGCTGTCATGGCTGGCTGTTCAGGTGTACTGTAGGGGGATATTCCTTTGTCTTGGAAACATATCACAGACCGCTGAAAAGTTGTTTTTCAGTTGTTTTTAACATCCTGTTTGTACTACTCTAAGGACCATGGGTTACACAAAAATGACATTAGCCATGTTAATTCTAGGCCTAAGCAACATGCTTTCGTCTAGATACAAAATCTTAAGTATACCTTGTGTTTACAGTATTTAAAATTCTTCCTCAACATCTTATTACAGTGTCAAAAATGCTATTTTTGTTACAGACAGCGAGCAAAAGATCTCGAAGAAGAGCTGGAACGAACCATTCGCTCTTACCAGAATCAGGTACGTGCTTTGTGCTGCTTTGGCATTTATGCCAGATAGCATCGTTGTGATTGCATTGAAATACCCCTTTCTGTTAGGTTGTGATACTGTATTTGTCTTGGCTTTTGCTTTTTTTTTTTTTTTTTTCCAGACCTGTTTTATGCCATCTGGGTTTCGTTGACTCAATTTCTTAGCAGAGATTGCTATATAACTTTATTTAAAAGGGACTTCAGTTGAAGCTTGTCTTGTAGTTACACACATTGAGTAAATGCTCCAATTCATAAATTTAATCTTTTTCAGATGAGTAATGCACTTCAGTAATGACCTAACAAATTTCTTTTTCACAGATTACTTCACATGAGAAGAAAGCTCATGATAATTGGGTAAGTTCCAAGCACTAAGTTTTCTTAATTCTGTTTTAACTACAGTCTTTCTTTTCAGTGATTTGAATAGCTTGCTTTATCGCTTAAGTTTTTTTTAACAAATATGGGTAATCAAAATTAACCTGTCACCTTTAAGCCCACAGATTTCTTGCAGGAATACACAAAAGCATGTTAAAAGTACTTCTATCATAAAACAGTTGCAATAATTAAACTGAACAAACTATGAGTTCAGTAGAATCAAATACCACGTCATTTGCTATGGCACTAAATCTGCTGGAATAACATGTTATCATTTAACGAGTGTGTGACATTTTGCTAATAGCACAAGCATTTGGCCTTGCTTCAGTGCCATTTTAATATTTTCCCTGGATGTACTCCACTCCTTTTATCTACTAATAGAAGACCATTATGTCCTGTGAGAACAGTGTGTTCCATTGACAGCTTCCTAAGAATAGTGCTACAAATTCCATTTTTACCTTTTTTTTCCCCCCAAACAGGAAATTTTAAAGTATCTCCTGACTAATATAGTCTTCACTTTCGCAGAATGGTCTGTATGAGATCATCCTGCTAAAAGTTATGGCACTTGAAAGTCATCATATTACAGATTTGAATCATTATTTTAAAATAAAACTTTTTAATGTAAAATTGGAGACTTTAGATCTGTAGCTGCTTCAGAGCAGCTATAGCTAAAGAATTTCATTCCTGCAGTTTGAAGAATCTGCAGGAAAGTCATATTGTTTCTCAAAAATTTAGCTATTAGAACAGCTAATGTCATTTGGTGATGCGCCTGAGGCTCTGTTTTGTATGCTTACTACATGAGTAATATATTATGAAAATACAGTCTACATACCTCAGATAAAAAAATGTATTGGATCTAGGCGCTGTCACATTTATGAAGGATTTAATTCATAAACAGCAATATCTAAGCACCTGATTTTTGTCCCTTTTGAAAGCTGACAGCTCGAGCAGCTGAAAGACACCTCAATGATATAAGGAAAGAAAATGCACATAACAGACAAAAGTAAGTGCAGTCCTGATGTGATTCTAAACAAATGTGATTTGGCATGTGGGCATGTTTTGGATTTATGCAATTCAGTGTTTTCTAGATGTGGGTTAACCAATGGTAACCACAACAGGGCAGAGAGAGCACTGTATTCTGTTGTAGCTCTGAAGAAAAGGGAGAAATTTGAGGATTCCCATAATGATACCATGCAAAAAAAAAAATATGAACTATGTGAGGTATTGAGATACATCATGAGAGAAGCAGAATGTAGTACTAGGACTCTAAGGCTTTGATGATAATATTTTTTCAGTATGTCTAAACCAGACGTCATGATTACCAGATGATCTTGCCACTTAACTAAGAAGTTAACATTGACCTAATGACTCGGGTGGTAGGGAAGAGCCTGGGGTGTACCTTAGGGTGCTCACAAAGGTTGTGTTGTGCTAGTCCTTGTGACATCTAACATGCCATTTCAACTTCCAAATTCGAGTTTAAATACAGCAGCATAGAGAAATCTGAGGAATTCCTCAAATTCAGAATTCTGTGACAACCCTTGTCTTTTTAATTTAGGAGATGAAATACGTCTGCCTATTTAGCACTTTTAGTAGAAACGTTACTAGTAAGCAATGCAGTCCAATAAAACTTTTGCACTTGCTTTGTTGTTTATTTACAGATTAACTGAAACAGAGTTTAAACTTGACCTTTTAGAAAAAGACCCTTACGCTCTTGACGTTCCAGTTGCACCATTTGGCAGAGGTACGGTATTGAATTGTAAAATAGACCCTCGTTGTTCTGGATTCTGGTTTTGTTTCCCAAGACCACACATGTAATATTTGAAAAACTATCTTGGCCATGCATATGTACAAGTAACAGTCAAGTTTAAAAAAAAAAAAAAAAAGTCGTTCTAGGTAATATGAAAACTAAGAGCGTTGGCAGCACTGATGAGAGTAGACTGGAAATATGACACATGCAGTAATTGGAACACAGTTCCTCATTTCACTTCTTCAATTTAGTTTTAAACTTCACCTGAGAAGTTAATTACTTTATACAGTTTGCTAAACTGAGTATTGTGAACTTGAGTATTTTGTTTTAACTGTTCCAGAGCATTCCCCATATGGACCCTCACCAATGGGCCGGCCTTCATCTGAAACAAGAGCTTTTCTTTCCCCTCCAACTTTATTGGAGGGTCCTTTAAGGCTTTCGCCTATGCTTCCAGGTGGAGGAGGAGGAAGAGGTACAATTCTTAAAACTTGAAAACCTATCTATTCTGGATTTCTCTCTCCTCTGCTATAGATCTGTCACACCTTTTCCTCTTACTGGTGACAAGAAGTATTAAAACTACTGATTCGGTATAAACAGACAAACTCTTCCTGTTTTTCAACTTGCTTCTAAATTTGTCTAATGTATACCAGTACAGTGGAAAGTTTTGTTGGTACTAGTGGATTAGTCAGTGGATTCACTTTAGAAGTACAAACTGAGAACAGTGAAGAGCTAGTCTTAACCTTGTTTTATTTCTTGGACAAGTGCAGTTCTGCTGAAATCACTTCTGATTTTAAGGTAAACAAGAGCCAGGCAGTTTTCTGAAGAAAAAATATAGACGCTTCCATCTCATTCATTTAAAGGCAGAGAGGGAAGGAGGAAGTACCTACATTGACAAAAACATGAGACAGTTTTATTGAGTCATGGAAGGTGATTCTGTAGGAAGTTACTGATTCAGTGAAGTGTTTTTCTCCCCTTAGTTTCTAAATTTAAGGCAGTTGTACATGGGGATAGTTTCATCCCTAATGCTGAAGGAGAGCAGAAGGGTTGTGTGTAAGGAGTAAAATGTTGAGGTTGAGATGTCGGTGAAAGAAAGCCACGGTGACATAGAGAAGGAAACACTACTCCTTCATATTCATTTTTTTAATGGAAACAGTGTAGATGAATGTTAGGCTGGAGTTCAGCATCTGTTACAGGTAATAAAGAAGCTACTATTTAACTTACTACTGCTGTTAAATGGCAAGGGTACTTAACAGGAAGTATGTCAAAATGTGTCTCATCTATAAGGATTTCACTAATCAAAGTTGATTTTATTAAAAACTAGTGTTGTCTATTTAATTCTTTGTAAAAAGTATACCCAGTTGCTCTGAAAGTTGATTCACACTGTAAGTGAGGAAAAAAATGCTGAGATGACTGTTCAACCATAGCTGTACCACAAACAACAAAAATTATGTATTTTACAACTTATTTGAATCGAGGCAGTAAGTAATGAAATTGAGATGTCACGTGAATCTTCAAATTGTAGCTCAGATCTTCCTAGTGAGTGGGAGTAAAAACTGGATTTCAGAGTGCAGTCTTAGCAAAGAAAGCAACTATGCCAAGAGGTAACTGCAGTTCATTTTGCAATGGAGCACTAATCTAACTTGAGCAGATGAAACAAATGATGCGTTCCATCTCTGCTACCTGCAGAGTAATTGTAGCGCTCATCTCGCTTTGCACAAGATAGAAAATGGCTTCAAATTCTAGGTTGAATTTCAGGATAGAGAATTAGAGAACGATACCAGAATTCTGCATTTATGCCAATTTTGAGACCAAGCCTTACCTTAAAGGAAACTTTCAATCTGAAGTCGCTCATTGTCACAATTTCTCTTTCACTTATAGGTTGATGTGGTCTTTTGTAATTCTTTTTTAACTGAGAAAAAATGAGAATAGGCATTAATATAATATGAATATATATTTTTAATGAGGATATTAACTTTGAGTGATAATTTTTAAATTGATGAGATCTTGTTAACAACAGTTATTTTAGCGCTAAAAATAACATTTACCATCAAGGTTTCTTTGACTTAACAGGGACTTTTAAAAATGACTTCAAAAAAAATCAGGTACGATAGATTAAAATTCTGTTGAACTAAGATTTTTTCCTTCCAAATAAACCTTTAAACACTTATTGTAAATCATCATCAGCAAAGAGCTGAAGATTCCTGTGGACCCTTGCGCCTCTTAGATCTTGAAAGTGTTGGCATTTCATGATACATTTTACTGTTTTCAGTCCTAATGAAGAAAGACATAATGGAGGATTTAAAGACCTGAGTAAATAGCTATCTGATTTCTTCAACTAGGATCCAGAGGACCAGGATCTACTGTCATGTATGAAGCTAGTAACGAACGAGGAGACCTGAGTTCTGATCAATTAACTGATCCCCACGGACCACCATCAGATACTGGATCCCTGTCACCTCCTTGGGACAGAGAGCATAGAATAATTCTGCCTCCACCAGGTACAGAAATCTGCTTAGCAACTGGAAGAACAGAGTTACTGACTTGCAGTGTAATATATTTAAGTATTTTTTGCTTAGCAATGTGAAATGTGTTCTGGGAATTGCATGTGCAATCACACTGTAAAGGTTTTTTAATAGTGTTTTTTTTGCCCTTCTTGAACAGTGCTGTTCATTTGCCCTTCCATGCTGTCTTTAAAATGTATATTGATACCAGCAGTGCATAATCAACTGTTTAGTTTCACCGTTTTACTAGGGGCTTGTTTAGTGCATCAAAAGGCCTGTCTAGTCTGGGTGGTTAATGAGAGATCTGAGAAAGTAATAATTTTTAATGGTGCATTAACCTTAAATACATACATAATAATAATTCTAAAAGCAGCTAATATGAAAGGTGATAATTTTTGTTGTTAAAGTTTCTGCTAGTAGTACAGGGATACCATGGGACAGTCATCCTGGCTGAAACACGCTGTTTAGTCCTTGTTTTCCTGTTGCTATTGCCTCTTCCATAATTAACAAGAATAAAATTAGACAGTGCTCTTACTTCTTCAGCTAAAGATGTTACTGCTCAAGGAAGGCATAGATAAACCAAAGAGGGTGCTGCTGTTGCTGAAATAAACTGAATGCAGGGGAAAAACAACCTTCCTGTGTACTTGTAACAGAGCAGCAAATATTACTACAGTTAAAGAAAAAATATCAGGTGAAGAACACTAATTAACGCACTTCATTTGTCAGATGCGGCAAGGTATTGCAGTAGCTATGCATCTGCATTACAAGCCTGATCATGAAACTCAAAGTTCACTTAAGATGCGCTTTCCCATTTGCCAGATCTCATCTGTTTACAGGATACTGCAGAGTCAGTCCTGTCTTCTTGTCCAGAGCTGTGCCCTTACGCCATCCTTGCTCTGGATATTACTAATGCAGTTTGCTTCATAGCTGCACAATTGCTAGATTCAGTGCAAGGAAATTGGAAACATGTTCGAGTGATATGAAATAGGAAATATCACTCTTAGATTAGCGTAGTTTAAAATACACAGTGAGTTATTTTGATATTGGCCTTCACTGCTGTACTGAATCTTTGTTTCAAGGTCCCTTATGTATTTATAGTTTTCAGAACTCTACTGTATCTTAAACCAAAAATCGGTGAGCTTTCTCTTTTGCAGCTAGCGAGACATTAGTTTACTAGAAATGTGAGCTATTGTATTTATCTGATGGGGTACTGAGATTCCTGTGGTCTTTTTTTTTCCCCCCCCATTATTACTATAAGATTGTTTTCCCACCCTGATTAACAGTCACTTTGACTATTTACAAGAACGTAAGATACTCAGAGAGTTTTGCTGGAAATTAAATGGTATGAAATGGGGTAATAAATCTTCACTGACATATTTGATGATTTTTTCCCCCCCCCCAATAATAGCTGAGCCTTATAGTGATCCAGTTCTTCCTCCTCGAAGACAAGAAAGATTTTTCCCTAATCCTCCAAATACTGGAAGACTTTCTGGACCAGCAGAGCTGCGAACTTACAACGTGCAGTCTTTTGATAAGACAGGTGGGAATTGCTTTACCTGGCTTCTGGTACGATCAGTACGGGGTGACTACATGTACGGAGCTGTGGGAGGAGGACAGTAGGACAGCTGATACGGACCTGATGTTCCTTTGTGCAAAACCATGTTAACACTTGCCAGCTTTGATGTTGCTGTTATCAACAGTGACAGTCTCTTCTGAATATGCAGTTCTTGGGCAATTCAAAGCCTCCTTAATGGAAACTGTGTTTTGGATAAGGTTGCTGCCAATGCTTAACAGGTCATTAAGCACTTGCAATGTTGGTTTTTAGAGGTGTTTCACCAGAGTTGGGTATTTGTAAAAATACACTCAGCTCACCATCTAATCTCAGAAGAGCAGCATCTGACAGCAGTGGAATCCAGGCTCTAACTCTAAAGTGAATTAACTACAGTTCTCCTAAACCGAGGTGGCTAACTCCGAAAACTTAACGTGGGGCAGATAGCTGGAGAGCAGGAAACTTTTTGTCAGAAGGGTTAAAGTTTGACAGAGTTTGCAAGCAACTTGACGGGGATTTAAAATGGAAAGCATTACACATCTTTGAGTATCAAGGAATGAATATTCTCTGCATGACATAAGAAACTAAAATACTTTAGATTGTTAAGTAACAGCATCTCTAATGTAGGCAAGGCCTGCTTCAAATGACGTGTTGTCTAGATTTTTGGAAAGGACATAGCTGTTCATTGATAAAAGAGCTGTGTTTGCTTCAAAGGAAAAGAAACGCAGCTAGCATGTAAGTGGAACCTGTCACTTGTTGGAAGTATTGTTGTGGTCTTAGGCTTTTTATTATTAGTGTCTTCGTTCATCTTGCAGCGTAAACAAGCAGTACTCAAATCTTAAGGCAGTGTTTTTGTTTGTTCTGAAGGAGTACATTTAGTGCATGTATTTAGTATATTTATATCCTGTCAGGTTCTCCTTGGACAATTCTCTTCAACCTTTTTCTTTAGTTGTTGCTGAAAACAGTTCAGAGAGGTAAAAACACTGAAGGGCCTATTTATCTCTTCATTGATAAAGCATCAGTTGAGAGGATGGCTACTCATTTTGCAAATCAAGAAACAAAATTGCTTCAGACAGGTTCTTTGCAATCCTAGACAAAATACTATAGGTTTTAACACGACATAAAATTTCCACACAAGTTTTGACTCACCCAACTGCTGAGGGAGATCTCTGGCTATGCAGCACTCCATTCCAGGAAACAGCCTCATTCCAAGGGATGTTCTCCCTTCGGTGGTGGCCCTTATATGAGCCCAGGATGGCTCCGCCCTGGGTCCACCCCTTTTGATCATGTGGGGAGCACAGGTGCAAACAATTTACCTGTGCTACCGGGGCAGCCACAGCCCTTCACCAGGTGCTCAATCACCAGCTCAAGTCATGACCTAACAGTTCCCCTACGCTACTCTTAAGTCTGCTGTAGTACTGAAAGTTTCCTTGGTGTTCAGCATCTAAGGAAGAAATTTCTGTTTGTCAGACTTGGATCAGGTTGCTGTTGCACTTCATGTTGGGAGTACGTCTTAGTGCAGCAATTCCCAGTCTGGGTGTTACAGGGTGGGACTTTCAGCTGAAGTGAGAGTTCCCAAAGAAATGAAGTGCTAGAAGAAGGGAGGGGAAAAATGCAACAGTTGTGGTAATATATTGCTAGGAAAATGCATCTGTAACTTCTAAGAAAAAAACTGAAATGGAGGGGGGAAAAAAAAAAAGCTTTATTTGGATACAAGAAACTTTGGTAAAAGCTGCAGCCTAGGAATACTCATGTATTCATGTATGTGTTCAGGCATAGCTTTCTGTTCCTTGGCTGCCTTTGTCTTCCTGAAGAATAGTTGCTTGGCACAGCAGTACATTTATTTTTCTTGCCTATATCTTCTGATTTAAGAAGAATTACAAGTGTTGGGGAGGGGGAGGTCAGCACTGAGCGACTTGTTTAACTTTCGCATACAGATGGACAGACATCTTCAGAAAACAGCCCACGAACAGAACCAAGTGGAAATGAAATGAAAGATCATTCTAATCTGAGCGTAAGTCGCTAAAGACAAACTTCATTTAAAGAAGCTCTAATTTTATGCAAAATATATATAGGAAAATTTGTCTGTAATGCTTGGTCACTTGTTATATTGCACTGTGCGCTCCAAGTTATGAGATTATATGTAGACTTTTATCACAGCACTCACTGCCTTGTTAATTTTGAGGCGTTTCTAATATATACTAATATATACTGCTGAAAAGTATAACCTGAAAGGTGAAACTATCATCAGGCTGGTGGCCAGCGCACAGCAGTAGCCTTGCTTGGGATTATGCCATTTGGAACTGGGTTTTAGCTAGTGTGACAGTCCACATCGAAGTGGACCTGACTACACTGAAAATGTTCTCTCTGCTGTTCCCTTTCCCTAAGCTATCTCCCCTGTGTTACAGAACTCACTACCTGATCAGCTGCTGGCATCTGAAAGTGAAGCACTCAGCTTGGGGTTTGCTCCTCCACCTTTCCCTCCAGTCAGGCCTCCGCTGGTGCCTATGGATCCTAGGGGACCCTTCATGAGACGAGGACCCCCTTTTCCTCCCCCTCCTCCTGTTGGCATGTATGGACCACGTGAATGTTTTCCAGTACGAGACTTCGGGCTTCCACGCCCTCCGTTGCCAAGTACGTAACTCACTTCCTTCAAGCTGATGAACATGAGTGGTTTGTTCAGGTAGTGAGTCATCATGCCAGGTGAACACTCAGGTCTTTATCTGCACAAACTACTTCCCAGTTCATCTAACAGCTTCTTTCCGGTGAAGGTGGCAGCGTGTATTTTCTTCTTCATGGTCGTGATGTTATTTTACAAATACTGCCTTTGGAAAATAGCATATGCTGTTCAGCATCAGAAGGGTTCCTTTTCTCAGTTAGAAAAGCAAGTAGTTGTGGGGTTTCATCATACATAAATCTTAAAATTTCATCATTCTTCAGCTGTGAGGTATGTTCATGTCCGTCCAAAGGCACACACTTGTGACATACCTGTTGTTTCACCTTGTAGTTTCTGTTTTTGGAGGAAGATGCAGGTGTCAGACTGAAGGGCTTCTTTCTGTTTTCTGATTAACCTGTGAGAAACTGAGCTCTCTCTCTTCCATAGTACCTGTACAGTACGACAGCCAAGGGCTACCAGGTCAGAGCGCACATCAAACCAAAGTGCCGGTGGTGGCAGCAGCAGCCCATTAACAGATGCTAAGTGGATCACTGTTGAGAAAAATGGTCATTTTTTCTTCCCCATACCTAGTGTCTGTGTCTCACTGAGCACACTGTTTATCACAGTTCCATCTTGTGAGTTCTGTTTAGGTAGGCCCCTGTGAGCAGCAGGGTCTGTGGGGTAGAAGGAGCAGGTGTGTGTTTGCTATTAACTGGACTACTCTCATTGCCTCACAGTAAGAAATCCATTTCCCATGAGACCTTTTCCTCACTATCCACCTCAGCGACCTGGATTCTTGCCTCCACCACCACCTCCTGAAAACAGAATGGAGCCACCTCAGTCAAACACATCGGCTGTAGAGCAACCGGAGCCACAGCAAGAGACTTGACGGAGTCACTGGAGCACCACGCTGAACCACGTCTGTACTCTCCTAGTGGCATTTTCCCTTACGTTAAGTAACCATTGTTACTTAGATATAAATAAACTACTTTGCTCAAATTGAAGCTTATAGAAAATTCTCAGGATAGTATTTTGTAAATAGAGAATGAAATATAACTATGAATATTGTGAATAAGTGATTTCCATTGTACAGTAGTCACCTTAAGTATTTCTAATTTGAGTCATCTCTGGAGAGCTATATAAAATTAAATCACGTGAATCATTTTACAAGTCCAGCTGCTTTGTCCTTGCTTAGCTGTACAGGGAATCTTTGCATGCCAAAAGTGATGCTTACTTTATGAATACAATGTGAAAAAAAAAAATTAATAAAAAGTGAAAGTGAAGGCAATGAGATGAAACTTCCCTTGCAACTTCACTGTTCATGTCATACTGTAGAATCAGTTGAGGAAGGGAAACTGATGCTGTTCCCTACTACATCAAAACAAACCCAAACATAATTGCTGTGGGGCCACAAGAAGGCTTTAGAATTGTGTCCACGCACACTCTGTAGCAACTGCTAGGCTTCATAAAAAAGCAGAACAGAAAAACACAAGTGGCAAACTGCAGAATTAATAGTTGCGTGTCTACAATCACTTGGTGTGTTTAGTTCATTTTTTCACCTCATTACTGTTTGTTTCTTGCCCCATGCTAATGGCTGTTGGAACAGGCCGAGCAGATTTCCTGCAGCCAGGGCGCAGACCTGCGTTAAGGTGCCGTGCTGCACCAGGACAGAGCCCAGCTCCCCCCAACCTACTGCCACACAGTCTGAAGGCTTCTGCTAGAAGCTGCCGGCTCTCCAGTCAGTTTGTGCTGTTCAAGGCCAACACTTCAACTTGAAAACCACGTAATTATTCCCAAAGCAGGCATTTGGGCAGGAACCCTTTAAAAAGAAACAATCAAAACCAGAAAAACTGTTTTTAGACAAGCTTCCACTTAGAGTAGCGGCACTGGGCACTTCAGCTGCCGTTCTCCACATGTGCACACACACACACAACGGTTTGTAATGTAAACCCAGTACGTACGTTTGCTCTACTCTAACAAGCTACCACACCCCGTAATTAGAAGCTTCCAAAAAGCTCCAGCACATTTTTTTTTTTAACCACTTAGATCAAGTCTGCCAGGCGAGCTCTTCTTCCTTAACCTCAGTACTCCTGCTCTTAACCTTATTTCCCCATAGGTTTACTTCAGCTGCAGAACTCCTCCGTGGCTCCTCCTTGCTCTGTCTTTATTCTTTCCAGTTTAGTCAGAGGCATGTAGATAAGCCCTGGTACTTAAGCAGCCGCCAGTAAATTCTGGTGACAGGCATTTTAAAGGCTCATGTATGTTGAAATTTTTAAGCACTGTTCAGCTTAGTTCAGCTGTTGCACCACTTTTAGCCAGTGATTTGCTTTCTAGAGGCTCTCAGTTGGCCTGGGGGACCACCACGACCCCGGAAGTACTCAGTTCATATTGCATCAGCCCTTAGAACCACCAGAACTGCGAACTGTCAGCTTGACACTGGATGTAGCAAACAGACGAAGGCACGGAGGTCATCAGGTTGATAATACCACCAACAGGAGAACCTTTTTCCCCCTCCTCAAACCACTTTAAGGATTGAAAACTACTTACAAGCGTAGCTCTATTTTCTGAACAAATACAGTGTTTTCTCTGTGGGCTGAATTGTTCTAGCTTATCATCAGCTTAACTGTCTCCAAAGTACAATTCTTCCTCCACCAAAACAATACACTCCGTGCCCACAGTGACAGTGGAAGCTGCAGGCAAAGCACAACCGGACTAAGATAAGGCAGGACAGGCCTGGGTTACAGCATCTTGCAGACAGAATGGAATTTTTTTTTTTTTCCAGCAATAGCCCCAAATTTTATTTGCAGACAAGCAATTAAAAACAAGCTCATATCTATGCAATAGGAAGTAGGACAGAGTAGCCCATAAAATGGGTTACGTAAGCTTGACTGAGCAGGATCACACGAGCGTGTGTGCAGGGAAGTCCCTGCTCCCCCCACCGGGAAGGAGCAATCGGCTTTAACAATTGAGGGCTCGTGTCCCGAGTTCCTGCTGCTGAATCTAGAAGGCAGCAGGACTGAGTTCACACTGCTGTCTTTTTAGGAAAAATAAAGAAAAGAATTAATCCTATTTGGGATTATGCAAACGAAGCAATTTCACAGAGCTCATCAGACCCCACTCCAAATACAAATTTTCCACATTAGGATGGAGTTCCCTAACACTTCATTTAAAATCGCTTCAGTTTGACTCCCTTCATCCTGGTACCACTAATGCAAATGGTTGTTAAACGCACAGCCACCACCAACAGCAACGTGTTCCTAAGATGACAGAACAACTAGGGGTGTACTTCTCTAAGCCGGCTCACTCCCCTCACTGGAATTCACAGCTGGAACACAAACCATTGCCAGAGGTGAGACCTCAGACCGGAGGAGCAAGCACACCTGGAGCACTAAGAGCTCCAAGCCTCCACAGCGTGGCCCATTTTCAGCACAGGGGAAGGACTGCACATCTCTCCACCGCAGGCAAGTGGCCTGTTTCTCCTGCTCCTTACCCTGCCTTTCAAGATTACGTTAATTAAAAACAGAGCAGAAAATAGGTTAGGCTAAAAAGAGAAACACATTTAGGTAACCAAGCTAAGTAAGTCCCAACTGCAGTAAATAATGCAGCTATGCATAGAAACACCGTCATCTGCAGAGGGAGAATTAACTTCCTGCAACTCTGTTTCAACACAGGACACACCATTTTCTTCAGGAATTTGCATGGAAACTGCCAGAAACCCTTGATCACAACCAGATTTGAGGTCCAGACGGTGCTGAACCATCACTATCAGATTTAATGCCACATAAACCTCCCTTGAGGCTGAACCCCACGAGGCACTGTGACTGTCTTTTTTCACTTCCCCGCAATATTAGAAGCTATCGTTGTATTTATCTTTATCACCCACAGCAAAATCCACTTCTCTCTCCAGTGAGTTGTTAAATGATCTCACTCACCAAGTCCGTAAGACCTAGGAGAGTGCGTAACCAAGGAGCACGCAGTCCTCACGCGTGGTGGTGGTTGGGCTCTCACCAAATGAGCTTCCCAAGCTCCAATGAAATCCGTGCTTGGCACGCACACACTGAACAGCCACGCCACAGTTCTCACAGCACAGTCAGCCGCCGCAGGGCACGGCAGCTCTCCGACAGCTTACCAGGCATCTGCAGTTTTCATTCAGAATACACAGCTACGTACTCTGAGTACAGAGAAAATGTCAACTGAAGCATTGTGGGTATTCATAATCTATTTAATAGTGGGACACCAAAGAAGTACTACACATTTTTCTAGAGCACATCAGATTTTGATTTAAGCAATTGCAACGGATGCAGGAATTTCTCAAGGTAGTGTTCTATAGTCTACAATGGACAGTTTACTGTATCAGTCTAAGTCATACTGTGACACACTGTTTGTGCTAACTGGTCTGGTAGTCTCACCTGCAGAACAGCATCCTTCCCCTCTCCACCCCCTCCGAAAACGTTGACAAAGTTCAGCCAAGAAACCGCCGCACGACATTTGAGACTCCTTCATCGACCTAAACACAACGGGAGCTACCAGTTACACACAGCTTATGAACGATTGTTGCATTTTAAGTCTAGAAATTCTCATGCTGATACAATAAAGTATTTTATACAGTGATCAATTTTTAATGCTTTATTCATTGATTAAAAGAATATACATTTAACATAAACCATACAACATCAGTCATCAGTTCAAACATTCAGCTGGTTTCCTTACATTTTCTGTCAGGAGTTTTATTTTTTAATCTGATCACGTTTATAAGATAAAATCTCACCACATCTGGCATATACACACACTGTGCCAGTGGATTCACTCTACTGATGTACATATAAAATCCGCATGGTATGTGCTCACTGGAGACAAAACAGCGCACACCTGTCAAAAGGTCATTTTAATATAAGATGGTAAAACCATTTGTAAAACACATATAAACTTTTTCCATAAATAGAATCATATCTGGACATCTGTTGCATAAATTGTGTTTTCCAAAGCTTACAATATAGCAGCCAGGTCTCAGCACTGCTGGGCACCCACGTTGGCCACTTACTTTATTATTGCAGACTGTCCTTTAAACATTAAATGCACAACATTCGTACCACTTAAAACTGGGGTCAGGTGGAAGTCTCACAGAGACCACGTCTGTACCGCGGTTGCCCTGAAACAGTTAAATCGGCTTTTAAAGCCTCTCAGATATAACAAGATTTTAAAACATACTTCATGGAATGTTCTTCATGCATCGTAGCAGCTCATACCTGTGATAGAACAAGCTTTGTATTTGCTTCCTTTCCTTCCTTTACATTCACTATTCACAGTGAAACAGGTGCATGTTTGTTTAAGAGTTCTGAGGTTGCTGACTGAGCCACAGCACAGCTGTGTACCACAGGTCGAAATTCGACCTTATATATTACAATCTAGCAGTATCTGGCTGGCCAGAAGCTGGCCTGCCCCTGCCAGCATGTGGGCACTTCTTCGTTTTTAATCTATTCTTTGGCAGCTGACACAGGCGCTGACAGAGAAAATCCAGTGACTTGGTTGCTAGGGATTTCACGACTAATGTTTGTTTGCAGGTGTATACCTTTAGATTGAAGCCTCTACCGCTGTATGTTTTTACCTCATCGGAGCGCACGTTCTTGTTTCTCCTCTCAAACTTTGGCCCAAAGCTAACTTCTGAGGAGGACGACAGGAGATGAGAACAAACTAGGAGGAGTTCGTGAAGAACCTGAAATACTACGGCTCATGGAGTGCGTCTGCGAGCGCAGGTATCGGAAAAGCTAGCGTGTCACACCACTGCTGAACAGCCGGGGAAGGCTGGGACTGGCAGCAGGTCGTGCTACAGAAGCAGCATGTGAAATGAAGCAAGGTGAGGGTCTAACAACGAACAGCCCTGCATAGACCTCTCTTCCTTCTAAGCCTATTAAGCAGCATGCTACCAGATTAAGCAAACAATGACAGCACAGAAATCCACTGGGCTATGGGTATGGATATTAAAAACAGCTGGCTCCTGAGTGCAGAACTCCGAGATAACAGGAAAAATAATTCCAAATGCAGATACTTGACAAAAATAAAGTTAGCCGGCAACCTCAGGCAGCCTTTGGCTGCCTCTCTGTAAGGTCTGGCAGACAAGTCCATTAACCGTGAAAACCCTAAACACTGCCACTTTCAGCTTCTAAACCAATACCCGACTACGTTCTTTGATCAAGAAGTAGAATACACATATGTAATTCTATATAGCTAATACTGATTAAACACAGCACAAAAGGGGTTAATTCACGCTACTGAAAAAAAAACATAATAGGACCCTACTTGCATATGTAACCACAGGAATCGTAAATAAGGAGCTAAATGCCCTCACTGAAGCTTTGCATCTCTCTGTAAAAATGCCGAGTTGGCTCGGTGAAGACGCTGAGCAGCTCTATGTCCATGACTGCGTGCCAGGGCCGACCCAATCCGAGAGATACTTGCTCAATGAGATTATGCACTGGATCCACGTCCTGGTCAGCCAGTTCTCCTTGGTCAAAATCAATGCTTTCCTCTGTGACTTCAAGCACTTTCAGATCAGAGCCACGAAGACGAGCAATTGCAATGAGATTGTGAGCCCAGACTGTGTAACCTATGGAGGGGGGAAAAAAAAAAAAAAAAGTGCTCTGTAATTTTGCTGCACAGCATTTTTCATGGAAGTATTTAACGCCAGACCACCTTACCATCCTTCCCAACTTCCTTTGTCATCTTCCATCTGGCAGAATCCCCCTCCCCATTTTTGTTTTCATTGCAAGTAGAAAAGCTCCATTTTGTATTTTGAATAATACCACATTTTTTTGGTTAGTTTGACCAAGCTTCTCTATTTTTTTCCCACCGTGTGTATTGATGATTTTACTACAAGTAACCACAATATCAAACCTACCGTCATCTGTTTAGAAATAAATTAAATAAAAAAGTGACTCATCAACAACTTTAAGTGAACGTATAAAAGGACTACTTTAAAACTATGTTTTTGCTCGAAAAAAAATCTGCAGTTAGCTCTTATTGCTTTAGAGGTAGAATTAATGGAAAATACAAAACAAAACAGAAGCCTCTCCAGGAAACAGGTCACACTAGTGTAAAAAAAAAAAAAAAAAAAAAATCTACATGTATCTTGTTATTCTAGCTGAGATCAAACCTAATTACAACACTTCCCTCTCCTCCCATTAGTGTACACTAGCATCCCTCTCTCAAAACCCTCTGCAGTTACCTGCTGGTTCTCTGTACCTTGGCTAAGGCAAAAGCTGAGCTCTTCCTTGTCCAGGTGCAGAGCACAGCCTATGAGGGAACTTCCCTTCCTGGGAGCTCTGCAAGACAGCCCTTCCATTGCAAAAGAAAAGGCTCATTTCTGCCTCGGCCATCATTCCCGCAGGTGCTATGCCTCCTGGGGAGATGCACACTTACAACCCTGAGTACAGCTGCAGTCTGCACGGTGTTACAACTGGGAAAGTGGTGCTGCTGAAGGAATGAAAACCAGCTGGCGTCTGGTCTTCAGCAAGGCAATTAACATCGCTACATCACACACTATCAAAATGAGACAGCTGATTAAAGAATGAGGAAAATTGAAGTAATAGATTAAAGAAATTTTTCCATATTTTTTCCTACTCCTTGTCTGTGAAGACTCCTGTAAATATTTTGTTCAAGTAACTTTTTCAAGGAGGAGCCCTGCAAACACGAACATGGCTCATTTCTACAGCATCAACCACTAGGAACACATGAATTCCTGCAGTTTTCGTCTGCTGAGGCTTTACCTGCAGGCACAACAGTAACAAAAGATGAAGCTGTCAATAAGGCTGTAGCATGTGAAACCCAATGGAAAATTGCACTTCTGTGAGCTACACTCCTCTGAGGCTTTGGAGGAGCTCACAACAACTTCTAGTTATCTTGACTGTAAAGAAAGTAACTTTAAAAACAAAAAGCCTTGAGAGAGGATGATAACTGTGGTCAAGTCCCCTGTGCCATCCTTGGGGTTCAGGTACATGGCTTTTGCTCTTTCCCTGTCACATCCTTTACTTTCTCTAACAAGCAGCTTATTCTCAAGCTGCACTATGGATGGGCTGGCTTTTTTGTTTGCAGCTCCAGATCATACCACTGTCTATTCTACTGTCTCCATCCCGTAAGATCACGTGCTCCTCACACCATTCCCTCATGCTGCAGGCAGCATTTAACGCCCTTGACTCATCTCTCCTCTGCTCCTGAAGATGCCACCTTGGTGAAACGATGATATGACTTCCCGCAGAAGTCAGAAAAGGATCTTGAGGCATTCGAGGAAGAGAGTCCTTCAGATATTTTCTCCCCTCCTCCTCTGGTCAGTGCCAAGCGGCAGCCAAAGCCATATGTAGGTCAAAGACTTTTTCAGAGCAAACTAAAACCAAAAGAGAGAAAACCAAACCCTCTGAAAAATACTGGACACTGAAGCATAACCACCTCTTGTCTAAAGACAGGAAAAGAAACCTGTGCACTTCACAAACAGAGCCAATTATGGCTCCTCAAATACATATTCTTAAATTTTTCTTTCCTGAAGGAAGCTTGATAGCATCATGAGAAATGCAACGAGTAGCACCAGAGACCATTAACAGGCAAATCTCAAAAGATGCAAGCATGGAAGTAAGATGCTTTCTCACCAGTCCTAAGAGATAGCCATATTCCTAGCTATATTTTTCTTCTTTTACTACTCAAGAAGAAGGATGGTTACAGTGATAAAAGTCATATTACTCACAATTTTAAAAATATAAAAACTAAGAAAATGAGTAATCATAAGCAGCTTAGATTTAGTAGCTTAAATTCATCTACAAAGATGGGAGAAAAGAAAGGGAAAGGAATCTGAATTTCAAAGTCACATGAAGTCAAACATCAGGTGATGTTTGGCCGTTCTCTCACCCTGGTACAGGAAGATACTCCTCTCTCCAAAGAGAGGAGATGCAGCAACAATCATTTGATATAAACAACTGTAAGAGGTGTTTGCCGCCCCAATGCTCTGCACAAAGTAATCTATCCTGCACTGATAATAGCTGATACTTACACTAGCTTACAGTCGGGTATTTTATCATCTTTTTGAATTTAGATAATATATTAGAAAATTTTCCAGCAGTAGAAAGGGGATTTTATTCATTTATTTATTTATTTTTTTTAAAGGCCCTCAAGCTTTTATCCAAACATTAAAGAAACTGCTAAAATCCATTTACAGAGTGGTATGGTCATGTCTCCAAAATTTGTCAGATCTTTGAAATTACAAAGGGGAGACCACTGGACTGATGACTTTTTTCCCCCCACTCATTTTTAGCAAAAACAGCAAGACTTACTGACTTGAACTAACTGAGATCTGATGTACCACCTTCACTGCTGAAGATCTCTCCTGTTTGTGCTGAGTAACTGGAGATGTACCCCTGCAAGCTGCCGAGGAAATGGGCATTCATTCTTATGCAACAGAACAGAGTCATCCCTTAACTCCTTCACGTATCAGGAGGCTCCATCTCGGTAAGCCAATTCCAGCACAACCAAAAATAGCCATTCCGCATTGTTTCAGCTCCAGGTGCCTTAAAAATTTGCCAAACGATTCTAACTTCTAGCAAGTACTGCACAGTTTACAGAGCTGAACGTAAACATGCACTTCTTTTTGATTTGCAGTTATACAGCAAAAAGGTGGGATAAACCTAGCTCTGGTATTACCAGTGAAACCAACGCACTCAGCAAGGCAATCTCCTCCACGTTATTTTTTTCCCCACTTTTCAAGTAGAGCAGTCTCGAATTTTGCTCACCACCTTCATCTGCTGCCAAGGTCTCACCCAAGTGGTAACGACTTCCTCCCCTCAGCCATGGGACACTTAACCCGTGCTATTTACACAAACAGGAAGCACAATCATCCAATGTTAACAGCCTAGGAGCTCATGGTACACACAGCAAGCTCTGCAGTGCTCAGGTCCACGTACCCAGCCCCTTGGTGGAACCTGCACAGTGCACACCTCTTCCAGGATAAGCCCCCTGGGATGCTCAGTTCTCAGCACACGATTCTGCAAGCAGTCTAATAAAATTCTATGTGACCTCTCATGAAAGGCAAGTAAACTACAAGCATATTTAGAACACAAACTAATCTCCCTCTTGTTAAACCTGAAAATACCAGTGTGAAGTACAACANTGGAACAAGATGATCTCTAAGGTCCCTTCCAACCTGAACCATTCTATGATTCTGTGATACAGTATCCATGCAGCAGACTTCTGAACACGGATGGTACTGAAACGCACTACAATTAGAAAGGCTGAAGCATTGTATTTCAGTCACATGCTTACCATGCTTGTCATGCCAGTACCTACCATGAACAGCTAGGAGAGAGAGCCTTGTGCACCTCCAGGCCAGTAAGACAAGAGGATCTTCGTTCCGGTTGTCGCTAAGATCTGGGAAGCCAGACATATCTATCACATCATTCATTAGTATAAAATGAGTGAGGAACTTGTCGTACTGCCTGGATATGAGGTCAACAACAGCTCCTGAAACACAAGTGATGTAGCTGTCAAAGTGAATCCTCTCTAGGGGGATACTGGGCTTAAGAATCCTTAACATATCATCACTCTTGACATCAAAAGCCATTATATAGACCCGAAGATTAGCGCTGTTGCGTGTCAGCGCCTTCCAATTCTCATCTTCTGGCATACTGTCCAATGACTTGTGCAGTATGGAAACACTGTGGACCAGGAGAGACAGTCGATGCAAAGGCACATGGTTGCTGTCAGCCAGGACTCTTGCCATTTCAGCCGTAAAATCACAGAAATCCAACGCAAGCGAACGCAGATTCACAAAGCGCTCCAACTCAACCGCAGTGATAAGAGTGGTATTACCAGGGATGTGGTTGTCCAGTAAGCTCAGGTGTTCCATGGTGTTGGCTATGGGGTTTGATAAGGAGGACAACGATGTGGGAGTTACTATTTGCAGCATAAACCCACAAGACAGCCATTTCAATTGCCTGCTATTGCCTAGTATCTCTTCAAACAGCTGTTGAATTCTGCAAGGAAACAAAACAGACAACGATGCTGTTAAACACAGTTCAACGTTACCAATCACATACCAGTCTACTTTTTTTATTTATTCATTAAAGAATAGCTCCTTTCATTTATGGCCTTCTTCTACACAAGGTGTTACTGTCAGTTTTTGTGAACTACAAAAGGTGAGAACACAATGCACTACAGACTTCCCACATTTAACCGTCACTGCACTTTAAATGTTAGAACTGCAAACTATCCTGGGGAAAAAAAAAAAAGCATGCACTTCATCTTTCAAAAGCAGTGGTGCACTATGAACCTTCATTTCCTACTTCTCAGCACGTAACTCAGCACGTATTAGCACCCTCCCACAAACATGTTAAGGTTATGCAAGTAAGAAAGCCTGTAAGGCTTTTGAAAACACAGTTCTTGTTTTTAAAAACAGCTTTTCATATTTGCTAGCATCTCTAAAACTGCAAATTCAAATGGAAAAAGTCATTTTCATGGAGAAGTTGGAGAAGCTTCACTTATAAGCATGTTAGAACAATCTGGAATCTATTGCTTGATTTTCTTCATTACAGGGTAAAGAACAAACACTTAAGATTCTTGAAAATAATTCTGAATGTACAGCTGAGTGATTTTCAAGTATCAACAGCTTCAAACTTCACCAGAACAACCTGGACCTGGTAGCAATTCAATCCCAGACTACCAGGTCCCCGAGACTCCAGGAAATATGATGTAAATACCTCCAGTACAAACACCTAGCAGAAATCTTTGTGCCTCAAATCAGGTAACGTTTTCCACAGAACATTTTTTCCTTTGTTGTTGCGTCTGTATACATTATACATCTACACTCAAAACAGTATTGCAAAGTTACTACTCTTATCTGCATATCTTTAACCAAGGCAATGTCCAGGCACAATTAAGGGCTCAGCATCAACAGCACAGAAACACCAACACCTCCAGAAGGGGAACAGAGCACTGGAAACACAGTCGTATTTCTCAGAGATTTTCCCATTTCCAAAAACCCTCTCCTCCTGAGCCAGAGGCGGCTTTCTGTCTCTAGTAACCCTCAGGGACCTCACCTCTAGAAATGTGTCTCACTCCTCTTTGAGCCAAGATTTTTGCAACAGTAACATCCAACAATAAAGAACTCTGCAGCGCTATCCCCTCTTCTTGCTTGCTCTTGAACTGTCATCTTTAATGGCCCATAGTCCTTATGTTTAAGGAACATCAATAGATCACTCCTTATTCATCCTCTTCCCTATCTATACGTGCTCCTTCTCTTACAAAGGTACCGGCATTTGCAAGGCCCAACTTCTCTTTGTACGTGGATCAGTTGGTGTGGTTACTGTATTCATCAATTACGTGTCTCAGAATAGCTTCCAACCCTATGCCTGGTACAGTCACCAGCTTTAAAGACTACAGATCTTCCAGATCATCCTCTGAGTAGTTTTTTAAACTCAGGACTGGCAACAAACAACACAAAGTGAACACTGCTTTAAACAACAGGTTAAGACTTACAGATACTGTAGCTTTGCTATGCTACTCTTAAATGACTTTAGAGTTTAGATGAGAGCCCTATGATCCTGGCAATGGTTGTTTTGTGACTGTTTCTGCCAAAGCTTAAATTTAAAGCAGATTCTCTGATGACCCCCTAAAGAAAAAGCTTCTACCACAGGAACCTCTCTAATTCCTTTCACAAGGAGCAGCCTCTTCCCTCCCTGCTCTTGTTACAGTGTCTAGGAAAGATGCTGTAACACTTGGAGCAAATGGCACCCTTTGCTTTGTAATAGTCCAAGGAATAAATCTTAGTAGTGCTTGTAACATCTTACAGAACAATTGAAAAGACGACAAATCAATTTTGATATGTTCTGTACAATATTACCATCTATACCTTAATGTACTAAAGTTTAGGTTAAATTGTGCTTCTGATATGATTTAAACATCTGGGCTTAGAAGAGCACTGTTCCAGTACTCACAGAACTGCAAACTGATCCTGATTTAACGCTAACTTAGCATTTAAGTATTTATACACAGATTCATGCTGATAGGCTCCAATTCATAAGTCCTAAGAAAACTTTCCAGATACCTTCCCCAGTTTTTTGCCAATTTAATGAAAAAATTCAACACAACAATATATATTCAGCAACGATTGCTTTTAGTTCGCTTTAAATATTTGCTTTATGTGAGGACAGATGGGAAGAACAATAAAACCCACAGGCTATTAGTTTTAACAGATCTCAAATACATCCTTCAAACATCCTAGTGTGGGCTTTTTCCTCCCCAGCAAGCTTTCATGCACATCCTATTTTTCATAGGCAGACTGCACCTCAGAGTTTGCAAAAACAGTTTGAATTGTGCCTAAATTTCTAGAACACATTAAGTGAGTTCTTAGGAATTAACACCTATTTTATAACCATATTAACTTTTACTTCAGCTGCCTAGTATGCACTATAACATTAACATGCACATGACTACCTCAAAGCTCATTTATAAAACAGGAGTTTAAACATGGTTTAGTATGTATGTAAACAAAACATAAGCAAAGCTCAGCATATGCAAGAAAGCAATCTAGCATAGGGATGTCTCAACAAGTGTACTTAACCAGTCCCCTTTGCTCCCTGTAATGGGCAGAGAATGGGATGTTCCCCATCGACCTATAAATAGTTTTCTCCAGTACGGTCATTTAAGAAATAAAAACCTTCTAATTGCTGTCACAATTAATATCAGAAATGGCAATTTCAGCCAGAGGACAGAGCAAAAGCTGACTGTTTAAGCCCCCAGAAGTCCATTGATGGCCCTGGATGGGAAGTAAACCTTTTAATAAGATCTGTTAAACATTTTGTTTAATAAGAGGGGCTTAACCGGTTATTTTTTTGAAAACAACACCACCTGAAGCACATGGATCAATCATGGAAAGCAGATTTCAGAAAGCAAAAATTTCAAACCCTTTCAAGCCCTTTGCCCTGCTCAAGAGGAATGCATTGTTTACGATGAGCTTCCACATAGGGATGAATTGAGCTCTAAAGAGAATTTTAGAAAGGGATCCAGGGACTCGTGCAATACAGCAAAAGAACAAGCATTACAAGACCATACACTGTATGTGCTGATCACTGCAAAAGTACAATTTTGGCAATGTAACCCAGGCCTCCTCTCCACCCGGAACAACCCTTAGTCTTTACTTGGGGAGCATCTTAAAGGCTAGCCGAGATTCCGCCCGAGGCACATTACACTCAGCTCAACGCTATGGACATGAGGAAGTGTCATGTTCTCTTCCCTGTTTGAATTGTAGGAAGTTTCTGAAAGAGCTGGTAAGGTTTACCACCACATGGGTTCCAAAATCTTCGACCACCAATAACACTGTCTCCACAGGTTGCTCAGTATCTTTCCGTGTTAGCTATTTGTGTCCCTGTTTTGTAACTTAACTGATGCAAACATCCAAGTGTAAAGACAAGACTGACAAAGATTTATGTCCTGTGGTATATGCTGCTAGTGCTGAGGATTTTGAGAATACTGAGTAAAACACTGCCAACTCTCCTGTAATTTAGGAAAGAACTAGCAGGTCCCAAATGCACTGCTTTAGTCTATAAAATAAAGAAAAATAGAGGCAGCATTTATTTCCTCGTTCCAAAATGTGCAAAGGTCAATATTAACATAAAAAGACTAACTTTCAATTAGATAATAAATGTATTTTGAATGGTTTATGGCTATGAAGTATGCATAGTAATTTTTGTTATTTGTTTGAAGAACTATTTAATTGCGTGCTCAGCTGAGTAAACACCTGCTTAGGTAGTTCTCTTTAAGCTCCAGGGCAATGATTTAAGTATTTATGTTTTCAGAAAGGACACAAAAAAATGAACTTTTTACCAAATCAGCCTTTTACCTGCAGACAGTACATATGTTGAACACAATCTCAAACTACTCTAAATTCTGCATTCTAAACATAACAGGATAACAAAGATACACATCTGCAGTTAAATTGCACTATTGTGCAATTTAAGTCAGGACCAAACATGTAGTTTGACAGCTGTGTTCCCATCCATACACTGATCTGGTAATATATCTAGACTAGTTCTAAAACCAATTAAGAATAAACAGTAAAGATCTAGAGTGGCTGTACTTACTCTACTCTCAAGCTACTGGGAAGAAGATGTTTAAACTGACAAATTAAAATGATAGTATTTAGGTTTTATCTATGTGGAAAGTTTTAGCAGGACCAATAAATGAGTTAACTTAGCATAACTCCTCGGGTCATTTATTCCAGAAGTCAGTAGCTTTTTAAATTGTATTTCCAAAGAGCACAAACTAGCTATTCTGATTATATGCATTCAAAGGCTGTACAGTAATATAATTATGGCGAGCTAAAATACACCGCTGAGACTAAGCAAGCACACTGTGAGCCACCATCTTCCAGGAATTCTACAAATACCTAACCTAGTTTTGAGATATAACTTAAAATAAGTTGTTGGTGCTTATGTCCTCTTTCAAGTTTACCAGCTACATGTCCTCAATTCTCGTGAAACACGTCAGATTACTTCCTTTTAGAATTTTTTCATGTACATCAATAGTAGAGGCACTGGTAACAAATCCCTGCCCCTCCTCATTTTATTTTCATTAACATGATACTATTTATAGAACACAACGAAAAGAGAAAGATTCTCACCCGAAAGAAGATCACGTAACCAAACTATTTCATGCAAATATTAGAAACAAACAATCAACCAATCCAATGTAAGATTTTAAATTATCATCCTGTTAAAAAACTAGAAGCTTTTTCAGTCATGCACTTCCGACATGAAGAACTGTTCTGGTAACTATTATTTTAATGTATTTGACAATTTACAAAACGTAACTTACTGCTTTATCTTTTTGCCATCAGGGTCAACCTTGCCGAGGTATGTATTTGATATACTTCCATGTTGCTGCAGGATGCTGATATCCCCAAAGAGACTTAACTTCTGGAGGTTCCTATAAGTGACAAAACAAAAAGGGATCTGTATACAAAATGAAAACACTGCAAGGAATCACTCTGGACAAGACAGAAACAGGCAGCAAGTACACATCATTAGATGGAACACATGAACTATTCTGGGAAGCATCCTAGCATCCAGGCGTGTATGGAGCTAAAAAGAGAGAGACTGAAGCACAAAGGGGAAGAGGGATATACAGACTGCTGAATCCAGCTGTAAAGCAAATGCCAGTTTTCAGTGACCACTGAGGAGTACTTTCAGCAGGCCATCGCTGTGAAGAAAACTTCCAGCAGTGCTTCCATGTACTCTAATTCTTGGAACACGTACATTTAATGGCAGATGAAAGCATCCAATACCTATTCCTTTCCAAATCTAATGCTATGTTTAATGCTCAGACAGGATACAACTGCAAGCAGCCCTGCCTGAGCACTCACGAGTTGCAGCCAGGTTACGAGGCCCAAACCTGCTTCACCTGAGGCAGCACAAGCCACACATGAAAGCTGGGCAAAAGCTCCCCACACCCCAATCAGTGTTTGATTTCTATTACATCGCAGTTGTGGAAGATGTTCTAACACTTCCCATCAGTCAATAGAAGAATATTTGTCCACCATGACACAATTTGAATTTTTAGAAGGAATACCTAAGAAGTGAAATAAGACCCTGTAAAAGCTTCTTGGGCTTGTCTCCCTGTGCTAGACAGACAGTCAAGTTTCCCTTTCCCCTCTGCAGTTTACCTCTCTGACTTGCATATTTTCTATGCTCTGAAAAAGATCAAACAGAAGATATGAAGATGATAGCAGTTTCAGAGTTGCTGTTTGTGGCATCTGCATTTAGGTTTGGTTGTTTGTTTTTGCTACTTTGTTTCTGCTTATGGATTTTGCTTGGTTTTTAGATTTGTACACACTAAGACAGATTTACTTCTAACATTCAAGGATTAGTTTGCACTTGGAAACTAACATGCCAGAAACTCCAGCTAAAGCACACATGGCTGCAGGAATTACATTCATCTTTAACAGCAGGTGCCAATTAACCCGTAGCCGACAACTGGAACACCTGCTTTTAACGTCACAGGTGAAAAACAAAGAAGTTAAGTAAATCCTTGTTTCTCCTGGCTCAGGAGTCACACACTCCAATCACCAAGCTCAATGCCTAAGGAAGCTCTGGTGCCACTTGCCTACCTCCACAGGAGGAGCAGGCATTCTACCAATGCAAGTTGTCAAGGAGTCAAGGTTTCAGCTTTTTAAGCCCGAGCTGCAGCCTGATTGGTACCTACCATGAAGAGTCATCTACCTGTTTTGAAGCTCTTGCATTAAATAACCACAGACCAGTTTGCTGAGATCTATCCACTGTCACACCTGCTACTTTGCTTCTAGGGGTGACTGAACGACTTACCAGCAAGATTCACAAGCTCCACATCAAGTCAGACAATTACAGGAGCAAAGCACTTAGATTTTACAACCATTTCGGTAATTAAAAAACTAAATTATTAGAAATATAGGACTACTGTATGGATAATACTTGAATATAACTGAGCCCTGGCCACATGCTAAGCATTCTACAAATCCAAGCCAATGATCAATGCCTGATCATACTGAAGAGGAAGCTTGGCAGAGCAATCTGAAGACTCTGGCAACATCACCAAGAGTACTTTGTGCTTTTCTATCCGCTACAGATTTTGAGGAATGCCTGGTATGTCAGGGAAATCAGCAGAACATCCACCTGGTGTGAAAGGCAGTGTTCACAGCCAATGTTATCGTTATATCAACAGATCTTCTGATTTCTGGAACTGAATCCTGAGAGCTAAACCAAAGCGCAATCTTCAGAACGATTCTGATTCACCTGCATATTCACATCGCACACAGATCTTGCCTGGTACCACTCAGCCCCACTGAATGCTACTGCAGGTAAGTGTGAACTCCAGAGCCTCAAAGCAAACAGATGTGATGAAACACCACTTCATAGTAATCCCCCACAGCTTTCCTACAAGTATTTGCCTGCCACTCTGTGCACTACAGAGACAGAAAGTTCACCACCTCAAAACTTAAGCAATGAAAACACCCAGTTATTCTTCCACTCACAGCACAGTTACTACCATCCACAAATCTGACCACAGTCCCATTCAGTATCAGATCTCTGTCACTACAGCAGTGCCATAGCATTTCCACAGCATCTGGCCCACCTCTTGTCCTTATTTCATTGGGTTAGTGGAGTCATTGCTCTTTAAACAAAATAATTCAGAAGTTAACTGTCCTCTTTCACTGAAAGTCATAAGAGCATCTTAATACCACAGGTACCACATGTACATACAGCTGGGGAAAACGTTCTCTTTGGATTTAGTATTTGTCATTTATTAACCATTTATATTCCACTAGCTCAGAAAGTGTACTAAAATAACAAGCTTCTTACTACCCTCCACCTTCAGTTTTGGTGCGTCTTTTTGAACCTCCACCATGCAGTGCAGAAGAGCATCACAACAGCCTCGCTCACATTCAGCAGGAACAAAGCGGTAAGGCACGTACTGTACTACCACATTCCAGGGTTTTTTTTTTTGGTTCTTTTTGATCAATTTCAGCTGCCTGCTCAGACTGATAGAAGAGTTATTAGAAAGCCTCTAACACAGATGCAGTCCACTCCTTTTGGCAGCTCCAAGGCAGACACCCTCACTGAGACACCCTACTTGACTATAATCTGCATTTTTGTTTCCACAGCAAAGATGAAGCGAGTCACACAAATGAACATACAGCAGATGAAAGGGGACAAAAAAATACAAAAATATCAGTTACTTTCCTATCCTTCTTTGTAAGAGGCCAGAGGAGAGACTATGGGACACAGTTACATAAAGGAGCAGAGTCCTCCTACCCACCATCAGTATTGCTTACTGGCTGCCACGTATACCCAGGAGACCCACAGCACCACCCTCCCACCTGCATCCCAGAACTTAACTTTTGAAAGAGCAGCTTGTGATGGCACACATGGTTAGGATCCCTGAAGAGCCACGAGAAAACAACTTGTCCCTCCTGATACTGTTACATGATGCCTCCTCCTGCATTTTGTTTTTGCCTTGAGCTCTACCTCAAATACAAAATAGACCTTGAAGGTACTGTTGTGGATGCTGACTGCCAGCAGTAACACCTATCAGAATGCTATCACGTGTTTCTAGTTCTGTGTCTGCAACTGAGTTTACTTCCTTAATTCCATTAGAATTAGCAAAAGTTGCTCCAAAATATTTTCCTAGAGACTTAGCATGCAGATTTGATTAGAAATCAGCAGCTTTGTACTGTACAGAAAATATTTTATTTTCATAAGAGCACATCATCGTTCTCCTGCACCCAAGAGGACATCGAGAAATTGCATTACTTTCAGTCATTACTTCAGTCTTTTCTTAGGTCCTGTGGCACTATAAATCCTAAGGGAATTCTAGAGCCATTTAAAGAACATTTCTGTCCTGAAAGGAGGCGGTTCTTACTGTATTGTTTAATAGATTTAAAAGCCTCCATCAAGATTACACGGTCAAGAAACAGCATACCATTTCACAAAAGTAGACTTCTCCCTCTCTAGTTCTCAAGCGTAAGATGGAAGTCCTTGGAATTCCTCTGCCAAAAAGCTATCAGAAGGGCTGACAGGAGTTATGAAAGAATCATCCTGTTCCGAAAGGAATGCACTCACTGCGGTTCAGTCACTGGAGAAGTTAAAAACAGTGCTGTTTCTTTTATTTTGGAAACTGCAATAGCTATCACGTGTATAAGAACATTCTGCAAACACACAAAAAAATTAATTATCCTTGTGCTACAGAGGAGTAAACAGAAGCAAAGAAATAAAGCAGCTGCAGTCTTTCTACAGCTACAATGAAGCACCAGGCAGGTGACAACAGCTCGGCCTGGAAATAAGCTAAGAATGGAGCAGCAACTTCGCACATGTTGATGTTGCTTCCCACCTCAGTTCTATCTTAAAGCTCCGCTTAAAAAGCTAAAAGACAATGCTCTACATGCAAATCAAAAAAGCTAACAGACAATGCTCTACACACAAACTCGTCAGTTACTGGTACCTACTTTGCAAGAAAAGAAAAAGCTGCAAAATAAACCTAAGACCTCGAGGTACAAAACCCCATCTTACTCAAGAAGTAACTGAGTAGACCCCTAGGCGTTCCATGTAAATCCCCCTCGCACGTTTCAGTGGCTCACCAAAAAGCCTGCTGTGATAACCAGGCACCCTGCGTTCCCCAGCCGCACTTTTTTCATTTCAGCACAAACCAGCAGCATGCAAATGATCTGGAGACACAAAGAGAGCGTAGCGATGCAAAACCCTGCCAGAGTCGGTAACTTCTCATCCACCCCTTACCCCGGAAAGCACGCTACCAGAGAACGGGTACTGGAGAAACAACTACTGCAAAGCATTGCACCGCGGTCTTAAGCCACGGTGTACACAGGAAGATCTGTGAACAGGCCTCCAGGAAGCAGCGTTCTTGTAGGAGTGGAGGTACAGCTGCAGAATACACCTCTGCCAAAAGGAAAGCACACCAGAAACCTTCTCCGAATTTTGACCACCTCACATCTTTGTGAGACAGAGAAGAAAGAAGCGTTGAAAGAAGTACTGGTTTTTTGTTTTTGGTTTTTGTTTTAAACTATTATTTTTCCCAACGAAACTCCCAGGCAGCACCTCCTGCAGATTCTCACTCTTTACTTAAAGCTCCCAAGGCCACTTTGCAGCGCGTGCCTCAGATCCCATCACCACCGAAACCACTCCAGCTGTGTTTCGCTGAGGTCGGATTCCCCCAGGGTTCGGCAGCACAGCGAAAGCAGCTCCCGAGAGGCAGGAGCGGGCCGATGGGGCCGTGCCCCCGCACCGGGCCTTCCCAGGGCAGGACAGCTGCAGTCCCCGCCGCGCCGGGAACCGAAAGCGAGAGCTGTCCCACCGCGCCGGCAGCGGGAATCGAACCCGCACCCGACTCGGAACTGAGAGGAGGCGGCAGCGAAGGCCTCGCGCTGCCCGCAGCCCTCGGGGCCGGGGGCCGCCCCTCGGTGCCGCCGCTGCAGCTCTCCAAGGGCCATCCACGGGGATGCCCTCAGCCTTTGCAGGCGGTTCTTCCCCTCAGGCGTGCCCACACAAAGGGGAACGCGTTACCCGCTCCCCACCCCGCAGCCCCCCGCCCCGCTCCCGGGGCAGGCCGGTACCTGTTGTTGCGGACGCTGCTCAGCACGCACAGCACCAGCTCCAGGTAGGTGCGCAGCAGCTCCAGCCACCGCGGGCAAAGCGCTGCCGCCTCC
>WBMW01001477.1:314740-373200 GCA_013396635.1 Penelope pileata | reverse complement strand
CCCCCGCGAAGGCGGGTGTCGCAGGGGGGGGAGGTTTGGAACCCCCCACCCGCGCGGTGCCGAGTGGGTCCTACCACGGAGCTCGCGGAGGGGGGTTTCGAGCGGAGCGCGCCGCTAGGAGAGCGGAGGCGGCGCGGAGGAGAGAAGCGAAGAGCCCCGCGGGGGGAATGGAGCGCGCCGCGTTCGAATGGAGGGCGGGGCCGGCCCAACGGGCGGGGGGGTTAACCCCTGAGCGTTCTGGCGAGATGCGCAGAGCTGTTTGTGACGGCGTGTGCTGGCTGTACGGAAACGCACACAGATAGAAAAATAAAGGCCGGGCTTCTGTGTGCGTTCGGAACAGGGTCCCACTATAAACAGACTTATTAACAGCCGCGCCCCCGCCCTGCGAGCCTGCGGGTCCTGCTCCCCTGGCCGGGCTGTGCGGATCGGCACACACAGGGCAGCCATGCGGCTAAGCCCGCGCGGGGGCCGCTGTGGGCACCGACGTGAGCAGGGCGCGGGGAGGACCCTGGGCGGCGGCGCTGCGGCTCTGGCGGCGGCGCTCCTCCCGGCGCTCACCATAGAGCTGCGCAGCTGCTGCCCGGGCTCGGGCACTTCCGGGGGGTCACGTCACGTCCGGGCGGCGGAGATGCCGGTAAGGGTGGCGGGGTCGGGCGCTGCGCCCGTCGCGAGGCTCGGGGGCCGGGAGGGAAGGGCCGGAGCGGCGCACCTGCCCGCGGGGGTGAGGCCGCAGGAGGGCCCGGCGCTCCGCGGGGCCCCGCTCCGCCCCTGCGGGCCCCGGGGCGGGCTGGAAGGGGTCGGGGGCGTGTCCGGGGAAGGGCGGCGGAGCTGGTGCGGGGTCTGGAGCACGGATCCTGCGGGGAGCGGCTGGGGGAGCTGGGAGCGTTCTGTCTGGAGAAGGGGAGGCTCAGGGGAGGCCTTATTGTGCTCCACAGCAGCCTGAAAAGAGGTTGTAGTGTGATGGGGGCTGGCAGCTACTGGTGTGACCAGAGGGAACGGCTTCAGGTTGTGCCACGGGAGGTGCTGGCTGGATATCAGGGAAAACTTTTCCAAAAGAGTGGCCAGGCACTGGCACAGGCTTCCCAGGGAGTGGTGGAGTCACCGTCCCTGGTGGAGTTCAGGAAACACGGAGATGTGGCCCTGAGGGACATGATTCAGCAGTGTGGTGGGGATGGGCTGGCAGTTGGACGAGGGGATCTTGGAGGTCTTTTCCAACCTGAGTGATTCTTGTAGGTGGTGGTGTGTCATCACTGGTTCTGAGACACATTCAGTGGATTTGTAATTGTGATAGATGGGAGGGGAGCAGCACGTGGTTCGGTTTGCCTTCCCTTCACTAGTATCAAAGCCCCTTCCTGGTAGATAAGGACAGATACATTCCTATTCTACCACGTCTGTGAAGTAGCTTCCAAAGAAGTCACCTAACAGGTTCCTACACCTGTGTGCCCATCAAGACATTTGTCACAGTCAGCACTGGGACACATTAAAGGAAGAGCAGAGGTTTCCCAGTGACAGCATCTGTGGTTCTCTGTCCTCAGCCATTTGGAGAACCCCCCAGGGATTCAGCCTGCAGCTCGTCCCTGCTGCATGCAGTTTTCAGTCAATTCCATAAGTTTTCAGGTAAACAATTCAGGTTCTCAGTTAAAATTGCAAAGAAGGTGTGAAAAATAGGCACTGAAAATCAGTTCCAGTGTTAGGATGTTGTTCTACTGATTCAATAGCAACAGAAATGCAGGAACTTGGAAGAATTTTCTCAACACTTCCACAGCTATATGCAATATCCTCTGTCCTTTTTTGCTCGTGGTTTTTTCTGTCTCTTTATATTTCCTTTTTTTGTTGTTTTAGGTTAAATTGAATATTTGCACAACACAGCTTCGTGCAGGAGGACTGCATCACAGTTTTATGCTTAAGAAAATATGAGAAAAAGCAGAGTGTTGTTCTCTTTGAATTAAAAAAAAACACAACTGTGGCTTGCTGAGGACAGCTGCAGGAGTTGAACACTTGAATCAATGTTATCGGATGAATTAGAATCCAAACCAGAGGTGAGCAACTGAAGTGGGTTTGGTTCCCAGAGAAGTTCATGGGCAACACTTAGGAAAAGTTCACAGAGATTGCACAGTTTGCTGCTTAGATATTTTTTTTTTTTCCCAGTAACATTGTCTAACACTTTCATGTTTTTATTTGAATGGTAAAAGATTAAAGAATACCGCAGGCTTTTTCTTTTCCTCTCAGGTTGCAGTCAATACTCCTACCTGTTTTCAGGTTACTTTTTTTTCAGTATTATAATGTTCTTTCTGTTAAAAGAATAAAATAAGTTACTGTACTGACTACATCTTTTCCTCAAACCATATTGACTTTGCTTGGCTTTGTGGAGTCTGGATTATTTTATTTACAGCTGTATTTTTAAAGTACTCACTTTTCCAATAAGGAGCTGGCAGGAGCAGTAAATGGGTGCACCCAGGGGACCCTGGTTGCTCAGCATGAGACTGCTGGACTGTCCCCAGGCTCAGCCAGCAGCACAGCTAGGCAGGAATGGCAGTGATGTATTTATGCACACACAAATGTGCGTGCACAGCTGACCATAAAGAGTAATACCTGCACATCTAAGGCATCTTTTAGAGATAAACAGCGTGAATGATGCATAAAGCCATGTTATTTCTTGCAGGGTAATCAAGTTTAAAGTTTGTAAGCAGAATATGTCTACGCCCACAGTCAGCTTGCATGCACACTCCCATTTGCAGGTGTTCTCAGTCTCTACCAGAGCTGAAGTCCTTCATGTGCTGTTACCAGACCCACAGCTTGATAGCCAGTTTCCAACTGGGACCTCAGGTCTTTCCAGACTCTGATATCCTCCTGTTCACACATTACTTGACTAGTGGAACACTTACTTTCAGAGAAGATATTCAGAGAAAGTGTTCGTTAAGTAGATAGAAGGGAATTTGGGTGATAACGTGATTTGATTCTCTCATCTCTCCCTCTTCCCCATGGTTCTTCTTCCATTCACCTATCTTGATTCCCCCATTGATCTTTCCCCGAATGTTGTGTGATAAGTTTTACACATCTCCCTGTCCCTGTTGCATCCTATGCCTTTGGTATTTCCCCTGTCACCTATTCAGATAACTTGATACTGAGTCTGTGTTATTCTTATCTGTAATTCACTAGATATGTCTGCAGTTTTCTATATTCAGCAGAATTATATCAGTGTGTTGAATTTATCATCTCTCCTGTTCCTTACCTGTCTTTCAGGCCGAAAGTTGTCTTTACGCTCCCCCACTTAAAAGCACCTTCTCCTTGCCTTCATAGTTCTCAGCTTTAACTCTTCAGAAAATTATGGTGCTGGAGCAGACAATTTAGTGCTGCTAGGAAATGCATTTTGGAAAAGTTCACAGGTGCAAATAGAATTGTTTTTGTTGAGTCATCTTCCATTTTTTCAGTCCACGTGCACTGCAGCAATGTTTTAAACTTATTTTGAAATAAATGATTACGTGCTGGTAACTCATCGTAGCTCAGGTGATGTGGTAAGGTATTTGTTTCTTAAAGTCTTTCCAATCACACCGTTCAGGAAGAGTAGCTGCAAGTTCACAGGAGCCCTGAGACTACACGGGCCACAGGGAGTTCTTTTCCCTTACCTTTTGGCTGATTTCACATAAGCTACTGTTGAATTTTCTCCCGGTTCTGCCTGATAAGGTGGGGGACTTCATGACCTCAGTCTATGAGGGAGTAAATTCCCATAGATTATTTCTGACAGAGGGCAGGAATACTTGGAATGGTTGTTCCCTTACTGCTCAAATGAACTGCAAGCGGGCCTCATCTTTTCCTGACTTAAAGCATTTGTTAATTAGGTGTGTTCGCATAACATTCCTATTTTCCCATAGGAGGGTTGCACATTCTTCCCAGCAAACAGAACAGAATAAGCTGTTCTCCAGTAAGAACTGGCCTCTTGCAGGAGAAGTACTGTGGTAGCAAGGGGCATTTTTCCATAAATGCTATCTTAAACAATGTTCCTCAATCTTGATCAAGGCTGTTTTATATTACAAATTGAGATTCATTTATGTTGTGGATTACCTAATCCTATACACACCCTTTTTCTGGTTCTGATGGTGAAAGCTGAGAATTTAGTACCATTTTCTATTCCTTTAAAGTGAAACTGGTAGGTGCTCTGTTTTTACCTTCTCCAAATAGCAGTTTGAGTATCTCTGGAAGTCCATCATGATTTTATATCTGCTGGTGAGCTATGGCACCACAGATATTCTTTCATGTACTCTACCATGTGAGAAAGGTATTCATTAAGATTTAACTGTATTTATGCTTAGGTAGCATCTATATTAATATTAATCAAGGTATTACGTATGGATTGCATAAGCTTTATTGGTACTGTTTTTATCCCTAGAAAAGCAAACATCTAATAATACTTGAATAGAGTAGATCCTCCTTTGATAAGCAATCACAATGCTGCTTGAAGACAGTTTATAAGAGCAGATGTGTCCACCTTTTCTTCTGGATTCCCTGCTCCCAAAGCTGTATTGCTTGCATTCCTCAGGGAACTGATAAGATCTGCATTTGGCATGTTCTGAGCCTTCAGCATGATTTGTTACAATTGCAAATATTTCCGGCCACCTCTACCACGCTGGTCCACTGCAGAGTGCTTTCTGCTATCTGATTAGGTTTAGCACAGTTAATCAAATGAACTACAACTCTGGTCTATAAACTGACATTGCTGTTGAAGGGGGGTTGGAGGGAGGTATTTTAGCCTCTTTCCTCCTTAGCACCTCACAAGGAAAGAATCTTGTGAAATAATTCCCCAGACATTGTCTGGGAGAGAAGTATCCTAGTTTCTAGCCAATTAGCCTCCTGCTGTCCACCCCCTCCAGCCCCAGCCCTCTCTTCCCTTACCACCCTTCCCCTTCCAGTAAATGTTATTTTGACCTTTTTATTTTGTAGAGGTTCACCGGTTAAATTTAGAACAGAAGCAGTATTGATTAAAACATGGTCCCTGCTGCTCTGGGAGTCTAGTTTAGCTCTCCAGGGGGAGGACAGACCTGGACATCTGCACTAGAACAACCTTCCTCCCCTTTCACTCCCAGCTGCTCCCACCCCAAACAAAGCAGCTGTGTCTGCCACTTCTTGGCATTTGAGTCATCTGATGAAAGGGGTCTGTTACAGGACACAAACTTCAAACTGATCTGTACCAGATGAACATGTTTTCATGTTTCTCTAATGCATGTTTTTTTTCCAGGGATGTNCCCCCCCCCCCAGGTCAAGGACATTACCCAAGTCTTCCTGGTAACACAAGCATTCTGTACTGCTTGTGGTGATAGACACTATCATCCTGTCCTGCCATTTTGTCTTGAATAGCAGGGATGATGATTATTTGAGTGGCAAAAGCCAATAAATGTTTTATATTTTTAGTGCCTGAGTTAAGTGATGTTTCAGCTGAAGGAGAGTTTATTCAAGATGCTGTTTAGGCAGAGGAAAAAAATTTCTTCATAGGAAGATATAGCTGAACTTCGTTCATCCTGTCCCCCCAGCGCACATAGATCCTCTGTACAGCTCACATCTGGCCCATAGGCTTGAATCTTTAAGTTGAGGATGTCTTTTTGCAATATCAAGATTTATATCAAATTCCAAGGGATGTTTTCTTGTGCAGATCTTGGCTATAGAGCAAAGACACTTTATACCTCTTATTATTTCTCTTGTGATTTGGCCATATTCTGTACACTCAGGTGCCCTAAGATGTTCTGTGGGTTTGTTACAAGCCAACTCTTTGGGCATATTTAGAGTTATCAGTCCCCTCCTTTCACTGGCATTTTATATCCACCACCTTAGGAGTACTTAGAGCCCGTCTGTATCCAGGTTGTGATGTCAGATATTATAGAGCTACAAGATCTGATGAACCGTAGCATCCAGGAGATTCCTCCCCTCCTGGTCCTTCAGGAGGCTGAACCTGACCTGCAGATATGCCCCTGTGCATGCACACAAACAGTACAGAGATGTGTGGCTATGAACACTAACATGGGTGGGAGGACAGTACCTTTACAGATGCCCACAAAAAGCATTTACATGGAACAGGAATACCACTAATTTGCTACTCATCAGGAAATTAGGCTTGACATTTGCTAACATCTCATAGGTGTCCTACCTTATCTGACATGCATACTCACTTCATGGACCTGTCTGATCTCTGTCAGACCTGGAGTCCTTCCAGCATGTGTACATGTATCCAACACTGTTCCACATCCTGCCTGCCCCCCTGAAATCCAGCCGCTGGCCAGGATCTTAAGTTTTCAGATTGTGATTCTGAAATTTGTAGGCTAGTCTGATTTGAAATTTACTGGTTGAATACACTCAAACTATTTAGGAGCAAACAGCTTTTGAAAAAATGGGATGGGCTACAGCCCTGACCTGCTAACGTGGTCAGCCGCTCTTATCTCCATCCCTTCCTGTTCCCCATGGCTATTCTTCCCCTGTCTGCCTTGATCCCTCCCTTTCCCCTCCTGCCTTTGATCCTTCCCCTGGACATCCCATAAGGTTTTCCACATTCCCACAGCCCCTCCTTAAGACATTGTAATAATAAATTTTACCCAATCTCGCAGTTCCTTTTATATCCCCATCAGAAGCTTGCTCTCTGCTATAAGACCTGTCCCAGAAACTCTTGGTGATATTTTCCTACCTCTTAAAAAGTTTCTGGCTGAATTTCTCCAAGGTCACACTCAAGTCGTTTACATTCAAGCCCATCCATCATTGTCCCAGGAGTTCTGGTCTTTGTAACTCTCTCTTATCTCCAGTTTGTTAGAGTCTGTGCATGTGTATTTAATTTATTACCTCTCCTGTTCCTTTTTTGCCTTTTATGCTGGATTGCTAATTACCAGATATCTTTACAGTTTCCTGTTTGCTTTCAGCTGCAAAGCCAAATTAAAAGACACTTGAGAAAGCAGCACGTAATGTCTGCACTGATATTTCCCCACATTCCAGTTGTGGTAGTCACAAAAGTATTTAATGATTTCGAACAGGAAGGAAGGTTTCTAAGAGTACCTACCTGTGAAAATGCAATTGTCACATTTAAATTTGTATTTTCCCTTGTTTGGTGTAGAGTTGGGAAGGGCACGTTAGATGATTGGTTTGCTTCAGTTTTTGTGAGTTACTTTAGTTGCACATTTTAATAATGAGTGTGATTCATGTCCTTTTATTATATTCTGCTTCTTATAGCTTGTAATTCTCTATATTTTCTTGTTATTATTTTACAAAGAAAATTAAAAGGATCTCCTCTCTTTTGGAGATTTGTTTTGTGTCTGCTGCATTTTGCTTTTCCCTAGTGGCTTAGTGCTGGTGTGTGGGAGCAGAAGCTTTGGAGCAAAGCTTTTCTATTGTAAGAGGAAAAGTTTTGTCCAAGGCCATCTATACAAAAATAGAAGAGTTCATTAAAAATGCATTTCACAGTGGAATAGGTAGCAGTAGACATCAAGGATAACTTTTAACAGAATGACAACCCCATAACTTACAACCAATTTGTTCTTCAGTTTTCTGTCTGGTTTTGTTGCTTTACTTTGTTACTCCTGTCACCTATCTTTTATTTTTCCCCTTTCACAAGGCATTTTGTCTTAAATTAGAATGCAAACACCTTGGGAAGGCATTCTCTTTTCACCTACATATTTTTTTGACAATACAGAAGTAGTTCCTTCCTCCAGCTAGAGCGTGTGTAGTCTTGTAACTTATCCAACAGAAAAAAAACACTAATCTTTCAAAGTGCAGCCTGGCTCATAACTTAGTTCATGCAGCTTACTGACATCTGAGTGACTTCAAGAGTTAGTGCTTACCTTTGCAGTTGTCAGTGAGGACAGGCAGCTCCTCAGGTAGACAAACTGGGAGCAGGGGAGGACCCAGCCCGGGGCTGGGTCCTGTTGTCCTAGCAGCTGTGCACAGCAGGCAGAGGCAGGTGCTGGGAACAGGTCCATCATCAGTCCCAGGCAAGGCAAAGGGTGAACTAGGTCCAGGGGCCATGCAGGGAGTCTGGTCAGGAGCAGCAGCAGATGGGCTGAAGTCACTGCTGCAGTAGATGTACAAGGTCTGTGCAGGAGATGAGGCCAGAGACAGGGCTGGAGACACATAAAGCTGCAGCACAGCTCAGGAAGGGAGCAAGGCCTCAGGCTGAGCTTAAATGGGCCCACAGGGAGAGGGTGTGGGTGGGCCTCCAGGTGAGACCACTCAGGGCAATTAAGGCCTCAAGAGCCCTGTCATCGGCCTCTTAGAGGTAAAACTGTTTGAGGAAGCACCAGTATTTCCAGTGTTCTCCTGAGAGGAGGTATGCATAGAGAGATCAGAGCCCAAGTGATTAGGTGCCCTCTTGTGTTCTTTGCAACTTCTTTGGTTTCAGGTGCTTGGCCCTGTTGTAGGGCAGGCTTAAAAGGCTGCTATCTGTTGCAGAGATAATTTGGAATTGGGTGCCAGTGGTTCTGGAAGTTAAAGGTTAAGACAGTCACAGCACGTACAAAATAAAGATCAAATGATTAGTGACTGTTGGTTGTGTTGCTGTTGTTTTAAGTGGCATTGTGGTTAAACGAGGAGAACGTGTTGTTCTGCTTTTACTTGCTTTCTTCTGACACCCCTGAACCACCTCACTGCACAGACAACTCCATCTGGGCTCTGCAGGAGTACCTGTTAAAACATGTCACAGTGAGGGTAGCAGCTTTTGAACATCTGCTTTGCACAGTTTCATTTTAAATGTCAAAGATAATGAAAGTTCATTGCATACAGTTTCTTGCTGGGCAGCTGCACAGTACAGGATCTTTGCATGAAGGAGTTCCTTAGAGGTAAGGAATAGTGACTTTAGAGTTACATTTTTTGATATTTTGAGAATTTTACCTTGCATTAGGGTTATATTTTTCTCATATTTTGAGAATATGAGTGTAGGGCTAAGTCTCTTTGACAGCATCTACAGCCAACTGCATAGATTCTGTATGTTTTTTGAGGGCCATTTTCTCTGAAATGTGGAGTACATGTCTAGTCTGTTACAGCTGACCCTTTTTGGTCTTTCTGTTCTCTAGAAGTTTAATTCCATGCAGGGGAGAGACTTCAGATCGTATTTCTTAAAAAAACATTGTGGCCTTCACAGAAAAAAATAGTTCAGTCTGTTTGAAAAATTAGGATGTGTCATCTTGTAACACTCCTTTCTTAAATCAGTTTTGCTATGGACTGCTGTGGAGGAGTCCAGCGTTATATCCAGTGCTGTGACAAAAGCTGCTCTGAGGTGTTGTCAAGGGGATAGAATGAGTAAGCAAGGCATATGCTTTGCTGCTCTGAACTTGATTAAATATGGGAAGGGGTGAGGAAAGGCATTTCTTTGACTTCTAGTTCCTTTTTCCATTTCAGGTTCCCTTTTTATAACTCAAGGTTTTTGGAAGTTAGCCAGAAGTAATTTTTGCCTTGGCAGAGCCACTGATGTTAAGGATAGCTACATCTGAATGACTGGGGCATTTCTCACCTCCTGGGCCTGTGAAGATGAGGGTTGCTCCCTATTCTGATCTTAGATCCAGGTAGTAACGAGGTCTATGACAGTGTTGGAACAGGTGCACACATACACACGCGTGCTGTATGGAAGTGACTGATGACAAACAGATGAGCACAGATAGGATGCTGGGGCCTATAAACACAGACAGTGCAAGGAGCCTGATCCTGTTTTTAAGGGTTGCTGCTCAGAGAAAACCTTTCATGGACTTCTCCAATAAGAGACCCCACAGCTCTCATCCTGCTTGCCAGCTAGCCTGGCTTGGCATTCACCAGTGTATCACACACACCACACACTAGAGAGAGCGATCACGTGGGAGATGGTTGGGAACAAAGTTTGATGAGAAGACAGGACAGACAATGACGATGGTTAGGCACAGGGCTTGGCCAGGCAAGTGAATTGACCAGCTTTCTGCTTACATGTGACAGGCCTTCTGTATCCCCCTCTCTCCATAGTCCTGTGTTCTGCCCTGATCCACCTTGAACCCTTCCTTTTTCTGCCTTTGGCCTTTTGCTTAAACAATGCCTAGTAAGTCCTGTGTAATCTCCCAGACGTTTCTTTAAGACCCAAATTCCTCCCCAGGAAATGCATTGTGGAGTAAGTCCCCTTCATGAAACAGTCCCCTTTACTTTGCATAGTATTCTTGAGAGTCTCTGGGTTTCACACTGGGGACAATGGCTTTAATTGTTCTCCTTTGATGGTTTTAGAGGTAGCTGATTTGGACAGGTGAGACTGTCTGGGCACACCTCCCCTTGTCATCCTGATCTTGTTCCTCTGATCACTGTCTGCTGACTTTGAATAGCCATTAGTAGACATTCTGCAACTGGTCTCTTGCTTTTGTTTTGTTTTAATTGTAAAGGCCAACTTTCTGAAGTGTTTAAATACAATAATTAAAAAAAAAAAACTTTATCAAAGACTGAGCATGAAAAATATTTACTTAGAAGGTGACAGTGCAGTGAAGTATCAAGTTATAAAAGATGCATTAAAAAAAGAAAATATGAAGTAGCCTTCAGTATACTCTGAATGATCCAGAAGTTGTTTATTGTTTGTTAAATAAATGAGATTTTTATAGGTATTTCACAAATGACAAATGCAAGTGATACATTCTATGTCTTTAATGTAAGCTGAAAAGCTTACGTTTACTTTGGTGGTAATAGATGATCTTTTGTGTTGCCTACAAGAGACAGACGGAGTACTCCTACAAGTAAGGGGTCATGGAGTAGGCTTAATGCCTTTTTTAATGATTTATCCTACTCTTCACCTAATCTTCAATGTCTTTTTTTCAGCTGCTGGTTCAGTTTGTTCAGAATACTTCTATTCCGCTGGGTCAAGGGCTAGTGGAATCGGAGCCAAAAGACATCACCTGTCTTTCTCTCCTTCCTGTTACTGAGACCTCAGAATGCAACAGACTCATGTTGCCAGGTAAAATCGATGCAACAGATCTTTGTGAGTGTGCTGTTTATAAAACTGTCTTAAGTGCTTCACTGTGGTGCGTCATCCCTGCTTCTTGCTGTTAATGCATTCCAGAGATGGAGGAACAAGTTCAGAAGGATGACTGAAACTTTTCTCATTTAACGGTGAAGTCTGACTAGTTAGAAATATCCTTTCTCCCCAGTCTCTCTCAAGTTCTTTTTTTTCCCTAGAAAAATACCTTCATAGGAATCTTTTTGTCGTAGTATTTTTATACTTTTTGTTTTCTCTGGTTTCATTTACTTCACTAGATGATGAAAGGGATCTCACTTCTCCAAGTCACGCTAATTCTTCCAAAGATGTTTCTTCATCTGCCGTGTTGAGGAGCCTCCAGGTAAATGTGGGCCCTGATGGAGAAGAAACAAGGGCACAGAATGTACAGAAACCATCTGAACTTCTGTCATCTCCAGAGACATCCAGTTTACTGCAAGACCTCCAGCCTAGTGACAGCACTTCATTTATTCTTCTCAACCTAACAAGAGCAGGTAATTCTCCTTCTGTTTGTCATCTGGCTGGATATGTCTCACACAACAGAATGCAGGAGGTACAAGTACATCTGTCCCTGCTGCTTATGAAGAGGAAAGATCATAAAATTTGCTGGGCATTATTGGATATTTCAGCAGCATTTAATCATCAACAGCTTCCTCCAATGCAGAGGTCAGTGAAGACGTTTTCAGTGCAGCTGTTACACCTGTGCTATGAATGCTAGCCTCCGGGAAGCAAAAGAAATTTCCCTCTTCCCTCTATTACATTATCTTTCTGTTTGATGAACTTGTCTTCTTTTCTAGGGCTGGGCTCTCCAGCAGAGCACTTAGTGTTTGTTCAAGATGAAGCAGAAGATTCTGGGAATGACTTTCTCTCTCATGATAGCACAGACAGCAGTACCCCATGGTTCCTACGAGTGCAAGAATTGGCCCACGACAGTTTAATTGCTGCCACTCGGGCACAGCTCGCTAAGAATGCCAAAGCAAGCAATAATGGTAGGATATCACCTGATTCTGTCTCAGAAGCTGCATGTTCTGTACAAGACTCCTAGTTTCATCTAGTTTCTTCCTCTCCCTTTCACTCCCTCTTGCTCTTAAACTATTCTTATGTGTCCTCAAATCATCAGTAACAGAGAGTTAAGCAGAACAGTTGTGTAATTTTTCTGTAACATAAATAGGCTCCTCAGTTTTTCTCAGGGAATGAACTTCAGTGGAGCCAGCAGTGTCATTGCAGTCCCTGTGTTCTCTGGTACATGTAAAAATTATCTTCCTGACTGCAGCTGTTTTTCTTTTAACTTTCGTTTTCACTTTCAAGTGTATTTTTAATGCATTACCATAACTTTATCCTTTCTTCATCTTAGCTCCTCTTTATTTCAAGATCAGATTTCTGAGGAATACACAATTGGACTTAGTCACACGTTTTGTGACAATTATTTCAATAAATAATTGCAAACTAATGCAGTATCCATTTTTAGCTAGTTTGTTTCTAAAAATCATTATCCTGGCTGCTGCTTAAAATTGGGTGGTTGTTACTTAAAATTGGATGGTTGTTATTGACATAGAGACCATTTTTACAATTTGAGTGCATTGGCTTTCTATTCTTCCTGTGGTAAGCCTCATCTGGCAGTGCCGTATGTGACGCAGATAGTTTGCTGGCAGTAGTTTATGGTCCTGGAAAGGATTGCACATCTGTGTCAGATCCCTGCTATGGGCTGGATAGCAGCGTGTAGGACGTCACAATTAGTGGCTAGGCACGTATCTACTGTACAGTCCTGTATCATTATGAAGGTTTTATCTATTAAATTTGACATTTTAGTAATCTGCATCATTTTTTTAGATTTTGGTGGGCTTTTTCTTCCAGGTGAAAATGTTCATCTTTGCTCAGGAGATGGGCAACCGAAAGACTCTAGCCCCATTCCTCATTTGTCTCGTGTGGAAAGGAAGCTGAAGTGCACAGTTGAAGGCTGTGATCGGACATTTGTGTGGCCAGCTCACTTCAAATACCATCTGAAAACACATCGGTGAGCAGAGTAAAGCCATATGTTGTCATGACTTTGAAGAAGTGTGCTCTGTAATTGGGATAGGATTCTCTTTTGATGTCAGCAAGCTGTGAAAACCTGATACTACTCTTAGGAATACTGGACCTGTTGCTCGCTTTAGATGGTCAGTTATGTTGAAACATTTTGGCTAGATTTAGGTTATTTTTACAGGTTCTTAATGATGCTGGATTTAGAATATTTGTATTTTAACAGGTCTTCCATAAAGACAATGAATCATCACTATGTGCGTACATTGCCTTTTTCATACAGTGAACGTTAGAACATGTGGGATGCCATCGTATTTCATCTGTCCTTGAACAAAGTTGCTTGTTCTAACAAATAACCATAATCTTTTCTAGCTGAGAAATTGTTGGTCTGTAAGGTAAATTGTAGATGAGGAGCTTGAGTAGCGGGAAGGACAGCAATAGATACGAGTCCCTCAACTTGCCCTGAGGCGGGGCCAGCAGTAACTGCACGTGTTATATGTACACATACCATTGTTTTTGAACCCCTAGTGACTGAAAGTCTATGACTTTTTTGTATAATCTGTTGCACTGCTTTACTATGTCTTTGTGAGTAGGAAGCAGGCAAGGTAATATGGTGAAGAGATACTGCCTGAATTACTTCTTCCAGTGGACAACCCAAACTCTGGCTACATGGTAGTTACTTAGGACTAATTTAGGTCGCTCATCTTGGTTGAGTTTCTTCATTTTCAGAAATAATTCATTTTGTTTTAAATGTTTCTGCTTTTTATTTCAACAACAACAAAAAAAGTTGAGTGTTCATGAAGAACACATTGAAGTAGATGGTTATGAAACAGCTATTTTGTTGCTTTGCAGGAACGATCGCTCCTTCACCTGCCCAGCAGAAGGCTGTGGAAAAAGCTTTTATGTCTTGCAGAGGCTGAAGGTGCACATGAGAACTCACAATGGTGAAAAACCCTTTGTTTGCACAGAGCTGGGCTGCGGGAAACAGTTCACGACAGCTGGAAATCTGAAGAACCACCTACGAATTCACACTGGTGTGTTTTAGACTTCACTTATTTGTGGTCTGCAGAAGTGGGGTCTTTACTGAGGCATAAACCACCCCCACCCTGGCCTCAAACTCATGAAAATATTATGTTGTATATCTCTGGCCTTCGTTAATGTCCCTTTTCTATTCAAGGAATAGTAAGTGAACACCACTGCTCTCATTATTTTTATAAAGAAGCTATTTTAATTTCCTGAGAAACACAATAGCTTAGATGTTCCGTCAGTGTGGAGTCCTGGTAGACAGTTGCAGCTGTAATGACATCTGGCTGAATCTGCCTACCTTATGTTATCTGTGCTGCTCGCAGAATGACTTCATGTGGGAAATTTAGGGAAGTGAGGAGCACAGGGGAATGAGTATCAAAAATCTAACAGCAAACTCTAATAGAATAAGGCAGTAACTAGAAGGCAGTGTTTTGGCATGCAAACTGCTGTTTGTAGTCATGCTAATTCGGGATGTTACTGTTTATTGGAGCCTATGTACTCTTAAGTCATGCTTAAATTTTTATATTAAATAAAAGAACCTTTATTTCATAATGCTGTATTTTATACATGGTTTATTTATGCTGTCTCCTGTGCAGAATTTGATTCTGCCTTGTCAGTATTTTTAAAAGTTTTACCAGCCATAGTCTTGACAACTACAGAGTGCTTTATGTGTTTTTATCCTAGAAAGGTGTTTGAAGAGCTGCAAAAGTTCCTGCTGAAGCGATCAGCAATTTAGTCTAAGTTAGCAAAGTTGGCAGTGAATGTTCTGGGAGTTTTGCTTGTTTGTTTCTAAGCCTCAGGGTTAACACACCACTGAAACCAAGCTCCCAGAACATTGTTAGGGATCCCCTGATGGTCTCAGAAGGTAGTGTTGCATTACAGCTGGTTGATGTTTCAAAATGAACTCAAAAACTGGGAGAGCGCAAGGGCCTCTCTCCTAAAATGAAATCCCAGCTGATGTGGGCTGCCAACAGCTGTGTGTTCTTTCTGCCTTAAACACAACCGTATGCTTGGTACTTTGTAAGGTACACATGGAAAAAAAAGTTACTATTTTAAAGGCATTTGCAGTCTAACTAGAACACATGGTTTGGGGGCAGATGTTGGGATGTAGTGATACAGGCTAAAAATAAAATTCTGAATGTGCAGTAACAGTAACCATAGTCTGTACAGTTTTCTTTTGCACTTAAAGCTCCTAGCCAGAACACAGACAAAGAAAATAAGCCCAGGCTGCACATGCACAATCCTCCATGATAGTGGTCTGCAACCAACAGAGCAGTAGCTTCTAGAGGAGGAAATAATAACTTTCTGAACTGCATTTTGATAATGTGCCGTTAAGAGTTTGATCAGATCAAAGTTCTAAACTGCAGATGTAAATACATCTAGGTTTCTTACAGATGGAACTGTGTGCTGTTATGTCAATGGCTGTTTTTATTCCTTCCTTTCCAAGCTTTAAATACTTACAGCAAGTGAGAACTTAAAGCAGTGTTTGGGAGTCTGCTACATAGTTCTGTAACACCAGTCAATCTGTTACATGCTGCAGCAGATAGGTATGAGGAATGAACTGTAGGGAGAGGACTTCTAAAGACAAAATCACAGTGGAAACAACTTTAAAAACAAGTTTACTCTGAGAGAGCTATGTATGTGTTAGACAATCAAAAAAGCTAAAGTAGTGTTGCTTGGTCTCCTGTGGAGTTGTTCCTCTGGTACAGTAGTGTAGAGGTCATGCTGTTAAGCATGGCGTATTGAGATCTGTAGTGGGATGTTGCAGACATCAGTTAGCTCTAGTTTTATTTAAGGTATTATTAAAAAGGAGTTCAGAACAGATTAATTATATTACATTGCATTAGTGTAGTCATCTCCAAATTTATCATCATGTTGACAAATGCAAAAATAGCTCTGGGAGATACATATGAGTAACAGATTTCTGTCTGTGAGAACAAATTGTGCCTTGAATTACTGTTCCTGCACAGTATAAATAGAAATGACTGACACATCCTCTCAGATTTTTGCCAACGTCAGCCTGATCTGAAATAAAGGATAGAATCTGATATGAAGGGAAATACAGTTAATGGGATTTTTGGCACTGAGAGGCAGAAAAAGAATAGGATCCTGGGAGTTACTGAAGCAGAGAGATAGTTGTTAAGACCTGTATATAGATGATATATTCCAGGCACTGTTGTATTGCTCTTTTGGTGTTTACGTACTTGGAAGACCTCTTTAGAAACAAAGGATTCTTTTCAGCCTTTCTGTTAATGATGCTCTAAGAATATTTCAGAAAGAGTTTGAGAGTTTCCTCTTGAAAGCTGCTGATGAGAATGCTTTAAAAGACTTACATGTGTTCTTTCTGTTCACCTTTGTTGCACGTAAGGCCAAAAAGGAGAATGGGGTTGAGATCTTCAGGCAGTTCTCAGTGACTTGGACAATCAGATCCCAAACTATAAGAACTTACTTCTCCCTTTCAGGGGAAAAACCCTTTCTGTGTGAAGCACAGGGATGTGGTCGCTCCTTTGCCGAGTACTCCAGCCTTCGGAAACATTTGGTTGTCCACTCAGGTAAGAGGCTTCGTCTGATATGCTGTGACCTAAGTGAGTAAAGATCTTTACTGTAGTATTTTGGTTTGTCTTTCTTCAGAAAAATCCTGTTTTCTGCAGAATTTCTGGTTATGCTGTTTGACAGCTTCCTTTGTGGTGCCTGTGGCCTGTATAGTTTTAATTTTTCTGTTTCTAAGTGTTATGTTCCTAAATTCAAACTAAATTTTTTAAATTTATTTTTAACATTGAGTATTTCTAAGATGTCATGAAGTTGAATGTCTGTCTCATAGCTGCCGTTTTCTTATTTTAAAAAGAGAATCTAGCACCTCCTTACATTCATCAAAACTATTCAGTCTCTCATGAGTGAATTTCTGCCGTGGATAGGGGTTTCCTTTTTTTTTTTTTTAATACTTCATACTTGTAATCTAATGCTACAAAGCATTAGTTGGGCATTTCCTGCGTGGTTCAAAGCTTCTGCCTTCTGTTCTGATCGATCTATCTTGAAGGTCTTCAGCACCAGATAAATATGGCTTGTTTGAGGAATTGGAACAACTTTTAGGACTGAGTTATCCATGCTTTTTCCTTCATCTGTCTTGTTGGTTTGTATGCTGTTGAGCTCACTCCTATTGGTACCATACTTGGCTGTAGATGTGGGGAACGGCAGACTCCTTTGTCTGTCCTCTATGGAAATCCTCTCACAGTGGTGTTATCATCCAGTGTCTACTCAGTGATGTTAACCAGATTCCACAATCCGTTGTGTGACGGGAAGCTCACCTCTGTTTCCTTGCTTTTGGTCAGTTTGTACTCTGGGTATGAAATACCAAGTATTTCCATGTCACTGAGAAGAGACTCTAAATAACTTTCCTCCTATAAGTCAGACTTGAAAATCTTAAGTTAACGCTTCAGAGCTGAGTTTTCTAACAGCTGGCAATATTGGTGTCTAAAACCCTTATGTTCTGGAAGCTTGCTGCTCTCTAGGAAACAGGAGTTATTTCTATTTTTTTCACTGATATTTAGCACGAGGGGTGTCAACAGCCATTTCAAACAGTATTGAGTGCTTGATTGATGAGATCTTTATTCACAATTTGGTAATTTGTGGGATATTTTTCTCCCTTTTTCTCCAAGGAGTGAAGCCTCATCAGTGCCAAATTTGCGGGAAGACATTTTCCCAGAGTGGTAGCAGAAATGTGCATATGAGGAAACACCACTCCCGAATTGGGACAGCTGGCAGCAGAGAGCAAGAACAGCCAGGTAAGGAGGGGAGAAGTGCCCAAAGGAAGTAGTGGATGGTCAAAGAGAAGGGGAGAGAAACCACAAGACAGTAAGGAATGAAAGGCTTTTCCTCCTGGAGATGAGGATGGATTGCGCACTCTCTCCTTTTCTAGGACAGAAGACTAAGATATTTTCTGTAGTCAAGAGGCAGATAGGTTTATCGTTTTAAAAATTAACATGAATTATATCTTTTTTTACAGTTGTGCCATTTGTTATGTATTCTTGCTGTAAGAAGCCTTTTTTTTTTTTATGCTGTGTAAATTATTTAAAAAGAAAGCCAAACCTTGCATGAGATCCTGCCATACTAAGGCTCAAAATTATAAACATAGGAGTTACCATCTGCTGGAGATCCAGGTACTCATAGAGTAGTAACTGATAAAGTGGGTGTCTAACAAAGAAGTCTATGAGATTTGGAGGGGGGAAGGGATTGTATCGTACGTTGTAGTATCACAACATCATTTTGTTTTACTCCTTTTTTCACAATAGAGTCACTGATGGGCAGTAGTTTGCTGGAAGAATCTACAGTGCATAGTAAGAATCTCATCTCCATGAACTCTCAGCCCAGCCTTGGTGTCGAGTCTCTACACCTGCCAGATACTGAGTCTATTATCGGCGTAGAGGAGGGTGAGACCAGCTGCTCTTTCTTCCGCCCTCTTATATGTGGTGACTGAAGTGGCATTGATCATTCCTTCTAGAGACACGCCGTGTTGCAGTGGGATGAGTGAACATTGCTTTAACTGTGCACAGAGTGGGCTGGGTAGTGGCAAATGACTAATAAAACTGGAGTTGGAGAAGACCTACTGGACCAACTTTCTCTATTGCAGAGCTCAAAAGGTGAAGCCTGCTGCTTCGATGTCATTTAGCCCGTGTTGTGGAACGCCATTTCAAAACTGTTTATGCAGTCCATTCTCCCAGAGCCTAAAGCAGTTGTATTGCTGGAGCACTTAGAAGCTCCACTTAAGGACCAGGACCTCATTGTGCTAGGCACTGTACAAACATTCAGTATCTTGAGCAGCAGGCCTTCCATCCTGTACCTTCAGAGACTGTATTCTAATACATCTCGCTGTCAGGAACTGACTTAATATCTGAAATAAATGTACTACTTGGTATCATTTCATTACATTTGCTGTGTTCTTTTCCAGTCACTTTTTCCCAGAAAATTTGTTTGATATATGAAGCTCTATAAATGACACTACCATTTAAATGTTTTTAATTTTTGTTAACTTCAAGTCTTTTTCTTCAGAATTAGCATTATGAAGGATGCAGAATTTTGCTAAGATACCGTGCACTTGTTACAGCTCCTATGTGAAGACAATGAGTTTATATTGCTCCCCAGCCAAACGTAGATGTAGTGCTGCTGTTGGTAAAGGTATTGCAATTTGGAGGTTCTCGCAGAAGCAAGAAGGTAATTTCTCCAGTGAAGGGACTGTATTTCAGTCTAGGGGACAGCACTCAGCAGCTGCATTGTGTAGAAAGCTCAACTAAGTAAGGAAGGGGGAAAAAAAAAGGAAAAACACAAGCCTAAGCTTAGGTTTGTTGCAGATTCTTTGCATCAGTAAAGACTGCTGAAACGTAATGCATTCAGCTGTGTAGCAGCATGAAGTGACCTCTGTGGAAGTGTTACGTAGCAACCCAAAACCCTGGCACCCTAAATTCTTGGGTCTAATGCTTTGTTATGATTTAAAATATGTGATCTCAGTTTTATGTATCTTTCTAATGTGGTAGCTGTTACAGGCACTGTATTTCTGATTTGATGATGAGATGAAGTTGTTACAAGGAGAAATGGATTGAGCTAAAGAAGATGAAAGAAGACGCAACTTCCATTTAAGTAGTATGGAAAAAATTGATAAAGAAATCGGACAATGCAGAAACACTGATAGCCATTTTAAAATCTTTTAATCTCAAGGTGTTTTGACATCACAACTCTCAGAAAACAGGTGGTAGTAGTTTGTGTTTTTGAGATTAAAATCAGGTAAAGGAAGATGACTAACGTGTGAACTATACCATTTAAGTTGCCCCAGGCATTTGAGTGTGACACAGTAATAGGTAATACCTAACCTTGCTTCTACCACAGTCCATCTTTGATATCACAGTAATAGAAGAATTAGGGCAATAGCAAACTGAAGTTCTGCATTGCTTAATTATAACCTTCTTCATAATTTTGGTTGTTTTTCAGGACAAATTAATGACCTTAATTGGTATGAACTTTAAAGAAAGTTTCATAGAATGGATTATGTGTGATATTTTACAGTAGAAAGACTATTGCTTTTTCCTAATGAGAGGAAGAAGCAGAGCTGGTAACGAGCGAAAAAAGAGTTAACAGGGCAGAAAAGAACCTCTCCATGAATCTTCTCCCCAGGTAGGTCAAATCATGCTATTTTTTGTAGGAACACCTTGTTTAAAGTGATTCTACCACATGTATGTACAAACAGAGGTCTGGCACATCGAGAGGGGCTCACCCCTTTCTTTGTACTTCTCCAACATGAACACAAGCAGCTGACACTAGAGGATGCACCCCTTCAATCTTTCATGTCTACTTTTATCCAGAGATAGTGCTTCAACCTTTTAAATTTGGTTTGTTTTTGTTTTTTTTAAAGGAAGGAACATGGCTTACATGAAGAACACTCGTGAAGACTGAGGGAGGCTGCAGGGCTTGCTGGATTGGACAAAATGTGATCTAAACAACAGTCAGTCTTTTTTGCCTTTATTAAGTTTTCACATCTTACTTACCCCAGAGCAATTATTGTCAGCCTAAAACAGAAAGTTCCTGAGGATTAACATGGAGAATTTCAAATGTAAAAAAATCAAGAGGTGATTGATGGATTCTTCTGCTAGATCTTACGTTGCTATTTCTTTTCCTCTCTGTTCTTCTTGAGGTTCTCCTTCCTGTACAGTACAGTCGTCGTTTTCACTCTGAAGCTTGGGCACTCTGCAGAAATAGTGCTTGTCTAATACTGGAAATGGTTTGCAGTACTCACTTGCTGTTTGCCTCATGCATAAAGAAATAGCGGGACTGCCTAGCAGTCACAGAAATGAAGACAGAGAAAATATGATGCTTAATTAAAGAGGAGTGGAGTTGGTGTAATTTTGCCTACATTACATGGTGCAATACAGAGTGCTTTTATGAAAAAGTATTTCCACTCAAAGACAAAAGAGCTCTATAGCATTGTGATTATTACCTGTGGGCATCAGATTCTTCTTCCAACAAGTCAGCAGCATCTTTCCCTTTTTTCCTTACAAATTCTTCGCTTAGCCCAACCTGCTGGAGGGTGAGTCTGTAGCGACGCTCTGCTCCTTGACGAGCATCATGCTATCAAATTGAAACTTAAACAGTAAGCATGTAGAACTGGGGCTACTCTACAAGCCAGCTCAAGTTGTTTTAAAGTTTGGGGCTGACGCTCCTAATGAGAACAGGAGGACAGCAAAGAATTTTTGACAGAATTTTTGTCTTCCATAGAGTACAATATCAAAATTTGAATACAAGGACAATGAATCCCACATTTCTCAAAGCTGGAGCTCACCTTTTCCTGCTTCTATTTTATTTATTTTTTTAAACTTCCTTCTTCTGTTCTGCTTCTACAGCATTCCAGTCTTAACTCAGTAGCATACTTGTGTCTGAATCCTCACTAACACTCAGATTGAGAATATGTGCTAAAAAGGTTGTGAGAAGTTCTGGAAGCACGTTGGTTTGTAATTTGTAAGCACTAACCACAACAGAGTTCAATAAACAGAGTTTGTGAAATAGCTTCATATCAGCTCATATTCAATAAGCTGAAAACCAAGCATCCTGGATCTTATATTTTCACTGCCTCTGCCTAAACCTTGCAAATTCGTGTAGTTTGAAATGAGGTCTTCCACAGGGAGCGGCCAGTTTCTAAAGATTAAGGTGTTCTATATGGTGGGACAGAAATCTCATCTCCAAATGAGGTTAATGCTGTCAGTACTGGTTAATTCTTACCAACCTGACAAACAGAAATGTTACCAAAATTTGTCATATGAATGTGTTCTCTGTCTGTATTAACCACTCAACTGAATAGAAAGTTTGAGCCAAGAGGATATTCCTACTGAGAAAACTTCAATCAGCATATAGCTACATTTTGTCATTATGTCTCTGAACAGGTATCTATCAACTTTGCAAGGAGACAGAACGGAAAGCAAAAATCCAGGGAAATACGCTTTATAGAAATTCAAGCTTTATCTATAGTTCATGTGCAATATAGATTTGCAGGTGGTACTGTGTATGATAGTGACACGTGCTGAATGAACCACAGACAGCCAAGCAGGTGATAGAAGTGACTTAACTGGAGAGGATTTATAATAAAAAAAAAGTTTAAAATTTCTAGAGTCATGGTATTCAGGTGCAGAATGAGCATTCATATAATTTCTGGTGTGATAAGGCCTTAATTTTGACCAGACAATATATTTTGATTGCAATATATACTAGGGATTGAAAAGCTCTACAATGAAGAAGTACAAGTGTTTTTCAAGTCTTGGAAAGGAGTTTAAATAACACCTGGGTGGCTGTCCTGTGTATTGCTGTGTTTGTAGTCCAGAGACTGTACAAGCATTAGCACCTTCTCAGCTGTGACTAACCTAGGACTCAATTTCCTAATGCCTGTCATAAATGAAAGGGAACATATCCTGTCACTCAGAAACTTTGGAACTTTGACCAGTTACCTTGGTGACCTGCTCAAAGAGGTATGGTCTGTTCTTGACTCGCAGATGCATTTCTTCCAGCTCCTTTCTGTACTCCTTTGTTCTCTCTCTCATATTTTGCCTGAAACGGAAAATTTCCTGTCCAAAACGGGTTCCCTGTGACTGTAGCTGATGAGGAAACAGGAATTCTCAATAGCCATTTAGTCCTTTAGATAGCTCTGAGAATTGTTGTGATTCCAAGTGATGGGGAAAAAACACTGCTTTTGCTAGCAAGCCTTAGCAGGTTTTACAATTAGAGTGTAAGCAGAGAAACGGGGTTCACATTTTTAAAAAACTTTGTCTTACGTGTTTTATGTGCTTCAGCAAGGGAGACATTGCATTTGGCTTGTTTGTACAAATTAGTCGCTACAAATGTCAATCTAAAGCAGTGTGCTATTGTGAAGAAATCCAAATGAACGTGGAACGGGTATGGCAGCCAAAAAGTGAGGGTAGGAATGAAAGCTCTAAGGCTCAGCTCCTCCTAAAGAATTATCTGGTACTCACTAATTACCAAAGCAAACAGTTATTTCTGTGCAGAATAGGATACTGACCGGTTCTGTTTCAACTTCTCCTTGTGTGTCTCATCCAGACTTCTGTGCGGATCCAGGGCTTTTGCTCGGCTGTTCACTGACTTACGAATAGCTTGACATTTCTTTTTCTGTTTCTCCAGCCAGTAAATTCCTTCTTTCTCTCCTTCCTTTTTGCTCTCTTGGGAGTATCTGTGTAGAAGGAAGGAAGTAATGAGCTCACTTAAGAGTGCCAGACTGCACACGGGCTGGCAATTTCACTTTTTGCTCTTCTCCGTAGAGGACTGCAGATTTCAGGCACGCAAGCGGGTAGCTCCCAAATCAATGGGGAGGCAGGACAAGAATTAGTGAGGAAAGAAGACTGGTCACAGAGAAACATTTAGGTATTGTCTATGCAACAAGAGAAAACATTAACTTTTTTTCTCCATGTCAGTGATTAAGTGGTATATGGTCTTGTAGACAAACTTCTACTTACCTAATAGCAGATTCCCTTTTTCTTGTTGCATCTGTAATATGCACTGGGAGGGTGTTGGAAGAGAGGGAGGAAAGTGCAGTCAAGGAATGACTTTTTTGCATCGAAGCCTTGGAAAGTTGCTGAGAATCCTGAAAGAAATGGAATTTTATTCAGTGTAGATGTTCGCAGTGCAGAATCTCCTCTGTTCTTTGTCTAGTAACGAGAACAGTGGGAGGTATGTGGGCAATGCACTCATCCTTCTCTCTTCCGTCAGTAAGGATTTACGTGGGAAGGGGAGGAGAGGGATGGATGATATGCTTAGGAGTATGGAAGGGTGGCTGAGCCTTAGCTGCCATAGCTCATCTCTTTGTTCTCTGATTTGTCCTAGAATTCTGTGGTACTCCCAAGATAAAGGCAGAGGTCAGAGGTCTCGCTAAAGGACACAAACTATTCATAAGTAAATGCTATAGATATAAGAATTTGCCATCTTGATCAGAGAGAACAGTACTACAGAAGTATCTAGTCATCTCACCTTTGTCTTTTCATTAGCCTGTCTCTGCCTGCCACGGAGATTGGAGGTTCGTAGCTTGAATGGCTTATTACGAGTTGCCTCTTTCATTTCTTGTCTTCTTACTGCTTCCCTCTGAAATGCCCAATAAAGCTCTTCAAAATCAGGCACTGTTGGATTAATCCTTGGCTTGAAGCTGAAGTTTCTGTCCTGCAAGAAGCCAAGTCTTTCTTGCTTAGTTTTAGTGGCAGTTCGGGACTGAGGATCCCTCCGACACTTGCTGGTATCTATAGGAGCTACAGAGCTCTCAAGCAAATCCTTGGCTCTCATTTGAATGCGGATTTCTCTGTAGAGTTCAGCTTCTAATGAATCAAAACAAAGAAATGAGAATATGAGTGACATAAAAATTGCCACTGCGCAACTTTATAAACATTTTTTGTGATGGCAGCTACCCATATAAGAGAGGAATTTAAGAGGCATTATGTATTCTCTTGCACCACCTTCCACCCCCTCTCTCCTTTGCCTCCAAGGGGGAAAAAAAAAGCAAAGGAACATGAAGAACCATGGTTGTGTCTCATTCTCAGACATTAAGACATATCTCTAGACATATCTTTTCCTCATCACAGTAAGTTACTGAACAGGCCTCCTGTTCCTGTTCCTACGGGTTCCAGATAACTGCCCTTTCTCTTGCAGAAATGTTGTGTTAATTAAGGTTCTGTTTTCCATATGGGACTCAGTGTCCTTGTGCTGCCTGTGTGATCCAGATAGGTTTTTCAGGTGTACTTGTAACATATGATGGCTTATCCAGCAGTGTTTGTGTGTGCTGAAAACTTCAAGACAGATTTGGTGGATGGATCATAGCTTGCAACTTATGTGACAAATTTTCCATAGAAACAGTGTTTCAGGGGTATAATGTCAAACTGTATCATCTCCTGTGCAACACTAAATATTTATGAAAATGTAACTTCTTTTTAGGAAAAGAAAAAAAATCAATACTGCTGTTTGGAAATAAGTTTTTTTTTTTAAGTTTGCATTGATTGAGGTATGAAATGTTCATTTCCCCTTCCTTCTCATATAACAGCCAGAAACAAACAAAAAGGGTTATTCTTTGCTCTTTCAACTTTCTAATCCATTTAGTTTAATACACTGCAATATATGTTTTTCTGATGAAAACTGAACTGTTGTTATGCTCAAGAAGGAATCTGTGGGAAACAGTTTGGAAAAAAAAAAAAGAAAGAGAGGGAAAAACAATGATAACTGTCACTGGGAGGTTGGAACTAGATGATCTTTAAGGTCCCTTCCAACCCTAGCCATTCTGCCAAGGACTGGTTTAGCTCCTGTAGTCTGTATTGTTTCCTTCCAACTGTAACTGTGAGGGCTTTAGTCATCTGAAAGAAAGAGCATCAGGAAAACTTCCTTGACTGTCTCTCTGATTAGAGTGGTCCTAGCACCTTCCTCACCTGTTCCAGTGGTTAGTCAGAAGGTGGAGAGCGACTGGGAAGGTAACAGAAAACATTAGAGAATGACAGGAGAGACTGAACTACTGCAGTGTCACTTAGAACTGGACTAACTGCCTGATTTGGTCTCAGGAAATACTTTTCTCCTAGGGGAAAAAGCTAGGATGCAGCTCAGATGACTTGGGTAGGAATAAAATCAGCGGTTCCAAGATATCGCATGGGCTTTGGATACTTCTGGCACTGTATCTATCTTCATGCCTGTACCACACTTCATGTAAGTCCCTTTAGGCTAACCAAAGAAATTCACTTCAGGAAAGGATTCCTAAGCTATCATGATATGCAGCAAAAGGAGCACGGAAATCTGAACAGCTCAGTGTTGCCATGTGTGTTTGAGAGTGGTGCAGAACTGCCAGTGCTGACCTTAACACCAGACTACCGAACTTAGGATGCTCTACCTTTAGGGTCTCTAGATGAAATGTTGCCTTAGTTTCAGCTGGGACAGAAGTTTTTCACTATGATGGCAGCTACCCATGTAAGAGAGGCATATAAGATGCATGTTTTTCACTATGAAGAAAAACAGCTTCTGTCCCAGCTGAAACTGAGAGAAATGTAATGACAAGTGGCATACAGAAGACTAGACAATACCAGAGGGTGTAACAACGTTGGCTTTATACTCCAAGTAATGTCATGGAGGCCATGATTGTTTTTACAGGAAGAGACCAGGCATTTTACCTTTGAGTTTATCTCCAAGCAGTGTGTCATTAGTGGATTTAGGAACTTTTCTACTGACTTGCTTCAGTTTGGAGCTCTCATTTGGGGTTGCTGCTGCCAGGAACTTTTGCCTGATAGCTTCTTTCTTTTTCTCCTCCTTTTCCAGGAAACTGAAGGGCCACTGCGTGGAAAGTAGCAGCTCCTTTCTTTTCTGTGTCGCTATTTGTCTGCGAACCTCATTCTGTTCCATTATTTCCTGATAAAGGGGCAGAAACACATGGGCAGGTACAGGCTGTGCCCGGAACTGTTTCTGACACTCAGCTTCGTCCTGGCTTTGCCTTTTGTCTCTTGGTTTGTCTAGTTCGAGAAACATGTACGACTTCATCAGCTGGGACTTTCTGCGAGCTTCCCGCAGCATCATTTTGAAGGGCTGAGGGATGGTGATGGAAGGAATCCAGGGAGATGAAGCACTTTTTGGCCTCAAGCAGGACTTAGGAAACAAGTGAGGTTTTTGCTGCTCCCAGGCACTGTCCGAGGTGAGGTCAATCAAAGAACTGGATTGCCTTTTGTTACCAGAGGTATGACTAAGACAAAGACATTACGAAGGGGAAATAAGGGAAATTATTAACAATTAGAAGTAGAAGGGAGATGCTGTTGAAAAGAAAGACACTGTAGGCTGAGCTAGTAGTTAAGAGACAGGCCTAGGCCTCACCATCCTCAGGCTCTGTGTTTTGCTTTGCTACCTAAGCTCAGGAGCATAGCTTTGCTTGCTTTCAGTTTTCTGTATACAAAATGGCAGTTGCGACTACCTGGAATCCTAATGCAATTTATTATGCTCCTGGTACTGTGCTGCCAAGAAGGTTGTAAGTCAAACAAAGTTCTAGCTTCAAGGATATTCAACATAAGACTCAAAATCAGGAGAGGCAATACATTAAGCACACAGACGCAAAAACCCTAACAAAGATGAAGGAAACTGTACCAAAACCACAACTCCGAGACAGGAATGGTAGGGTGTCTGCTAGGAACCAACCGAGTTCAGCTTTCAAGAGGTTCAGCTGGAAACTCTGTAACTGTTGAGAGGAGCATATAACTCTATTTAAAAGCCAAACGCAAGACTACCATGGGTGTCACAGAAACAGCAAACTTCTCATAGCATGTTTGGGGGTGACTGTGGGACTGGCTAGAGCTGTTATGAAACATTCAGGGAAGGCTCAGATGCAGGGGAAGTGAGGGATCAAGGTGAATCAGGGGACCAGGCACAGGAAAACAGGCGTGGGAAAAGAGAAGGGGCCAGGCACTTGTGAACAGGCTGCCTGTCAGCGTCCTTGCCAGGCGGTTGCTGCAGGCTGTGCTCTCTTTATAAACTCTTGTTTCCTTTGTAAGGGTGTGGGATCTGGTTGTGACCTTCCAGTGGGAATGATCCCGGGGTAGGGTCAGGGGTGGGAACCAGCTGCTGGAGAGCACAGCTGTGAGGGTGGGATCCCAGCCAGGTGTGCACATAGCGTCACCTGCGAGCAAACTTTAACGGCCGAGCAGGCTGGGGATGCGGGCAGCAGTGCTGCTCATGCTTTCTGCCGATGGTGTTTACGCAGGACTGTGCTCGGGCCCAGTCCGCCCACGGGAGGGGATTGCTTTCGCCCCGCTGCCGGCGCTGCACGCCCGGCCGAGCCGTGTGTGCCCGTGGGGGCCCCACGCTGCCGCGTTCCTGCGCGGCCCTGGGGGGAGCGGCGGGCGCTCCCCGGGCGTCCCCCAGCGCTGCGGACGGTGCTGTCCCCAGCGGGTGCCCCTACCTGAGCGCCTCCCGCCAGAGGGCTCCGGCGGCCTCGGGCTGCTCCTGGGACGCGCGGCGCTCGCTCCCCGAGGCCGCCCGGCACAGCGGGCCCAGCTCCAGCAGCGCCCGCTGCCCCTCCATCCGCAGGGCCCGCGGGAGGGGCAGAGCTCGTCCGTTACGTTATCCCGCGTCACCCGAGGAAGAACCGGGGAGAGCTGCCGCGGCGATGGCGTTCAAAGAGGGGAAGGGGGATCCGTTCCCCGCTCCCTTCCCTTGTCTTCCCCTCACCTGCAGGGCGCTGCCCTCACCTGCACGCCCCTGCCTCGGCACAGCACTCGGACCCGCCAATCAGCGAGGCTGGCAGCGCTCTGGGCCCGCCTTTGTCATCCTCTCGGCCTGAGCAGCCAATCAGACTCCGAGATGAGCAGGTCCTCCCGCTCGCTCATTGGTTCTCTGGAAGAGCTGTTTGCGTTGTGCCCGCTCCCCCGGGAGATGTACCGTTGTCATGGTTTCCCCGTGGCGACTTCCGCCCGCCGGCGATGCGTGTGACGTCACTTCCGCAGCGATGGCGGCGGCGGCGTGCGGCAGGGGCGTCCTGGCGCCGCTGAGCGGGCGGCCGCGGGGCTGCCTGCGGGTGCCGCTCCGCTCCCTCGCCGCCACCGCTGCCGCCGCGCCGCTGTACGACGTGGTGGTGTCGGGCGGGGGCATGGTCGGCAGCGCCATGGCTGCCGCGCTGGGTAAGGCCGTGACCTTCGCGGGCGGCGGCCAGGCCCCGTGCGGGGAGCGTGGTCACCGCCGCGCACAGATCTGTGCGACAAGGAAAAATCCATGCGAAAATAAAAGGTTTTGCCCTTACTTGAAATGTGGAGGGGCTGTCGGTCACGGGCGCGGGGTGAGCGCTTCGGGGCAGCAGGTTCTCCCCGCCCTGTATGGCTGGGTCCCTGCGCGGGGCTCAGCGCCCCGGCTGCTCGCAGGGCGCGGGGGTGGAATGGGGAAACGGGGTTTTGGCGGAGCCCTGTGACAAAGCGCTTCGTATCGGCTTCTTTCAGGGCACGATATCCACTTCAGTGATAAGAAAATCGCCCTGCTGGAGGCGGGCCCGAGGAAGGAGTACGGCCGCGTGCCGGAGAGGTACAGCAACAGGGTGAGCTCCGTCTCCCCGGGCTCTGCCGCGCTCCTGGGCAGTGAGTACTCCTCTCCCTCTCCCTCTCCTCTCCTCTCCTCTCCTCATCTCTCCGGGGTCTGGCAGCGTGTTTGGGCAGCTTCTCTTCTGTTTCAACAGAACCTCTCTGAGCACGTGCCACCTTCATTGTAAGTGGGGTGGAGTTGTTTGGAGTCATCTCTCCGTGCTCTGAGTTGCAGTGGTTGACTTGGGCTTCCCTTTGTAATGGAGATCCATGCTCTGGTGCCGTGGTTCAGTTTCTTAAATAAATGCTTGGATTACAAGGGTGTGTGACGTTAGGTTAGCAAAAGGCTGCGAGGTGCTCTCTGTAGCACCTGGAATGCTCTGTTCACAAAATAAGCGTTTATCCCACATACCCAGCGCTCTGTAGTCTGGTAACTCACAGAACTGCAGGGGTTGGAAGGGACCTCAGGAGCTCAGCTCGTCCAGCCCCTGCTAGAGCAGTTCCCTGCAGCAGGTTGCACAGGAAGGCATTTAGGCAGGTTCTGAGTATCTCCGGAGAAGGACATGCACCTCCTCTGTGGGCAGCCTGCTCCAGTGCTCCGTCACCCTCACGGTAAAGAAGTTCTTCCTCATGTTTCTGTGGAACTTCCTGTGTTCCAGTTTGTGCCAAGTTTTGCCTCCTGTCCTGTTGCTGGGCACCACTGAAAAGAGCCTGGCCCCCTCCATTTGTCTCTCACCCTTAAGCTATTTATATACTCTCCTGAGATCTCCTTTCAGTCTTCTCCAGGCTGAATGGCCCCAGGTCTCTCAGCCTTTCTTCATAAGGGAGATGCTCCAGGCCCTTAACCATCTTTATGGCCCCAGTCACTTCTGGTTAATTCTAATTTCAAAGGCAAATTTGAGTCTTGATTCCATGTAGAGAAAGAAGTATCATAAACAATGATGGCCCTGAGTTTTTGTGCCTGTTTTATTGCCCAGTGAGAGAGAGTTGACCGTGTAAGTGACGGCATTTACGGAGAATTCGTGTCTTCTCTGCTGGGTTGTGTTAGCAGCAGGGTGTGATGCTGGGGAAGCACTGAGCAGGGCAGCCCTGGCCCTGTACAGGGGAAGTGGAAGCAGAGCCTGGGCAAGCTGCCTAGCAGTTAGCGATGCACCGCCAGTGAGAGAGGAGAGCACAGAAGGAGCTTCAGCTTCGTTGGGTCTCGGTGTCATTTGTAAACCGGTGCGTTTGTGTCCTCTTTCTCTTTTAGGTTTTGGTGCCTGGGATCATGTCTGCAGCCTGAGATGTAAACCATTCCGGCGAATGCAGGTGCCATACTCAGGGCTGCACATACCCTGTGTGTTTGTCTGCTTTGAATCTCACAAATGCTTGCATCAGTGATCCAAAGTTTATTTCTTCTTTGGTCGGTCATACTTTTCTCTGGGGAGACAGCTGTTCTCAGAGCCCTGCTGTTACAGGATGAAGGGCTGGTTCCTAATGGGAGCTGGAGGTACGGAGGCGTGCGTACTAGTCAGGAAAGACAGAAGCGAAGGTAAAGGTGGTAGGGTAATATTATTTGTTAATCATTTAACAGGAAAGTACGGGTGAAAAACTCTGTCTTCAGAATTAATTTTTGAGATTAACCTAGATCATTGCCTGAAAGGAATCACGTGATGGTCTTTCAGTAGCTTAGAACGGACCCAGGACGTTTCCTCTAGTTCTGCATTTCGAGGTTGACACATTCTTTTGCTGTTAAGGTGGATACTTCCATGTCCCCTGAAAGGAGCAGTACTTATTTATTGTGTAGCTTCATGTAATGTTTTTTTCTTTGTAGGTGTGGGATGCTTGTTCCGAAGCCATCATCACTTTTGAGAAAGATGACTTAGATGACATGGGTTACATAGTGGAGAATGATGTCATTATGTCTGCTCTCACAAAACAGTTAGATGCGGTAGCAGGTAGTGGACAGCTTCTTTAATGTTTGATTTCCCGCAGAGAGCTTTCAGTTACTTGCCTTCTGTTGTGTGCGCTAAGTTATGAGAAAGATGATTTATCTAACAAACAACTCTGGGACATGGGCAGCTTCTTGAAATGGGGGGGAATGCAGGGACACATCTGTCTTCTGTAGGCTGCACGGTGTGAAGACAGTTGCCTGTGCTGTTCTCTAGCAGATAAGTCTTTCTGAAATGAGACTTAATGAACAGATCTGTAGCTTTCTGTTTAGAGCAGGCATTGCAATGACAGTTTGTCAGATTTGTTTCTTCTTGCCTTCAGAATTGTAGGGTTAGTTCTTAGAGGGCCATTAATGACATGCGTGGCCCTTTGCTGTTGTAGTGATGTTTCCTCTTTTCATGTCCATGTCATGCAGTGACCATGGTGCTTTGTGTTCCCACCAGACAGGGTGGAGGTTTTCTACGGGAGCAGAGCAGTGGGGTATACCTGGCCCCTGTCCTCTCACAGCTGTGACTCCAGCCCTTGGGTCCAAATTGAGTTAGCTGATGGACACAGACTTCAAACCAAACTGCTGGTAACTAAACTTTTTATTTCTGTTGATCAGGCATCATCTCTTGCCCAAGTCCTTTCCACTGGATTTGGTTCTGATTCCGTGTGTGCCGCTCCACCCACGTGGAGGGCTTGAGTGAGGTGAGTGGCTAACTCTGTCCGAGGTGCTAAGGGACACACTGCACAACATTTCTGTACCTGGTGCAAGAAAACTCTGCTGAATTGGAGAAGAGCAGCAGGGGCTGCCTCTTCTGGTCTGGGGGAAATATATTTACATTTTCTTCTTCTGTATAAACAAAAATATGTGTACATGCAAACAGACCTCTGTAGATTGGAATATTGCCTTTCTGAGGGGCTGCTGGAGAAGCAGCTTTGCATCTCTTTGTTCCGCAGATTGGTGCGGATGGCCATAACTCTGTAGTCCGGAAGGAAGCTGAAATTCAGAACTTGGAGCATCGGTACGACCAGTCAGCTGTGGTGGCAACTCTGCATTTGTCTGAGGTGAAATTCTGCAAACTGCCTCCTCCATAAGCAGTACAACAGCTTAAGCAGAAGATGCCAGGTCACTAGTTCTTAACTGTCCACTTACTGCTTTCTGCTGTAGGCCACAGACAATAATGTAGCGTGGCAAAGGTTCCTTCCCACTGGGCCAATTGCACTTCTTCCGGTAAGACGCCTCATTCTCTCTGCATTTTTTACTTTTTAGTACGTTCTTTTAGTAACTTTTCTTCTGTTTGTGCCTTGCTATGCCGTTCTGTCCTTCGGCCTTCTACTTTTCATTTGTTGCAGTTGTTTCCCTCACACTTTATCCTTGGTGTTTCCCACTTGTAGTATGTTGGGCTGGAAAAGTAATGTGAAGGTGGACTGGTGCAGAGAGAAGAAAGTGAGGAAATCTTTGCATTGGTTGTTTTGTGTATTTTTTTCTCTTGATAATTACCTTCAAAATGTTCTTATCCAGCTGTCTGACACTGCCAGCTCTCTGGTTTGGTCTACATCTCATGAACATGCATCAGAACTTCTCGCTATGGACGAGGAAAGCTTCGTGGATAGCATCAACTCTGCCTTCGTGAGTATCAGCCTTACGGCAGTTATGAGGCTGGCTGTTGTCATGAGAAGTGCAATGGAATCCTACAGCTTCAAGGATAGTAATGGGCAAGGTGGATTCTCAGATTTCTCTGATATTAAAGGACACTTGGGAAAGAAAGGCTGACCCTTTGGGACTGATTTGGGTTTGTTCTGAAAGGCACAGTAGAAGCTGAACTAAATTTCTGAAAGATGGGAAGTGTAGCTTATGCTAGTTGGAGACTTACGTGTCCTAAAGTGATGAAGATAGTTTCTTCTATCTCTTTTTGTCCGGGTAGTTAAAATTCAGTATTTGGAGCTAGTTGGGATATTTTCTTTTGGGTTCTTCTGTATATCCAGTTTGGGTTCGCATCTAAAGATTTCTTTTTGTGTGTTTGCTTGCTTGTTTCAGTGGAGCAACATAAACCACTCTGACTTCATTGATGCTGCTGGGGCCATGTTTAGATCTGCTCTTTCACTCCTGATACCTTCAGGGACTGGAGTCCGTCAGCTGCCCCCAAGTGTTGCTAAAGTAGATCCAGAGAGCAGAGCCATGTTCCCCCTGGGAATGGGGCACGCGACAGAGTACGTCCAGCACCGCGTGGCTCTCATTGGGTAAGGGCCCCACGCGCTGGGTGGGCGGGCAGCGTGTGGTTAGAAATGCTGTGAGCACAGCGACTCTCAGTTAACAAATTAGATGGTTAGAAATGCGTTTATAGCTACAGTTTGACTGTCCAGGCCCAGTTCATGTCATTTGCTCTCGTTTCAACAAAGGCCTTTTGTATGATATGAATATCTCTGCCCATTGTGTCCACTTTCTATGTAAAGAGGATGATAATTATTTTCCTTCTCTTGTTTGTGTAGTCCAGCTAAACAATCCAGTATCTCACGGTGGGCTTGTGCTTCCCCAAACGTAGCGGCCATTCTGTATACCACTTTGAGTTTTAGCCCACTTTTCTTGAGCACAAATAACAGAACTTAGACCATTCTGACTGGGATGTTATAGGCTTCTGTACAAGGGTCTATAGAAAGAGGGAGGCACCTCAACTTTTACATTCTAGGGCTGAATGTACTTTTTTCTCCCCCACAATTGCAATACATTGGCAGTTTATAGTAATTCTTGGATGCCATATTACATTTCAAATACTTTCCTTCTTTCCAACTTGAGTCACTTTGTTCTTCTGTGCTTTATATCTCCTTCATGTTTTAAGCATGTAATCTTACATTTCATGCTCAAATTTAATTTCATTTCTTTAAGAAATGTTTGGCTTCATTCTTCACAGATAAGTTACTCATGTTAAAAACAAAATCAGTTTCTTTTCTGTGACATACCACTACTTTGTACTCATGATGTCTCTGCTTTTGTGTTTGTGAAACGTGTCGGTGATACACTTCCTCTTGTGCCACATACAAAAACAGTAAGGCCTGTTTCACGTGTGATCTGACACAGGACTTTAGCTAGTGACCTCTGTAATTATTCCTTTCTGAGCTGCTTTTTGCTGACCCCTCTTTTTCCTGCTTCTTACAGTTTGAGGGGTAGGCAGGTAGTTCAGCACAGCATGCAAGGAGGTACTGGATAAAGCTGTATATGCTGCTGTAAGATCATGTTCATTGCAAAGAGGTGAAGAGTTTGTCAGCCATGTGGTTTTCTTCAAGAGGAGATATAACCTCTTCTGTCTTCTCTCGCTCTAGGGATGCAGCACACAGAGTCCACCCACTTGCAGGACAAGGCGTAAACCTGGGTTTTGGTGATATCGCATGTTTAGCTCGGCACCTCAGTGCAGCAGCCTTCAATGGGCAAGATCTGGGTAAGGATCCAAGACGATGAGGTGGCAGTGAGATGTTCACTGTTACACAAACCTTTGCTACTAACATCAGGACAAGCACCATCTCTGCCGGTTAAGCATGCTGCTCTTTTATGTTTAAAAGACATCTTCGAAGCAAAACTGTTTTAAATGTTCATTGGCTGTGGAGCAGTTAAAGATACTTTGATGCAGTATCCATCCCCAAAACCTCACAAATGCTTTAAAAAAAGCAAGATCTGCAGGACAGCAGATAAAGAGGTGGTGAGATGAAGACCACTAGCTGATGGAATCAAGCCTTCAGACCACTAGCTGATGGACCATTTCTCTGTTCTTTCTGTGTTTTCAGTTGTCCTTGGAGACTGTTGTATAGATGAGATGCACAGTTGTTTGTGGCAAGTCAGTTTTAATATGAGTGTTCAATTATCTCTTTCAGGATCCTTAAAACATCTCTTGAAGTTTGAGACAGAACGTCAGAGGCACAATGTCTCCTTGATAGCTGCTATAGATTTGCTGAAGAGGCTTTACTCCACAAGCCTGGCTCCCTTGGTGTTGCTGAGGACATGGGGATTGCAAGCCACAAATGCCCTGCCTCCTGTCAAAGTAAGCTTCTTACTTTGTACACAAGCCACTGAACTTTTTTAAGAAACATTTTTGGTTGGAAAATGATAACTTGTTCGAACTGAGGTTTTGTGTTGTGAATGAGCCTGAAGATTTCCTAAATAACTCGTGGCTCAGTGATTACGGGTTTCTTCTGCAGCACAGAGGAATGTGAAGGATCTGGATATCTATATTCTGTATCAGTAATTATGGGTTAAAAGTCACTAGTAGTCTTTGGCTTTATTTTGCTGTGGAATGCAAACATAGAACTTTGGACTGCATTCCGTGGTAAAAATAGCCCTCTGAAAACAAACCTTCCCTAAGAATAAGACATTGGGTGACTTGACAGATGTGGGGTGCAGCATAGACAGGAATCTGTCTGTCTGTTTCTGTGCTGTTCCGCTCTGTTAAATTATTCTCTCCTGCTTGAAGTGAAGGCCTTCAGTGGAACTTACCTGTGGAGGACATTGGCAAGGAGGTTCCAGCTTAAACACAGAACCTCTATTTGCAGCCTTTTCTTTGCAGCCAGAATTTTGCACAGCTGTGACCTCACTGGTGAATTTTCTTGATGTTCATTGAGCCACCTGCTCTCAGAGCTCCCAAACAACTTCAAATTAGATTGCTCACTTCTGGATTTGACTGTGTTATTGCACAAATCATCTTCTTACTGTTCAACACAGCTGGCCAGTTTCCTGTGTGTAATGTCACAGTAAGACACTAGGCTGAACTGAAGAGCAGTAACTTCCCAAGGCATAGGAGCTGCCACTGTAAAGCTCTTACTTGTGTCTTACTTACAAGCTCTTACTCTCTCTTACTTGTACTAAAAAGAGCAGTGTGCTGCTGCTTCAGTGCTCAGTGTTTTTTCAGTTTCTCTGTTTAAAGCAGAAAACGAAATGAAGGCCTCTTTTTCTGAGCACAGAACACGTTGGTTACATCTTTGTTTTGTGCTGCTCAAGAAAGGAATGCTGCAATTTCTTTAATTTCCTTGTGTACAGGGATAGGCGCTCTGCACTTAACAGGAAAGGCTGACATGAACTGTAGTCCATGTGGAAAAGGGAAGGAGACTGTAGCTGCTTTCTAGAATATATACTTACTACCAGTTTACAAATTGGTTTTCTTTTTCTTCTTTTTAGGAGCAAATCATGGCTTTTGCCAGTAAGTGATGTTTGCAGTTTGGAACAGCAGCTTGCCAGTGAGTGCATTACCTTTATAAGGACTGTGACTGATGCAAATCTTTGGATTGTGCTATTTTTAATTTAACAATAAATCTGAGGGATTGAGCTGTGTCTTACACGTCCACTGGTTTATGCAGCAGTCATCACATCTGCTCTTCTCAAGAGGGTTTAAGGTCTCTTTCTGTAGTACCATTGTCCCCTCAGCCACTGAACTTATCTGTACAAGGTGCTTTTAGTTTGGGCCTTTTGAATTGAAGACTAAGGTGGAAACAGCTGTCTGTCTTATCTCCTTGCATACACTCTGCTGAATTTTGCTAGCTAGAAATGTTGCTGCTTAATTACTTTATTTTTCCTGATGCAATTTCTGGAACTGTTACGTCAATTCTGTGGGTTCTCACCACTTCCTGGACTCTGAAAGGAGGGGTAGTTTTCAGCAGAAGAGACCAACTCCCAGTGGCAGATAGGTATGTTGTAAATCTCTAATCTGTCTCTCCTTCACCTCTTTTCCAGTCACTCTCGTGGTGTTTTATTTAATAATGGTGTCTCTTGTGGAACCAGTTAGTCTTAAATGCTTTCCAATACCATGAAAATGAGATGCAAGGTAACAATGTACAGGAAAGAAAACTTCACCACGAAGTTGTGGATGTTGTTAAAAATGCTTTAATTACTAAAATAGAAATTCAAGATATTCTGTCTTAGGTTCCAAACACCAGCCTCCTGTATTAGACATTTGAGACTCACAACATTGAGTGAGTGCTGCTACTGGGCAAGATTCATACGTACAGTTAACCAGTATCAGGAATGAACATCACAAATAATTAAACATAAGTTTTGGACTGAAAGCTAGTACTTGTGCTTCTTCAGTCACACATACTAGGCAGTTCCTGCTAGTAAGGATAAAAGACATGACATAGGAGAAGATAAAAATGAGTGGTGCAAGTAGAACTCTTCCCTTAAAAGGCTGCTTAGTCTTCAGTTAAGGTAATAAATAATCTCATTGCACTAGGGTAAGTGTGAGGACATGACTGGTTTCTCTGTATCCTCAACCCACCTTTAGTAATTCAGATGTAAACAGCAGGGGCTCAATTCTGCAATTTCTTGCAAAAGAAACCTGTGAGCTGAGTTTTTGTTTCTCTTGTGACTGCAGGATCAGGCCCTTGATAGAGAGCAGCAGGTAAGCTTCAGTTCATGAATTGTGCCACTGACAAATGAAGGCCCTGAGCATTCAGATTTAATGCAACTTTGGTACAGGATAGCAGATGCTCCCACCTGGGATTTGTAGTACCAGAGTTTGAGGCAAAGAACGCAGAAAAGAAACTTACTCTACACGGTACTCATCTTGTTCTAGACATCCTCCCTTGGGACAAAACCAAATCCTTATGTACTCCCCCCCAGAATTTTTACGTACTCCGCAGGGCAAGTGTGTATTCAGTTGGCAGATACTCTGCTGCTTGTGCCTTAAATATAATATCCCACCTTGCCTTTGTGTACAACCTCACTCCTTAGTGCTCTTGGCCCCAAGATCCACTAAGAGAGTTTGTCATAGCACTGGGTCAGAATGGAAGCCTTTTGAATTATTACATTAACTACTTCTCAGGAGTAATGCACTTGGCTATTAACCACTGCAACCTACTTTACGTTCTCCAAGAATACAGAAGTGAAGGAAATTGTTCACTCAAGAGAAGATGAATATGTTTGCAGTCACCTTGTTGTTGAAATCAGACCATGCACTAAGTTTAGCCAGATACTAAGGAGAGGAATAAAAAAGGTTTATCATTAATAAGGGGCCAGCATGCAGGCCGGACTCCATGGCTACTTTCTTCATGCTCAAACAGATGCCCCTAGCGAGGGAGGAACAGAAGTCTGGTGTCGCACTGACAAATTTCCCAACATGGATCTTTTCAGATTCTGGTGAGGAGTACAAGTAGGATGCTCATTTCATATTGAAAAATATGGTCTGAGTTTACAGCAAGGTGTCAGAGGTGGGACAGTTACAGACTGCTCCACCCCCTTGGACTCATGTTGCTGACTGCATTTGTTTAGCCAAAAGTATGCTTTGCATCCTAGTGCCATAAAACCCGAGGCAGGGAAATGGGGTAACTTAATCAGCCATAGTATAGTCAGACTTGCGCTGCTAACAAGGGGAAAAGGACTAACACTCAGAGTAAGGCAAATTTCTAGGACTCCAAACTGCTTGGCAAGATTAGCTAGGATGTGAGTGCACTGTTTCCTCCCCTTGTTGGGCATCAGCAATTATTTTCAAATCCAGTTTGCAGAGAAGGTAGTGTGAGGGTTTTACCAAAGTGGAAAAGCCGTGTTGTAGCATACAGGTAAGTGCAAATGCCTGAAAGGAATAAGGTGTTCATCATAAGGCAGGGGTGAATAAAAGCTTCCTTTAGTTATAAGGGTAATACCTCATTGTTCCTAAGACTGTGGTAAATTCAGCTTTAAGGTGCACGTTCCACACTGAACGGAATGTAGTCAAGGCAAAGTGAGCCGTTAGAACAGACACTTCACCTGACCGCATCCTTAATTTCTGTGTGGTAAAATGTGACAAGCATTTCTTTTGGCAGTGGAGGTTACATATCTGGTGTTACTGTCTAGTGTTCTGTGCCAGCACAGCTGTGTGGTATGACTGTAGATGCTAAATGAATCTAGCTATCAGGTCTGGTAGCCAGATGTACTGTATGGCTGCACAGACTTTTAAAGGGCATCACAATGGTAGGAACGCAAACAGCTGGGCACACGTTGCTTAGGGAACTACTGCTGCTTAAAGAAATGCTTGGTATGGTACAGCCTATGTTTCAGCCAACACCTTTCCTAAAACCACACCCAAAGAGGGCTTATAGGAAGGCTCCTTGAACGACTGGTGTTTTCTTGCATGTATTAGCTCAGCTAACAGCTGGGCACTTAGAACACTGAGGCTGGGAGCATCCAGAGTTGTTTAATTCTTTCTGAATGACTGTTGGTGTCATCTGTAATTTTAATGTCTTGCAAGCAAACTTCAGTATTGTATGCTTAAAATAAAGGGGGAGGAGAAATCACGTCTGTAGCTTACCACCATGTGCCGGGTATGCTGTGCTTTTAGCAATGGGGTGCTATACAAATGTGCTGGTGAAAGGTGGCTTTGAGCCCCTTGCAGATACTCTGCAGGAGTTTAGGCCTTTTGACTTTCAGAAGGCAGCTTCTGGATTATTTATGACAATCACAATTATAATTTCTATTGTGGCAACTTTCATTATGTCCACCACCACTCCCAGGTGAGGATCTGTTATATAGCTTTGGTCCATTTTCCATTCTGTGACTGACTCCAGCTGGACAACATACCTGGAGATTTCAATTTGCTTTCTCAACCTTTCAGAAATGCTGAAGTCCGTAGGAATGTCACAGTTCAATGCGTTATCCCCAGAGACTGCAGTAAGTGAAAGGTAGCACCCAAAGTCCAGCTTGTCTCTATGTTGTTCACTTTTTTTGTTAGCTATAAAGGAAGAAAAAGAAGTTGTTCCCAGCAGTTCTCTCAGTTCATAGGCTGCACATATGACAGTAACTACACATAACAACCCTGGAAAGACTCAGGAGCCACTTGGCCAGAAAAATGAACCAGTGCATGTCGATTGTTAGAGAAATTGGGAAGCTAGTTTTGGGACTGAACTTTTTCTCACCTGTAAGAGTGTGTTGTCTCTAAATCCAAAACCTTCCTTTAATAAAGCAGTGATGTAAGTGAGATCCATGCAGAGGAAAGGACTAGCCGAGTTGTACCTCTCCATGTTATCGCAGACTAGAAAAAGAAATAATATATTTTTATTTTAAATCAGCAAAATAAAGGAGCTTTTCTCTACCTTATACATTTGAACTGACTTCAAGCCAAACCTACTAAAACAGGCACCTACTTCTATTACTGGGTACATATAATACATGGCACATACTACACAGCTGTTCTGTAAAGTTGGACAGTAAACTCTATAGTACTTCCAGTTTCTTGTAACTCCATCGTAAGGGTATGTTTTATTTCAGAACATAGCCCACATAGCTCTTTTGAAGTTTGAATCTCTGCTCAATCAATAACTAGCAGGGTAGTTGCTTGGTAGACTGCTTATTTTAACATCACAGAATTGAGCTCTTGATGCTTTAAATAAATAGCTTGGTGTTACAAAGTGGATTAATCTTGCAAACGGCTTTTCAGAACTCAGTTTCAGCAACAGTCAAAAACTCAGGCCCAGTTTAATATGTTCTCAGAAATTCTCAAACTTCAGAGCTTAATCCTCCTATTCAAAACCATCTGAGTTTCTAGGGAGATTAATTGAAATATCATTAGAAGTAACTGGAATATCATTAGAAGTTAGGTCCTATTTTAGAAAAATTTACTCCTGAACTACATAACATCTTCTGGTGACAAACACTGTGTGCTGTCATCATGAGGATGATGACAATTTGGAGGCACTATCTTACTCTCTGCGTTAAAGTTTTAGCCATCAGTAGCACGAAAAGGTAGAGTTTTTGTTTTGTTTTGTTTTCTCTCACAGGAGGAGATACAAAACTAGAACAAGCATTCAGGAAAAAGGTTAGGAGGAAGAAAGGGAATACAGCAGAGGCTGTCAGACAGCCTCCACCCTCCTTCTCCATAGACTAAAAAGGATTTAAGGTCGTAGACTAACAGAAGTCAGCATTCTCCAAAACTCAGAGTTGCAGTTTGACAGAAAATCTTCACACAGCGAATACAGGAAATGTACAGGTTTTTTTTCCCCTTATTTCCTGAACAAAACTGCAAAGATGCTAGCACTTTGCTTCTTGTCACTTCTTCAGTACTTCATTCTGCAACAGTTAGAGGTGTTTGCTAGCAAAAGGTAAGGAGCAAGACATGGGAGTGTAAGTGGAATAAAGGCTAAGCAATCTTTTTTTCTTTTGTTTTAAAGTCAAACAGATTAAGTACTGCCTTATAAACATTCATCTTTAATGATTTCTCATCCCCAGCAGTTTCCCAGGTCTCCTGACTGTTACCTTCTTTGGCTTTTCTTTCAAAATCTCTCACTTCCAGAACACCTCCCTGTTCATAATCTGAAAAGAAAGAGGTGAGAAAATACCATCATAAACCTGCAAACACTTGAGTTCTAAATCTCAGTTGACTGTAGAGTACAACTTGGTGATGATAGGCTAAGAGTGAAGTCTTTGGGAACAGAGCAGAACCGCAAGTGTAACTAGAGCTCAGAGCACTAGTCCCATCTTGTCTAAGTCTGAATACAAAAAATGAGGGATATGTGTTTATTCCCTGAAGGCATTTTGTACATTTTCTTTTCCTCAATACCTTGCCTTTTCCCTGCTCCCCGTATCTCCAGTTAACCACAGGGGTTCTACCTTCTGGTTGACATGCTCACGCTTAGATTACCCTCAAACCAATTTACCAATTAGGTTGGTGTCAGCTGCTCGATCATAGTAGTAGGAGAAAGCATAGAAGGAACTTCCCCGAATCTCATCTGGCTGGTGCAGTTTCCCTTTGACAACCTTCAGTACTTCTAAGTAGCAAGGCTTGAATCCTGTTTCTCCTGTCAGGACAAACACAGATGGGGTGAGCCAAAGAGGCACATCCAGGAGAAGGAAGAATCAGTGGCAACAGTATGAAAAAGGGAAGAAGCAGAGATTGTAGAATCAGAAGAGGTGAAAAGAGCTTAGATAGCCTCTCCCTAATCCAGCACGGCACCTGTGTGCAGCAAGGACTCCAGATCACCATCATCAAGTGGAACTGGCTAGAGCAGTTCATAGCACTCTGAAAGGTGAGCTGAGCGTACTATGGTAGGTGCATGAAATGCTTCCTCATCAGGCAAAGCACCCATTGTGATGTCCTGTGGTCAGCAGAATCTCATTTACATTTGCTACCACCTGCAAGGTAAAACTTTACCTCTCTATGGCATTGTAATTTATCAATCCACTTCCCACACACTAAACCAAGCTCAGTGATCATGTTTCCTGCTGTAAAGCAAAGCAATGTCAGTCACCAAAGGGGGCTGTTCTAGCCACTGCAGGTAGCTGCTTCATGCTCTGCTTGCAGCATTAGGGACAGTATTTTGAGAAAGAATTCCAGAAGCAAGATACTCTTTGGTCTACCAGTTGTTGCACTCTAACACAGCCAGAGTTTTTGCTCTTGGCTTAAAGCCTCAGAAAGAACTCCTACTTGCCCAAGTAACTAACATTTCCTATAAAGGCAGCCTTTTTAAAAAGAGAGATCACAGCCAAAGTACAGTGAGTAGAGGCCAGCTGCTCTTACAGCTTCAGATTTTATTTCAGCCCTATCGAAAGTCCATGTATTTATGATTGGAGAGGTATCCTTCATAATCCAAGGTAGCTGATGGGGTATTCGTCAAGAAAAAACCCTCAAGATTCTGGAGACAAGACTTATCTTACAAAAAGCAACAAGTCACTTGATTTTACCTTCTTTGTTGCCACCGTACCGGTACTTCACTCCTCCAAAATGCCATTCTGCCTCCAGCTGCTTTGGCAAACAAGAACTGCGGAACATTTGTCCATCTACAACTGTAAATAAAACAGAAGAGAGGGTCAAGAAGTATAAACTTGAACACAGTTGTCAATTGATGTGCAGAGCCAGAAAAGGCTGAAATATCTTCACTGAGGCCTTCAAGCAAAAATAAGGAAACCTGAACTGTGCAACCTACTGTAGGGACCGTGCTTTAGCAGGGGCGCTGGACTAGGTGATTTCCAGAGGTCCCTTCCAACACCTATGATTCTGTCAACTGATGGCTACTCATTAACTGGTTATGAATTACGGAGTGCTCTCAGTCTGGAAAAATTGTGCCCATTTTGTCCTGCAAGCTGTAGAGCAGCTAGGCTTGTTATTTGTTAATGAGAGATAAATGGTAAAAGGATATCTGCACAACGGCTGATCAACATAGAAGACAATAATCAAAAGGGGTAATAAACACATACAGAAACCCTAACACACAGCAGGTAACTGACACAAGTGAAACAACTGAGCAAGGAAGACAAAAACTCCTAAGACACTGATCAATGGCCACTTCATGAACTGCTGAGTATAACCTTGAAGAGATTCAACTAGAAATGTTTTAACTGTTAAGAAGTAAACATGATTGTTGTAGCCAGCACAGGTCTCACAGAAAAAAGCAGACTTTGCTGGAATGTTTGAGGACGATCGTGTGAACATGCAAAACTCACTATGGGATGTTCACAGGAAGGTCAAAGGCAAGGGAAGGTGATCAAAGTGGATCAGGAAAGAGCAAATGTGGGAAAAAGGAAACAGGAATAAACGGAGCCAATCACAAACCCATAGTCACTGTGCTTTTCTGGCTGAGCCCTGTGTCTAGTCACTGCTGTCTCTAACATCTTAAACCCTACTCCTAACTGTTTTTGATCTGAGTGCATGCTCATTACAATAATTAACAGAAAAGTCTGCTTGGCTGGCAAGTAAGAAGCCAAAAGCTCTGGCCAGAGACTGGACAATAGGCCCAAGGTTTGGGCATGGATAGTGGAAGGCCTTAAGATCTGAGTCAGAAACTGGAAAGATTCATGAATGTTTGTGTTTGTTTCTGTGAGTGAGGCTGTGTGTGATACACTAGTGGACTTCACACTAGATTAGTCAGTAAATACGCATGGAGGTCTTGGAGAGCCTGAGGGGGCAGGCAGTTACCAGAGAGACCTACAAATTGGTTTGGCCTATGCAGCAATCCCTGGGAAAATAATCTCTTCATGCTGTTTGCATTTACGTGGGTGCTGGTGAAGCTGTATATTTGTGGCTGGCTGTGTCTTTAGGGTGTTTGTATGTCCACATGTGCATTTCTGGAATTTGCACTCAGTCTCACTGCTGGCTGAAACTGGAAGCAGGAAAAAGCAGCTTTGTCACAAGACACTCCTTAAAAAGTGGTAGGCTTAGTTTCTGGACAGATCCATATATACAGTAGGAAAGCAGAAAAGCATGAAATACAGAAATGAAGGCAGAGGAAATGAGCTGCTGACGCAAGCCTAAGTCTATCCATCTCTTCAGAAATCTTAGATGTTTTGTCATCTGAACATACCTTCCATATTCAAAGCTCCGAGAGTTGCTAGTCTGGCCGCTTTTAGTCCAAAACCCAAATAGCTGCAAACAACAAAGTAAGACATTACAGTTTTAATTCTTGCACATTTTGTATGTTTCACCCATAGCCTCTTCCTAAATCCTGGAACACATAAATAAAAATTTCTTTTCTTTGCTTCCCACTACTCCATACAAAGGGAACGGAGAGTTCTCTTTGCCAAAACAATTCCAAGTCCCAGAAGTACAAATGCAAAGACACATCAAGCTGTAAAATGGGTAAATCTAAAACTGCAGAAAGTGGTTAGAGCTGGTGTGACATTTCTACAAGACATTGAATGAAAAGAAAAATGCATGATTAGTCTTAAAAATAAGGGAGAAAGAAAGGTATGTGAGGAGTGCATGGGGAATAGTATGGCCATTCTTATGTCACATGCCTAAGACTATGTGCTCTTTGGGCAAAACAAACAGAACTGCAGAATGTCCCACTAAAATGAAGATGTGCCCTCCTATGGAGATCACCTTTGCTTGACTTCACAGAATACCACTTACTTTTTACAAGCTATAATTTATGAGAATGTTGTTACACATTGCTGGCTTTAGCAACACAGCTAGATTGAAAACCTGTTGGCCTTTCATTTCCATCTCTGTGTTTGGCTATCTGTCCCTTTACTCATGTCAATACAAGTGTTTACAGAGTAATCAGGGTTAAATTAATCTCTATCTTGCTCATTTTTAAGTAAATTATTTTAAATCCCAATTATTTCAAGTGATATAATTTACTGTACAGATAAATATAACAATCAGTTACACTGGTAAATACAAGTAGTGGAAGAAGAGGACTATTAAACCACATTCTGCAATTAACTGAGATGATATTCTTCACCCCACTAGTCACGGGCTGAGACAAACTCTATTACACATGGTTGAATTCTCACTGGACTATGTAAGTCACATGGGTAAACTCTCTGGGTATCACTGCAGGCATCTCAGATACCTGTTAGCTCAGTAAGCACAATTATATTCTTTCAGGCCAAGAATCCCCCTAGTTTCTTCAATAATCTGGTGTGCTCCACGGTGTGTAGTAGCTGTCTCTGGTTACCTTGTTGGTCTACATCAGTCTAAATTTTACTTTTTGTGCAGTTACTGAAGAGATGGGCTATTTGAAACTAAGAACTAGGTAGCCTTGGGTTGATCCTCTTTGCAAATCTGACCAGGTTTAATTGTGACTGATAGCACAATATCTACCTTTCTGCTTGGTCCAGAATATTTGGCTTGAACCCAGTAATAAGAATTCTTCTCCTTAAACATAGTGATTCATTCTGCTGCTTCTTCATTTGATAGACTAATACTCCCTTGCAGTGATACTAACCTGGAGTATCTCCAGTCTAATAATGTCGTGTTCCAGTTCAGCTAATGTTTCAAGCAGGAAAGAAATCTGGTAAATAAATAATGGTCCCAACAGCTGGTAATGGGATAACACAAACATTTGTGGTCTGAGAGTCTGCAAAAAGATTGATTCTCCCACTAGAGATAGCAGCCTTTTTGCTCCTCACCTGTGGGTATAGAGCTTGTAGGTGCTGTTAAACATTTCAAATGAGGTAAGAAAATCTCCAGGGCTTTCCTTCAAAGTTTCCTAAAAATTAAGTAAAAGAAGAAATCTTTTAGTTGTCATTATGCAACAAAAAATAAATAACCAATGTAATATCACAGATATACTCTTAGGGTTTATTGCATGCTCATCTGATCTGCTTTGAAAACAAAAAACAGTTCTCCAGTGGCACCCACCGCTGTAATATTTGCAATATTTAACACTGAGTTTATTTACATGCATCTTCGTGTTACTGCAGTGTATAATAGGGAAGTGAAAGAGATCAGGATGAAAATACTTTTTAATTCACAATAACTTATGTGCTTGCCTATGTTTACACAGAGTCCCCACTGAAATCAGCTGCGCTAGAAGCACTATGAACTCAGTCAGACTAGAGACCTTAGTTGAGGAACTGAGAAGAATCAAAAGATGCAAAGTATTTGCCAGATTTTTCCCCAGTTAGATGACTTGCTGATACTCAAACATTGTGACCGCTCACTCTCAGTCTTAGGGCTGCTTTACCTCCTGGTTTAAGTGCTTTCCTCTGCACTTCCCTTATCTCGCCACCTCCAGTCTTCCTTTCACAGTGTTCCCCCTACGTGCACCTCTTCCCCACTGGTACTCTGACCCTATTTCCTTGCCAAATTGACTCTCATATTCTTGTAAATCTGAACCAGTTTTGGAGTCGTTTACCATTCCTTTCTGTTTAAAGTTCCCAAGGTTTTAATTCCAGTTTCTGTCTTTCCTCTGCTAGGGACCTCATCCTCCCATCCCTTCTTGGCCCTGTGCCTTCATATCAGACACTCTGCTATTCTGGGCCAAGCAGCAGAAGCTCAGAGGACTGAACCTTCAGAGGCACTGCTGCAGTAACCAGATACAGCAAAAGACAGACCTGCAGTTACAGAGTCCTCGACAGAAGCCTGCCTGAAGCTGAAAGAGATTTGGCAGTATTTAGCTTAAGTCTCTCCTGAACAAACACAAACTGGCCTTGGGTAGATTTTTGTAGGAGTAGCAGTGACATTCTCGACCTTGCTGTATTTTTGAGTTCTGTTCCTAAACCTTACATCACAAAAAAAAAAAAATTTAAAAAGGAGAGTCCTGAAAAAATTTTGTTTGGAGAAAACAACTGTCTTTTTCCATCCCTTGCTTTCATGAAAATGTAGAAGTCTTCACACACTCCCCAAATGATGCAGGCACTAGACAGACAATTCCATAATTATTATGGTTGGATTTTAGTTGCTTATAACTTGGGCAACGGCCAAACCATGGAAAGCATAACACAATCTTAAAACCAGCTCCTTGCAGTTACCATTCTGTCTTCTATTTGCTTGCAGATCTGTATTTCATTAATGAATCTCCTAATATTACAGTGTTTTGCTCAAAATAATGCAAAAGTAAAAATGAAACTGCCTCAGATTATAGGAGGAATAAAAGCCTCTGCAAATCAAAAGAACAAAATTCTGCTGGATGGACAAAACTCTTCAGAAACATCCTGAGCTATGTATGTGCTTTTTGGTGTGAACTTGACAACACAGGCTAGAAACCAGCAAGGCATACAAGCAAGATACAGGAACCTGCTCTACTAATTCACACCATTGGTCCTTGTTAGTAGCAAACCCTCAAGGCCTTTTCCTGCAAGGCTGTAAGGAGAAATTTGAATCCTGAGCTGTGGTCCAGCCTACTTCACAACTCTATTTGGCGTCTAAAACTCTGACGTGCAACACCCTTTCCTGTTGGTCCAATGCCCGCTTCAGCGAGTGTTATCAGCACAAAACAGAGGGCAAGCCCAGAGGAGCTGAGGCACTGCGGAACACGATAAGGTTGCACGTCAGGTTTCAACATGATCCACCACAGAAGAACTAAAATATCCTGACAGGAAAATCGTGTTTTGTGGTCCCCAAACACCTGTTTGTGAATTTCAATTACTGTAAACAAAATATGTTAAACTACTTCAGAAACAGCAAGAGGGACAAAAACAACTTGACAATATGTAGAATGCTGCAGTGCCTTTCCACTGTTTAACATCCACATAATTTTCCCATGCAAACTTCATACTTGGGTGGCAATTCAGGCTGTTTCTAAAGAGATAAAGAATTTCAGAAAAATCCAGCAGAGATGGGGAGATTCCCCCAAAGATGAGAATTCTCACAGGAAATGAGAAGAAATAGGTATGTAAACAGAGGGATTGGTTGTGCAATTAGAAATATGCTCCATTAGACAGCAACTCCACCCTGCCACTATTTAGTGAGGATCTGCTACCAGACTGGAATGGAAAAAAGTGGTAACTCAGAAGAGAGATCCTAAATTGCTTGTAATATGCAAGAATGCTCCCTGGAAATGTGCTACATTTATTGAATGCAAAGTAATTACCTGCATTCATGAGGATTTTCCAGCCTGGATGTAGGAAACAAAAGTTGCTTCTCTTTGTTTTTATGCATTTGCTTTCTTTTTCCTTCCTCCTTATCCCAGCTCCTTTGTTTGCAAGTGCCTTTCAGCCAACTGCTGAAGTCACAGGCAACAGCAGTGCAGATGTTCAATACATCAGAGATGTTCTGCTTGTGCTGACAAAATGAGAGCATGGAGCACAGCAGTGCCCACGTCTCCCCACTGGCCTTGTGGTCTTGAGATGCATGCTTGTAGCCACTCCTCACCTCAAACCTTGGCAGAAATGTGATCTGGGTTGAGGCTCCTCCCAAGTCCAGGGTTCCAACAGTGTGCTGGTTCCGGCCAGACAGCTGCCCTGCAAACCACATCATGTTCAGAACAGCCCAAAGTGGCAAAATGCTAAAATGTGGATATGTGGATACTGCATGTATGTTCAGGCAACCAATGTGTTACCACATTATCACAGCAATACAGGAAGGCTGAGCTGGCCTTCAAAAACAAAAACCATTACAGAGAAAAAGTTGGCAAAAAGAAGGTATTGAGAAAATTTCTTCTCTGTTTCCAATTTCACATCCAAAGAGACAAAAGCAGATAAATCTTTGGGTATGCATCAAAAGCTAAAAGTTAGAGACAAAGTATCTCCTGTAGAAGACTGTCTGGGAGACTGCATAAATTTTCTAACTACTATACAGGGGGTCAAGAGCAGTGGGAGAATTAAGGGTATACTCTTACTAAGAACAGAAACAGCTATTACCATTTCTCTTCACATAGAACGGCTTTTTTTTTTTCTTTTATTTCCTCACATGTCTACTACAGTACTGATTTTCTTTTCACTAGCTTGCACTCTCAGAACGTATTTGAACCAGTAGGGCTAAAGCACCCTGTTACAGCACGTCTGTTGCAGAGTTCACACTGGGATGAAGAACACCATAGAACTCCATTTCCCACCTTCTAACAGATCAGTGCTACCACCCCCTACATACGTTACAGAAATCAGCTTGCCACTGCCTCCTAGTCCTGAGTAAATCCTGGCACCTTCTGGATCAAGATGCCTTCTTCTTGCTACAGGTGCAGCTCAGCCTCTAGGACAGAGTCTGCCCAAGTCAATCCACTGCTTTGATGTTGCCACAGTGGAGAAGAAAAGGAAGATATGGCAACCAAGGCAGAGGAACACAGGGTAATCACCTCTGCAGAGAAACAGTCAGATTCAAATTTAAAGTGAAGTTACACAGAATTAGCTACCTGTCAAAAAGTTCACAGTGATCCAGGCTAAAATTCCTGCAAAGAGTGAAAAAGAAAAAAGAAAGTCACCACTGAATCCTTTCATGACCTTCCACCCACTCTTACCACCACTCCATGTTATTTATTTACAAATGATTTCCAGATGAGATAATGTAACCTCTCCAATATTTCGGACATTAATTTAAACTTACAAATAAATTGATATCATGCATTATTGATCTATTAAAAACTCATAAGGCAGGATAGGTAGAACATTTGTAGCATCTACAGCAACTGCAGCATGCACCAAAGTCACTTCTAATATCCAAATGATACACAAAGAAGCAATGAGCTGACACAATGTACAAGTATCCTTGAGCACTTTTTTTGTCAACCTTTCAACTCCTAGTCTGGAATTTGCATGTACTCTGCTCTGTGTTTTCGTGTTGTGGTTCGTGTGATTATACTAAAAACAGTAGCAACCAATAAAACACAAACAACTCCTCTTGGAGTCCAGCAGCTGGCGGGATGATGGCACGATTATCACCCAAATGCTGGCAAAAGTGACCGTAGAAGAGGTAGGTTTTAAAATAAACCTTCACAGACTATACTGCGCTCTGTTATGCCTCACTGGTCCTGCTCCTGTTAGTACCACACCTCTCCCTGATGTACATTTCAACTGTTAATCCTAGTGATATATTGTGTGCTGCACTGTGCTTCAATTTCTTGCAGACTTTATGTTGAGGTCCCTTTTGTCTTGGCCCATACAGACAGATTTTGATCTTTAATCTTTCTCCAAGTATTGGTTAAGCTTCATGATAATTCTTTCTGCTTCCCTTGAACAACTTCCAAAAATCTGCCACGATGAAGTGTTCAGAACTGAATGTAATATCACAGGTGGCTCTTATCAGACATCCATACAGGATTATTGCCTGTCTGTTCTCCAAGGATATGAAGCCAAAATGCAATGCTGGTCTGTTCTGCACTGCAAAATAATTTATAAATAATCACTCACTCCAAGCCTACATATTTTCTTGCATTTTAGGTTACTTCCTTCATTACTTAACTAGCTGCATTTTTCCAATCTGATTTTTTTACTACAATTATTTTTACTTTACCTAGTTATCTTTTTTTTTTTTAAATACTTGCCAATTATCCTTCGTTCTTCTCCAGCATTCCAACCTTAACCTCAGAATTGATGAGATAATAATAATAGATTATTTTTCATGGTGATATTGCAGGATTTACTAGGTATTTTCCAGAAGCTTCCTAGCTTGCTGTATACGATCATGTAACCTTCCAGAGGTGGACACCATATTTATTTCCACCAGTGCCAAAGAACAGGCGTCAACTGGTTACCTGCATTAGCCTGCACACTTATTTTGGAGATGAGGTTGTCTACTGGAATCTCAGATTTGGAGGAACCTTCACCTAGCTAGCTCATAAACCTCTCTGTGTGTATGCATTTGTAGCCTAACAGATGACCAAGTAATCAAAATCTCCCAGGGTAAGTGGGCTCCCATTGTTTCAAACAAGGCTAGAAATCTTTTCTTCTTTCCCTCAGTTTAGGTGACCATTTTCCCCTCAAGTTCATAAAATCTTTCTCACTCTCACTCATTCCTGCTCTCCCTCCCATTCCTTTTTGCTTTCACCTTTTCTTCCTTCTAAAACGAACCTTCATAAGACCCGTCCATGATGCTGACACTATTCTCTGGAACAAGAAATGGTGACTCCTCAAAGACTCCTTTTACCTGAAGAAAGAGAAAATGATTCAGTTCCTTGTTCTGAAGAGTTTCGCTCTGCTCTGATGATCAAAAATTTTTCTTTTTCACTGCAGTAGAAAAAAAGTCAAGGGTATATTGTAGACAAAATCCTTCCCCTTTCAAGGGCTAGTAAAGAAAGAAACATGCATCCAAAGTCTCTCTCCCAGCACCTCCTACCCACATCAGGACAGAGGATTTCAGGACCACACAAGAAAATCTGTTAAGCCTGTGAGTTTCATGCTATCGTGGGATTATGGTTACTTTTCACAGCTGAAATTCGCTGATGATAACAGACTGGAGAACTGAGTCATGAAAACTGAAATGGAGAATAATAGCATTGCACTCAAAAGACCTTGGTATTACCTCTGAAAGTAGAGCCTGAGCTTTCTCCTCTGACAGTAAGCGCAGTCCAGCTGTGGCTTTTAAAACCACTGGGGTCTTCTTCCAGAGATGAGGCGGCACAGCATCTACGGCCATGTCCAGCAACTTTTTGACGGATTCAGCACCCTAAAAGGAAGAAGTTGTTTTTCTTACAGTTTCCTCCTGCAGAAAATGAGCCTCCCAACTCCTCAAAACTAGTGAAACCAGTATCAAATAGCAGAAGATGTCCACACTCAAGAGAAGCATTAAAACTGCTAGGTATCTCATATGAACCTTAGAGGAACATCTGCATTGGAAGGTCAGATATATTCAGTGATATATCTTAGGAGGCAGAATTAAATTTCATTGTCTGTGGAAAGTTTTTTTAGAAAGGATGGAGGTGAGGGAACTGAATATCCAAGAAACCTAGACATCTTGCAGTATAAAACTAAATGGTGTAATTACTGACTGAAGCTGCAAAGGTTGGGGGCTGTCTGTGGATTTCAGTAAATGCAACATAAGAATTCCAAGTGAGTCCATAGAAAGCAGACTAATTACAATCCAGCTGTAGCATGGTTACCACATGAGGCACAGGCATCACTGCTGGACTCTCAATTATTTATACTGCTCTAACAATTATGGTTTGGCATTAGCAATAAGCATTCTCCTGTGAAATTTCTAGAAAAGTCTTTCAGAGAAGATTTTTCTCTTCTCCTACCCAATAAACAAGACAATTTAGTGAAATCATGAGAGATCTCATTAAAGTTTCAAAAAATAGCCATCTACACTTCCCTAAAGTTTCACGCTCTAATTCCTGCAGCACTGAATGCAGCTAAGGACATTGAGAAACTTGAAGCTCACCCGAAGCTAGCCCCAACTCCAAGACTGCTAAAACAGGCGAGGGACAGGACCTAATCTATCATTTGCCTGGCACCTCCCTTAGCCCGTGAATGAGCTCGCTGTCAGCACAGGGGATCTGGAAAATGGCAGCTTAGTGTTCAGGACTGGCCCTGTGTATCACAACAGGATTCTTTTAGCTGTCTTTGCCGTGCTGCTCATTTCTGACTCCTGATCAAACAGAGTGGCCTGGAACAAGTGTACCGCACATGAATTCACAACCATTCATGTTTGAAAATAAACAGGGCTGCACCTGACTTGAATTTCTTGTTACAATTCTAAATTAATATACTAATTAATACATCAATCGTAGAAGATGGAACTAACTGCCCAGCTGTATTTTTGAAAAACTCCATACGCGAACAAAAAACTGCAAGTCCTGAATTAGTAGAACAATAACTGCCCATTCCAAAATCATTACTCAGCTAAAACTGTCATCAAGTACCTGAACTGATCATGACTGAAGTGAGTCCTACATATGGCTGTGCAATGGCTTCCAAGGTATCAGTGAAGAATCAAAACAAACAAATTACTGGAAGTCTGATGACAGAGAAAATTGAAAAATACTATGGCCTGACTTAATCAGGTAAGTGCACCTTGATTCTTCCCCTTCTCCCTAACTGATTAACAAAAATTGACTTTCACAGATCTGACTATATACACAAAAAAGGTAAACATTTTTAACAGTCAGAGGAAAGAAGTCTCTTTGCTTGTCAGTGTAACATGACCAGTCTTAACCCCTGACTCAAATCTTCTCAAACAAATCAGAAAAATATATACTCATTTTGAAAACTGGCTAGCACTGAAAAATCCAACCAGAAGTAAAAATGGAGAAAATAATTAGTAAATGAAACAGGAGTATATGCTTACTTATATTTGGGATAGCTGTAGGCAAAATAAATATTGAATATGAATGCTGCTAGAACCAAAAATCACTTTGTCTTTGAAATTCCCCATGGCATATAGTCTAGTTAGATACAGTATTTAAGCAATTAATTAAGCCATCATTCCACTGATGAAAAATGTAAAGAAATAGCTCCCATTTCACTGTGTGGAAATTAACTCACAGAAATAGAGCAACAGGTTTAGACAGCCAGTAGTAGAACCTTCACAATTTCTTGACTCCCTGCTATTATAATTAGTAACGTTGGAGTTGCTTGGCAGAGCACAACTGATAACAGTAGAAGCAAGATCAGCTCACAGGGAATGAAGGAGAGCCTTACCTTTTCAGGCTGATCAGCGTAGGCAGAAAGACCTGGCTTCACAGACTCAAATATTTCCCCTTCCAACTCTGGAAGTTTTTCTGCACAAATGAAACATGAATGAAACAGTCAACAACTCAAATCTTTCTCTTTAGTTTCCAAAAGGCTGTCTTGTAAGCCTCTTCCCAACTCAATAGGACATTTGTTTAAAGAGACTATCCTTGTTTTCCCCTTGCAAATAATATTATTCCCTTCCAAAAAAAAACCACTGCTCCTTCATTTCAGACAAAAATTTAACAGAACATTGCCCTTGCGTCCTCCAAGTTCATGAACAATTTATTATGAACACATAACTAGAAGGATGTATGTTCATTTTGTATTTGTGAACCACAAGTTGTAGCAATGTAGTATGACTGTTGCATAATCTTAAAGCAATTTCTTTCTGTTTTTGTCCTCAAGCTAATTGTGAAATATTAATTCACATTAAGGCACATACAGTCAGCTCCTGATTATTCTTAGGTGATTCATCCCACTCACAAACATAGGGACAGCTGAAACGAGCTGACTGGCCCCAGGCACTTGGCTGCAAAGCCAAACAAACGTGACCATTGCTCCCAGAGCAGCTTGGCTCTACAAGCTATCCCTGAGTATTACACATTACAAGTCAGGCTGAGTCCAGACCTGGACATTGAACCAGCCCTTCCCAATGAATGCTGGAATCATGTGAAGCCACACAGGTTGTCCTGAAGGGCTTATTTGCTGAGTCCCACCACCAGTCTTTAACCTTTGCAAATTTGCTGGCTCAGTGCACACAAGCAAATTCACCCTCTCAAATCCCGTTACATGTGCAGCCAACTTAGATACCTCTACACCATGTCAGGTATAGATATACTGCAGTGTGCTGCATCTGCTTACAGTTCTGGAAATGGCTCAGATCCTTGGTGGCTGCATCTTTAATGTACTGATTTTATTTTCCTATAAAATGTTACTTAAACAGAATTGACACATCTCTTAATTAAAGGTAACAGGCAACTTGACAAAGGACAGTGCAAGCCTCTTCTCTACTCATTCCTTTAAACAGCTGCATAGATGAAAAATCTTTGGAAATACAGAACTCTCCAGTGTACCCAGAAAGAAACCTCTGGGTTTCTAAAGATGTACAGGAAAGAAATTTTCACAGCCAAACACCACCATAAATGGCAGATAATCATCTCCCAGAGGATGATCTGAAGGACACACAGGAGAAATCTTCATTTGATCCCAAATTCTGTGTTGGTGCAAACAAAATCCTCTGATGCAAAATCAGAACCTGAGTCAATATATTGCAGTTGCACAGACTGACAAAGGCTCTTACCTGGGCTCTTCTGCACAAAGGTGTAAATGTGGATTCGGGTTCCAGTGCTTCCTGCATCAAACATTATGCCATAAAAAGTGTTGGCCTTGGCATTTATAGGGCACACATTAGGTGGGAAGAGATCCTTAAACCACATCTCCTTGTTTGAATGGGAGAGAACAAGGGACAAAGAAGAAAGCACCAGCGCTAGCAGGAGAGGGCGTCTGGAAGATGCCATCCTGCCAGGACCACTCGAGGCAGTCAAGCATGGATCAACAGTCATAGAGCTGGAGCAGATCCTGCAGGGAAAAACAAACAGGAAGGAAGGTTACTAAGAGCTCTCCTCCTTGCAAAGTCTGTAGAAAAAGTCCTGTCTGTACACAAGTATTCTGCCCTTTGGATAGAAAAATGCTTTTCAATGCCACATCCAAAAGTTATTTACTGCATTTTGGTGCTACAACTGCATTTAAGTGATTTATTCTTTCAAAGTAAACATTTCTCCATTTCCCAAATGAAGAAGAGTTAAAGTACAATTTTCCTCCCAGTATTTCTAGTTTTTACTTAGGCAATTTTTTCCCCTCTGATTTGACTTTCAAGCTCTAAAGATTTACAGACCCTAGAAACTCCAAAAAGTCCAAATATTATCTGAACAGAAGCATCACTGAAAGGGAGCTCAAGGCAGAAGCCCTTTGCCCTAACACTTACATGCATGAGATGCTGTGGCAGAACACAAGTGTTATTCAGACAAACAAAGAGAATTTCATCTCAGGCTCTGAACAGCTGCTGGGAGAGATCAGTGCATGGAGTGAAGGCGTTTCCTTCCAGCAGCATCCTGGTCCCCAGGGAAAGCCTATGCTGCACAAGGGGGACTGGACTGTGATGTGCACCTAGGCTCTGCCTCTCAGTACCTTTTCACTACTTTTCACACTTCACCTTTCTGCCTTCATTTTTTTTTTCACTCTTTTCTCCTGACAGTTTTCATTCTCAGAATTAGAGGACAACAACAAAATGTTGCATTTTCACACCTGCACCAGTCAGCTTGAACACTCAGGTTGCTTACACAGCTTCTAACGTCAGCTTCTAGCAAGCCAAGGCCTTAAGGCTGATTTGCATGACTCGGTGCTGGATATCCAGATACAACAACTACACCTCCTTTCTGTTCACATGCATCTCTTTGCATACATTTTTACTAAGAAATGCTAATAAACAAAAGATATGGGCACAGAAGTGATGAGGTTTATTAGGTTCCTGATTAAAGAGGAGGAGAATATGTAGCGATCTTTGTTGCTTGCATTTGACCAGCAGAAATGCCCCACCTTGTGCAGTATCACCTGCACTGATATCCATGCTCACAGAAGGTGCACGCAGCCCAGCATCCTACAGACACGTGCTCACACGTTTGTTTGCCCACAGTGCTGAATATTCTGCCCCATCCACCTGTTCATCTCACCCGCCTCTAGTCCTAGCATTCATCCTTTAGTGACCTGTTCAGCCCCACTATGCACATTCTCTCAAAAATCTTTATTTGCAACCTCTATCCTATATTTATCCATTCCGAATCCTAACCTCTCTCCTTTCTATGTGAATTTGATGCAGGCTCCATTTCCATACACCTCTCACCTATGCCCAGAGAACTCACTTATCCATCTCTCCCAGATTCATCCCTTACACAACTTCCATTACTTTAATCCTTCACCTTTGTCTGCAATTACAGTAAAATGAGATTAACTTTTACTCATTCTCACCAAACACATCATGCCGAGTCATTCCTGGAGCGCCTTTCGAACTCACTCAAGCATTCAGCTATCTCCTGAGCAAACAAAATGCTCAGCCTGTTGCACAAGGGTTGCCTTGCTTATCTTCTGTGAGCTTTATTTGATTCTTCCCTTTTCTAGCAAATGCACAGAGCCATGTGCAGGAGCACAGCCTTACAAGCACTCTGCCTTACAAGCATGTTCTGAGAAGTGGTTTTACGATCCCACAAGTAGCAGCCCCGGCCATCCTCCTCTGACAGATCAACTCCAGCTGTCACAGTTTCTAAAGCATTTACAATTTATGCAAAAATCAGTAAAAACTTAGTTCTAACCTGCAAAAACTTTAACTCTTGTCCTGAACAGAGTTCACAGAAAGTGCTGAGCAGCCTGGCAGCTTCACAGCCAGGGATCTGTTCTACAGTGCAGCTGGACTTACCCGCATTTGCTTCACCCCTGCTGTAAATCCAAGAAGCTGCATCGCCTAACAGAACAGGAAGCCGTGCCAACAGAACGCAGAGCTGTTTGGGAGAGGTGTTGCTGAGCAATGTGAGTATGTTGTTTACTGAACAATCACAAATAAAACCAAGCACCTGCCTTAAGAACAAACTCCAGAGTCTCATTACAGACAGCACATGTGACACTTACATAAGCCTCACAATCTCGGTTGAGCTGAAAATATCTGACCAACTGCCACCATTAACACACGCTTCTCTTGCCAGGGCTCCCAACAGATGAGCCTCCGCCTCCCAGGAACCACTCCTGTATCGAATGTCTCTGCTGGAGCCCTTCTCAGCCATCCACCACCAGTTCGCGCTTCCCATTCTCCACCTCTCCCCTGCCTTCTTTCTTTCTTTCCACCTTCATCCACCTAAGTCCCTCTTTCCTCCCCCAAAAAGCCACCTCAGGATCTCCTCCCTCACCGAGAACGAGGGAAGCAGTTCCTGACGCTGGCACACAGCTCAGTGGGCACCGTGCGGGTGCCACTATCCTCCCCGATGGCAGCGGGGCCAAGCCCAGCACCGGGCACGCACCTGACGCGGGACGGGACGGGACGGGGCAGCACCGCTCTCCTTCACCTCCGCACTGAGCTCCGTGCCAGGGAGTCGTGAGGGCACCGGCCCACCCGCTCCGCCCGCGCTCGGGTTTATCATTACTCCACACAGCAGCGGAACGCGCCCGGATAGGCGCAGGGGACAGGTTTCGAGAAGTTGCGAGTTAACCGAGTTCAGCGTGAGTGAAACATTGACACGGGCACTGGGGCTGAGGTCAGAGCACTGCACAGGGCACGGCGGCGGCACCTCGCACGCACACCCCAACGCCGACACCACGGGCACACCAAGCACCCCCAGCGTGCAGCATTGGGGCTTAAAGACCCCGAGTACTGCGTGCTGCAGGGTGACAGCTGGCAGCACGCACAGGGGACAGACTCAGAACCGTTTGGGGATGCGGAGAAGCCGGGTATAGAAGCACTAAGCAGATACCTGAGGAACAAACGGGTGATCCACGTGGCACTGCCCAAACGCCCCTGAAGCACCCAGGACGGGTCTCGGCCCGGGGCGGTGTCGGGACCCCGTTCCCAGTCCGCCCCTAGCACTACCCTCAGCAGCGGTCGCGGTGACAGGCGCGGCCCTGCCGGTAACCGCCGCCGGCAGCAGCGCGCAGGGCGGCGGCACGAAGCGCCGTCCCCGCCGCCTGGGCCCTCAGCGCGGCGCCGCTCGGGGCCCGCACGCTGTTTCCATGG
>WBMW01001477.1:295359-314699 GCA_013396635.1 Penelope pileata | reverse complement strand
CCCCCCCGCCCCGCGCTCACCGGGGGTTCGGAGCGCCGCATCGCGCCGGTACCGCGCGTCACCTCAGTGCGCCGCCGTGACGCGCCCGGCGCGGGGGTTGGACGTCGCTGTCCGTTTCCAGGGGAGGGGGTGGCAACAGAAGCGGCGAAGGGGGCGGTGGAATGGCGGACGCGCGGGCGCCGTGGGAGGCGCGGCTGGAGGAGGCCGAGGCGGCCCGGGACGAGCACCTCGCGACCGCGCGGCTGCTGGCCCGGAGCAACGNTGAGGGACGGGGCAGCGCAACGTGGCAGACCTGAACGTGCGGGGCTGCGAGGAGGCTGAGGGGATCTGTCTGCTGGTTGTGGGTTCCTGGGGGGCTGCCCGGTCAGAGTGCCGCTCTGCTGCCATCTGTCGCACGGCAAGGAAACGGAACGGAACGTTGGCGGGAGGTTCTGCTGCTGCAGCCCAGCCAGCGCACCCGGCAGGGTTTTAACCACCAATGTTCTTGGTTGCACCCCATCGTTTTCTTTTTTCCAGTATCCATCATGGAAGCCCTTACTCAGTCCCTTTTCCAGCTGCTCTGTGTCTGTTGCTTCCCCCCTTTTCTGAACTGCTTCTCTTAATCCTGCATCACTACTCACAGCAATAAGAAAGAAGACCCTCTGTCCTCACAATTTTAATTCTTCAGCAGACTCCCAGATCTCTTTGTATCTAGTACCGGTGGGTTTCTATAGCTCATGCTTGCACTACTTTCCATGCTTAACACAAGCATGCTCTTTCACTCCCCAGTTTTAAGCATACTTTAATGAGCCTGAATGTGGCAAATGAGAGACCTTTCTCTTCTGGTGTCTTCTTGTAATTAAATTTGAAGAGAAGAACACAGCTCAGATACTATTCCTGCCGTCCCCTCTCCTCCCCACCAGTTAATGTTTCTTGATTTCTGTTTTCACAGCTTGGGAAACTGAAGAAGCAGCTGGTTGATTTGAAACAGCAAGCGCAAGAAGAGAACAAGAAGCTGGTGAATGAACTTTTTGTCCTCAGAACAATGGGATCTGCTGAGCAGGCTGAACAGTAATTCTGATTTTAGTGTGAAGAATGAGTGAAGGCAGCAAATTTCTGCAGGTTTTGATGCAAGAATCTTGAGTGGAAAAGAACTTGGAAAAAACAACGATGATGTGGGAATTATCTTGTGACTCTAGTATTGTTTTGGATAATAGTAGGAATATTTTGTAGTATCTGAAGTAGCATAAAGAACCAGATAGGTAATGGTGAAGCCAGAGACACAGCAAAAACATGTTTTGTTTTTCCTGAGCTAATAACTCAGGAACTAAGTTAATAAATAACTCAATAACTAATTTGAATTCTTCTAGAGTTCTCCTTCTTTGCTATTGAAGCAAATAATCTTAAAAAGAACTAAGAAAATTATTGCTTGCTAACAACCTGGCTCTAATAAGAAACACAGAACTGTGCTCATCTCCACTTTGAGGCAGTATCTGCCATGAAGAAGACTCCAAAAGATGTCCTCTATGCTCAAATTATAAAGAGCAGAAAAGCTATAAATGATGTTATAGGTGTTGCTTTAAACTTACCGTTCATTTCTAGGCTTTTTATTTCACTGGAGGGTAGCTTCTGCCGAGTTTGCAGCATTTCTTATGATGAATTCCTTTGTGGTTTTCAAAACACTGCAGCTCAGTATGATTTCAGATATTTGGTAATGTGTGCTCTGTGCTTTATATTACAGTATTTGGTGATTGGCTTCTCTCATTTTGTTCTTATTGATTATTTCTGAATTGCAGGCAGACTATTATACCCAACAAATAAAAGAGCTGGAAGAGAAATTTCAGAAAAAAGTTGGAGAAATCAGCCAAATCCAATCAGAACTGAAATTAATAAAAGAATTCCGCAAGGAGAAAGCAGCTATGGAGAAAGAACTGGAAGATGTAAGTTTATCATAGATATGGGTTTGCAATACTTAATTAAAGAGCAACCTTTCTGTCTGCATGGCAAGAGAGCTTGGGAGTAGAGGAAAACAGACATGGTTGATCTACTGGGCTGTTTTCTTTCAGTGCAGTTTACTGAGACTGAGGAAAAGCACTAGGTTTAGAAAACACAGTTCCGTAGCCAGAACTCACTTCTGCAGCTGGTCAATGCTGTAGGGTATTGGTTTGTTTGTTTGTTTGAATTATTATTTTTATTTATTTTTAACAAAACTAACATGGATTCATACAAACATATATATGGATGGACTAGAGAATTTAGCACATGCTTTGAATCTATAATACACAAATTAAATAGTGGCATTAACTGTAAGATATTTTAGCTGGGGTAGTGAGCATCTCAGCTGACTAAGGAGATGGAATGGGCACCTCAAGCAAATTTATGTGTCTTCATGACTCGGCTCACCTGATTTTCTTTTTTTTTTTTCAACTACAAGAAAGGTCTTGGAAACAAAGCAACATGCTTTCCATGGAGAAAAATGATTGCTCAGTGGCATTTGGTTTATTAATATATAGCTGCTTTTAAGCTAGGATATTAAATAGTCATACATTTTTCAAAGGATGCTTGAGGCATTGGATTTCAAACACTCTTGATGACTGAATGAATAGCCAAAGTAAAGCAGATTCCTAACACTAAGCATTAAACAGAGTGATGGAGCATGTGTGTGAATGACGGACTGTCTGAGTGATATGAAAATACAGGCAAAGGTGAACTATGAAGAGGAAGCAAAACAGTAACAGAAGTCAAGTTAATTTTAGAGATTATGTGAAGATTTGGTGACTGTGGGTAGTGCCAGCAAAGACTACCAAGTACCTCCTTGAATAGTTCCATCCACACTTTTAAATTATAAGACTGTAATGGCAGTGTTTTAATTTCAGAAATTTAATTTTTTATCACAGTTAAAAAAGAGTATCAAGATCTCAAACAGGAAACATCTGGAAGAGGTTGTGAGGCTGGAGAAGAGGTTTATTGAAGAGAAGGTAAAGGCTGACAAGCAATTAAAGAAACATGCTAGAAAAAAAAAAGATTTCTCCCACTGGCTATTCTGGCTTCTATGGTTCTGACAGCTCTTTACTCAGCATTTTACAGTACCCTATGTCAATGTAAGTGTGATGAATGAGTTGAAGGTGAGGTGCAGCTTTCTAAGAAAAGACATGGGATGTCAGGGTCCCAGAGAGAGGCCTTACTCTTCACGGCTATCAGGAACTTCAGTGCCCTTGGGAGTTTTTTTTTTTTTTTTCACAGTAAGTTGTGTGAGCTGAAAATTGCATATGACTTTAGAATTTACACTGTAACAGGTTTTAGCTTTAGTTCCAAAGGTCTCAAGCAAAATTGAAACAGGCTTTTCTCCCTTTCAGAAAAGACTACAAGAGGATGCTGAGAAGCAGCTAATAGTGATGAGGGAGGCTGCCCGGCGTGAGGCTGTTTTGTAAGAAACAGTTGCCTTTCCCGTTTTCTCCTTTACTAACTCATTTTAGTGCTGTGTTCTAAAGAACTATTTGCCCGTGTTACTGCATGGGCCTTGAAGGGCAAAATCAATGATGACCTAGGTTGTTTTTTCTATTTTAAATTTCAAGATGATGGCAGCACTTGCATTTAAACTGTAAGGCTCATGCCAGTTCTAGGGGTGAACAATCACAATTGCACTGCTGTTTTCTCTTTCTATTTGTCTTGAAGTGTAGGACTAGTGACAAAGCTCAGAAAACTTTCTACAGACCCATAAGAATTCTACAGCTTAACTCTGAAATTAGGACACTGAAGTACTGATTCTAACATTGGGGAGTAAAAAAAATGTATGAAAAGTGGTGATTGAAGTTCTTGGATTTTGTTTCACTCTGTCCAGGCAGCTGAGCAGCACTGGGAGACAGGTGTTTAAGGAGAACATTCGTCTTCATAGTGCTTCCTCGTACCACCTGAAAGAGGCAATGGAATTGCAGAAAATGAAACAGAAATTAGAGGAGGACAAAACTCTTCTGTTACAGGAGAAGGTTTCTGCTCTGGTTTTAATTCTGTTTCATTCCCCTCCAGGAAGGGGTCCTTGAAGTCCTGGAAACAGATCTAAGTGTGCTGAGACTAACCTCCCCAGCCAGACCTGTCTGCAGCTGTGAATTCGGAGTTGTCTGAAGAAAGCTCAGATTCTGTCTTAATAATGGAGGAGATTGGACGGAGGATTTCCTATGATAGCCCACTAAGAACAGGTCTCTCTGTAGCATTCACTATGCACAAAGCCTTCATCTGGCTTCTCTTGTAAACAGAAAACTGACCCTAGAGAAATACTAACTCTCCAGTGTGAAGGTGCCAGCATCTTTACTACATTGTCACAGCTGGGGGAAAGGGAAAACTTCCAGATTTGGTGTCAAACAAAAGCCAAAATGATTTCTTTTTCTCATCTTTTAGGAAACCAGTGAAGGTTTGATCAGAAAAAAGATCCTACAGAGCAACCAGCAGAAAGCATGGATCGGAGATCTGCAGCATAAAGTAGAAAAGCTGGAGATGGCCTTATGTCACAAGACTAAAGAATTTGAGACAAAGACTCAAAAAACACAGCATCAGGCACTGATGGAAAACCAAGCGAGCATGGTCGAGATCAGGAAACTGCAGCACCTACTAGAAATGAAGGATCAGGAGATGAACCGAGTGAAGAAACTAGCTCGGAATATTTTAAATGAGAGGACTGAAGTGGAAAGATTCTTCCTAGGTGCTCTGGAACACGTGAAGCAGGAGATCCTAGCCAGTAGAAAACGCTATAAGGAGAAGGCCCAAGCTGCCTATTACAGAAAAATGATGGAAGCATGTGCAGGAATGGAAGAATTTCCCAAAATCAAAACATTCAATAGCAACGTAAACAGCACAAATAGTGTGTACAGAGACCTAGAGGAAGCAGAGAAATGCTGCTGGTATTTTAACATCAATAACTAGTGTCCATCTTCCTAACATACCTTTAAAAAAAAAACCAAAAATCTTTGTGATTATATTGTCTAGATTTGAAATGCTTGTGGAGACTGCTATAGTGAGAATAACTGCATGAGGTGTAATATCCTGTCAATTAGCAGTGACTTTCTGGGCACCTAATAACACTTTTGGTCATTATTTCTGTGGATTAAATTAGAGATAAGCTCAAGAGAGTCCTTTTGATATTCTGCCATGTGCTGTGGAAGTTAATGCTGAATTTTCAGTATAGATGTGCTTCAGCAGTTTCTTTTTAATAATTACTGTTGCCTCTCTGGTCTTTTGTGGTTGTAGAAGCATTCTGGCATTCCTCTTTTACTCTTCACTCACTGCAGTTACCTATCAACGCGGAAGCCTAAAAATTACAATTAAGACCTTAATAGCTCTTTACTATGCTGATGATCATCTTAACAGACACAGGCAGTAGATAGCTTTGTTCAACTGTTCTTTCATATGTCAGAAGCCGCTGCTTTGTATTGTGCTTTCAAAATTTGTTTTCCTCGAGCTTCACAATAATCTAAAAGTTAAGCCATTACAGGAAATATACAATGACATCAATATGGAGATCATATGCAATATAGTACTGATTGACAGGGTTACATTTTAAAATGAATAAACCAAAATCTCATTTAAAGTGTAAGTATCTCAGAATTTGTAGTAGGATCCAGCCTAGTTTATACTGGGGCTATATGTGCCACTGTGGCTGGTTTTACAGGTCTCTAACCTCCTGTTACGAACTGCAGCAGCATCATATACTTAGACTTTAAGCCATAGAATTAAGGTTCAGCATAGCTGCTGTTTGCATCTATCTTTGCTGAGAGACCAAAATTATACTACTTCCAAATAAAATGTTTGCTTAGTATGCATCAGCCATTGAGTAACTCAGTGATGTGCAATCAGCTGCAGTGCCTCATTCATCCCAGAAATGATACAATAGAAACACCAACAATTTGAAAATCAGAGGTGAAAGTAGTTACGGAGATCTAAGGAAGAGAAGGAGGAGACTGGAATTGAGAATGAAAGTTCATACATATCAGCTCTCATATGTATGAACAATGAAAAAGTAAGCAAGGGGCAATGTACTTGAAATTAATACGTGCTGGTACTAGCCCCCTCCTTTCCAGTATTTATAATCAATAACTGTATAACAGAAATAGTTTTTTTTTTTTTTAATTAGTTTAAAGAGCCATGGATTTAGAAGTTGGAAAGACAATACTCAGATTTATTTTTTGAATAGCTTAACAAGTGCAATGCAGAGATAGATTTAAAAACCCTTTCTACACATACAGAATCCATGAGAGAAATGCCTTTGATATTTTCTCCTAACCGATTGATCTTTTATGTGTTTTTCAGGGAAAAAGTCCAGTTTGAAAAAGTGGATATTGGCGAGTTGACATGGGAACAAAAAGAACGTGTTCTGAGATTACTTTTTGCCAAAATGAATGGCACAAATCCACGGTAACAGATTCTGTTTCTTCAGTAGGTGAACGCAGAGTTTTTCCTGTTACAAAAGTTTGGCTGATAAACTCCAAAGCAGAGGATTCCAGGAGACTCTGCATCCAGCATAGGAATCTAGCTATCTCTGTGGCTTGGCATGAGATACTTTAACCTTATGAAAAAGGTGATATATACCAATTTTGGATGCGCACCGGACTATACTGCTAGATCTTTGTGCGTAATATCACAAGAAAAGTGAGTGAAGTAAACTTTTCATAGTACTGAGGAAGATACAGAATTAACTTTGCTCAGTACAGTGGGATTAATTTTGTTCAGTCATTAATGAATTCCTATCAGTTTTTACCAAACAAGTAAATAATGCATATTGTGTCAGTAGCACTCCCCACGTCTATTTCCTTCTAATAAGAGAACCATAAAGCAATCTGCCCAGTATTAAAAAGTATGAAGTGTGCTTACCCTATGGGTCATTGCTGTCAGCATAGGAAATTTCAGAGCATGACTTCAGTGACACCTAGAATATGGCTTACAGTGGAAATTCAGAAGTCAAACTGCATAAGTACACTGTAAGCTATGAACAGAATTTATGATAGAATGCATAAGAGGGCTCAAAACCTAAAATGCTACAATTTTTAATGTAATTTGGGAGAGCTAAAGCTCAGTGTGAAATATCATCTTTTCTTTGTTAAAAGGTTTATTTTTTCCTGAAATTTACATTTAATTACATTTACGTTCTATTAATTAAATTTACATTTTGTTACATCAATAGAGTTTCAACCAATTTAAAATTATTATAGCAGAAGTAAGAAATGTATAATTAAATGATGAATCCATTAGCTTTTGTGGTCCCAATTTAATTCCTTTTATCAGCGAACACATAGGATCATATGTAAAGCTGTATAGTAGGAACTTCTGAGGAATGGGATACAAACACTTCATTTCGACTTATGATTAAAGCCATGTTTTTTCTTAATTTCAAAGACTTCTATTATGAAACAGATATACTTGATGTGTGCATTCTAAGTGATAATATACTACTAATATTCTAGGATAAGAAGTTTGAAGTTTTCTTCCATATGCTGTTATTTGGAAACATAATAGGCTATTTATTTACCAATAATTTGTCTACATGTACTGAGAGCCTTTATTTCTTAAAAAACCAAAAACAAACAAAACAAACAAAAAACACTAAAGGAATAAATCAGGCCATTGGAAATCAGGAAGGAAAGAGACTGATAACTAATAGTTTGGTCAGTCTGGAATAATCTTCACAGTGGTAGAGAGGATTATCTAGACCTCTGCTAACATCAAACATGAAATACCCACCCCTATATTTCTACAGCTGGAGATAACTAAAAGGCAGAAACAGTGCACAGCAGCACTGACCTCTACCCATACAATTTCAGCTTTGAGCTCCCCTCATTCACTTCTAGTTCTAATGATTTTGCCACAAAATACAGAATTCAATAGTGAACACATGTTCAATTCATAGTGCAGATTTCAGACAGTGGATGGTAATAGCCCACGTGTCCTGACATTTCTTTCTTGCTGTTCATTTTAAAAAACGAGTTTGCTATGGGATTAGAAACCTGGCTGAGTGTACATCACCCTTAGATGAAGATAACTTTGCTCTCATTTCTTTTTCACAGGAAAGACAGCAGATTTCTGGCTACTTCAGCTCCAGCTCCTGCTGATGCTAAAGAAGAAAGCAAAGTTGGGTAAGATGCCAAATTATACAATATTTAACATCTCTACAGTCCTGATTATGCAATTCTCTCTCTGTCATCTCTCTCCCTTTAGAATTAATTTATTTTGTCTGAAGATCTATATTGGTGTGTCAATACACAAAGAAATATATGTGTGACAAGTGAGGAATTTGTTATTTACTTTTACATTTCGGGTTATTATGATCTTTTAGCAGGAAGTACTTAGACAGCTCTCATGACAGGAAAAAAAAAAAAATCTCCTGCCCTCTTAAAGCCTCCTCTTATCAAAAACAGCTTTATTATTTTTAGAGAAAAAAGTGAAAGGCCCTGATTGTACAAAGAGAAACATTTTCAGCTAGAACATGGAATTTTGATTAAATGGCAAAATCTATTAAGCTGATTTTAAACACAATATGTAGCTAATTATAATACTTTGAGGCAAGCAAAACCAACTTACCCTGAAGGAATGAATAGAGAGCAGTTCTGGCATGCCAACATGGAGCATCACGTCAGACGTGAGGCAGTCAAGCATTCAAAACTTGAAATGTAATACTCAGACACCAGACGATCAGATAAAGTTCACAAAGAGGAACCCTGGAGGGATTTTTGTGGAAAGATGAGAGAGCTCCTTCAAGGAGGCAGACTGCCACTTCCAGATGCAGGTGTGGAAGCCACTTGTGGCCTTTTTCGCACAGGCAGGAAAAACAGAAGCAAAAGTGCGAGTCACAGGGTCCAGTTCTCAAAGGTGGATGAACTATTTAAATGTAAATTTTTAGGACTTTCACCGTCAAATAGTTTTGAGAATCTAAACTGCAGTGCCTTCCAAGCAAGAAATTTTTTGAATAGGAGACAAAGGGTTGACTATAAAATTGTGTTTAAATATAGGCTACAGAAATTTGAAATCCTTTATACTGAGATTGTATTTTTGTATATAACAGAAGATATATTCTTTAGCTTAATCTTTTCTAGTGAATGTTGAAATAAAAAGGGGAATTAAACAGGAGGGTGGAAAGCTGTAATAGCAGTGAGATGAAGCAGGCACATCATGATCAGTGAGCATCTGCAGCTTGATCTAAAAAGGTGTTTAACTAAAAAGGCAGATACAAAATTGTATTTCTAGTATACTTTTTACAATAATCTGATTTAAAAATGCTGTTGGAAACGCAGATTATCAGAAAAGATATTTGCACATAAGTGTTAAGGATTAACACAGGTGTGGAGAAGGTGCAGAGAGAGTCCTGCAGTTCTTCAGGCAGCAATTAAGCTTGGTAATAAAGACTGATTTTGTTATCAAAGCTGGATTTTACAGTTTCTGAAGGAAAGAGATTATGTGTTTTAAACAGAAAATTCAGAATAGCAATACTGATTGGGAAGAAAATGAAAGTAATTTGAAAGTGAATGACTGTAGATAGTATTAGAGGCTATCACTTAACATTCCTTTCCCAGAGGTATGAATGCCAATGTGTTAATAGTGATTTACCTAGAATATTTTAACTTTGCAGAACAGAAAATATTTCTCCCAACCTGATATTCATTACACAGCAGGCTGAATTATAAGAATCATCATCTTCTGCAGTAATCCTTCCATGTATTCAGATGTTAACGCTACAGAGTAAGGCAGCTGTACACTTGGTGTGAACAAAAACAACTTCCTCAGCACTTACTGACTCATCTGCGCTTTTCATTTTGGGAGTTAGTTTGTGAGTAAAGCTGCAATTCTAAATCCCCTGTCTTCTATGCTGCTGCTTTGACTACACGTTGAAATCCATCTGAAATATGACTATTTTCCTCCTCCTTACAATAAAGATTTTCTTCTTTCCAAAGCCAGGAGCTAGGATGACCCTGTATGCAGCTCTAGGATGGTTACACCTGTACAGGTATTGCTATAATTTTATTAAGATGCATTTTCAGTTTGCAATAAAGTCAAGTATATGAAGATTAAGAGCTTTTGTGATCAAGTGATAAGTATGTAGAAATACAAACAAGGCATTCCTTGGGATGCTGTATGTGGAAATTGGTACAAAAGTCCTTAAAATACTGTAAAAGGAGGATGTACACATGGGTTGCAGGAATAATAAACCAGCCTCTGTGAAGAGGGGAATAAAGTCAACATCACACCTATAGAGTATCTTATCAAGGAGCAGTCATTTTCTGCAGAAATGTATTAGCAAATTTTTAATTCATAATCAAATTGCAAAGTGAGAATTTCCCTCTAGAGTATAGGAAAAAAAAAAAAGAGTAAGATATAAACATTAATGGATCCACAGCAGTTACTCTAATACATAACTGTGAGTTACAAGGCATCTTTATCAGAAGGCAGGATACAAAGTCTTCATGTTCAGGTTGTTTAATTAGAAGAACTAATGATTACAATCATTAGAATAGTATTATTTTCCATGGGTACTTGAACGAGTCCCCTGCAGATCCCTCATGGCTGCATCATATTCCAGGAAGCAAGAAAAAAATATGGGCTCTCCAGCTCCAAATGCACGTATAAGAGCAAGGTATACCAAGACTTACCCTTCTCTAGTAATGGGTCCCACAGACCCTAGAGAACGTGACCGTGTTTGAGCAAATGTGACAAGGAGTCAAACATCACAGGAAATACATTTATGTTCAGGAAGACAAACAGAACAGGCCTGGCTGCTTCATGATTAAAGCACACATTCTTTCTTCTTACTGACCTGCCTACTTACTCTTCCTGCCACCCATACTGACATGATCCTGTGATGCAAGACATACACGCGTTTGTGCTTCCACAGTTTCATTATCTTAAAGGACCTGTAGGCACATTTTTGTTAGCACAGTAAAAAGGCACCAACCAACTTCTAGGTATTAATGAAACTGACAGCAAGCCAGAGAATACAAGCCACATGCACAACAGGAACAGAAGTTTTCCAGCTGTCAGAGGCACGGTGAAGTTCTTTCATCCTCAGACAAGCAATCAAAAATGCTTCCCTGAAAAGTCCTTAGAAAGCTATTTCCCAGGTGTTTTGGAAATTTGTCAGCTGATGAAAGACTGACATTTTCAACTCCAAAACTTGCCGTCTTCATTGTATGTAGAAGTCACTTCTCATTTCTGTGCGACATCCAAAGTGTCCCAGTTAAGTCTCTCCAAGTGAATACTCATCTGAGTAAGGTGAGCTCAAAATCTTAACATGTAAGAAAGTGGTTAAGAAAACTGCTACAAGGTGTAGCCAGTAGTGAGTCACTAAGGCTAGAGGTACTGAAGTGGAAAGCAGAGTAATGTTCAAGTTCAGGGGGTCTGGAAAGAAGCACAAATTAAAGCCCATCTGTTTTCCCTTTCAATTAGATAAGATAGTTTCCTCTGTGATAGGTTATACAAAAACAAACAAACACACACTGACAGAAACAGAAAACCCAAACTGTGCATTACATGAACTTGCCTTATCTACACAGCAGAAGAGGACCTTAGAAAATGGAGCTTTCTATTAATTCCCAACAAAATTACGATAGTCAGGACAAAGCTGGAAAGTGCAATATGGAAAGAGAAGGGCACCAGGGACAGCATCTTTAAAGGCTGATTTAGTTCCCCATAGTTGGCATAACCACAGCAGGCTTGGTAACAGTGGCATCTTCCTCTTTCCATTGAGAAATAATAGTTTTCAGCTGTGTGTAGAACTGCACTCCCTAGGGGAAAGAGACGCAAGGATCAAATGTTTGGCCTTAGCCTGTTCCTCTCAGCAGTTCCCCAGGGTCCTATGGGAAAGCTTGCTATTTAAGTTCTTCCCCAATCTCCACCCAGTAAGGTGAGGTCTGATGACCATCTCCCCACTGCCACTGCTTAACATGATTTATCACACATCAACCTAAAAAAGTACTCTCAAATTTGGCAAGTTACCTGTTTGCCATAGAAATTGGTGTCTCCTCTGAAAGAAGCACGAGAACCAGTGAAAGAGAACATGGGCAGAGGTACTGGGATTGGAACGTTGACACCCACCTAAACCAAAGGAAAGCAGCCATATTAATCACCAGATAAAGAAATAACATTGCAGAGCACTCTCCAAAAGCTACAGCATTCTGTTTCCTTAAATCTGAGGCTAGGTACTGTTGGCTGAGTAGTCAGTGATTAGTCACCACAGCTAGGTGGCTTTCCACTTTAAATGGTTGAGTATTAAAGCAATAATTCTAGCTTGAACATACCTGCCCCACGTCTACTAAGTGAGAATATTTCCGAGCTGTGGCTCCATTGGTAGTAAAGATTGCAGTTCCATTTCCATAGGGGTTATTGTTCACCATCTCAATTGCATCATCCAAACTGTTTGCTTCCAGAACCACTAGGACAGGCCCAAAGATTTCCTCCTTGTAGCAAGTCATGTTTGGCTGTCAAGACAAACAACAGAAAAAGTAGACTGGATATTGAGTATAGGAAACAGGATATAATACATAAAATATCTTAGGAAATAGGATATAAACACATATGCTGCTCACACTCAGGGTATTCCTAGGATCACCCATCATACTGCATTGCCACAGGCTGTCCTTCAGCCCTGGTTGCCATTCCACCATTTCCCATGCCCTGCCATCTATCTAGTCCATTAAAGAGGGTACAGTTTCTAATTGCTAAAGCACTTCCTGCTTTTACTGCCCACCTAACATGAGTTACAGGTCTACTCTTTGATCAAGGCTGATTAAAGCCAGGATTAATTCAGTACAGTTTACTTCTGATCTTGCTGATAACCTGCAGTCCTCTGCAAATCAGTGTCCAGGATTTATGTCTGATAATTAGCCGTATCAGACAAATACAGAAATACCAGATAGAGATGTACTTTACTCACTAATAACTAGCACAACAAACTACAAAACATTCACCTGACAAGTAAGTTTTATGTAGTTGTTTACCATATTACTATATAAAGAACTAAGAATCAAAAAAACTCTGAAACTTTTACTTCTGAATACTATTTACAATGCATTAAAGGAAAGTGAAACATTTCAAGATACTTAATGAAAACAATGCAAGAAAATTATGAGACAGATTAAAAGCTGGAAATATATAAAGTGGTATTTAACCCATAAAATTCTAAGAATACAAAGTACAACAGCAGAACTATCAAGACAGGTATGCTATGTTGGAATCACTCACCCAAGGGCCTAAAATAACTCGGATACTTAAATGTTAAAGAAATAATACCAGCTAATTGCACAGACATTAAAAAAACAGAGAACATAGATGTGAAAACCCACATGAGATGTGTGCATGGTAAAAGTATTCTCCCGTAGCAGCGTCTGTTGCACACTATGGATCATACTGAGGAGCTGTCTCATTGAAACTGAATAGATTCAACTATTCAGAAACCTTGCGCTATATTATTATTGTGAAGACTTCCACAAACATTTAACTTTTGTTCCTATAAGTACTTAAATTGCAAATTGCAGGCATGTATAATGGAGACAGGAAAATGTTATGTTTGGCTGTTAGTCGTACTCGTCTGTGGGCATCTGCTGCTGGCCATGACGCTGGAAAGCACACTATGTTCAATGGGCATTTAGTTGGACACAGTACAAACTGTCCATGTGTTCTTTCAATTGGCTGCATTACAATAAAGCTAAGATTATTTGTTTGTTAAGTTTGTTCTGCTCCCATGAATTCTTCCATCACCTCCACAACATTACAATAAGCACTTCATTGGAATTGTGCAAGAGAAAACGGAGCTATTTATGAGCTTTCTCCCTGGTGATTCTTAATTACTGACAAGTTTGGCCAACCCATTTTTCAAGTGCAACATACAACATCAAGCACTAGTTTTGGCTAAGTTACCTTGACATTGGCAAGGATCGTTGGTCCAACAAAATTGCCATTTTCATAGCCCTTCACTTTGATATTACGTCCATCCAGAAGAAGGCTGGCACCTTCTTCTACTCCTTTCTCAATCAGATGGCAAACCCGTTCCTTAGCTTGGGGACTGATTAGAGGCCCTAGATCTGCTCCAGGCTGGTCTCCTGTGAAGAGGCAGAGACACAAAGCTTTTAACCATTCCTCTTCATAGGCATAATGTAGATAACTACATCAGTGGGAAAAATCTGAAAATTCTGATGTTTCTGAGACATGGAGCAAAGATTTGCACCATTAAGGAACAGAGGTAACAGCCTTCAACTTTCACAGTCAACAAACAACAGAAGTCATAAGCATAGTTTTGGATCACCAGAAAGCCAAAATTCAGCTACAGATCCTTCTCAGAAAGAAAACGTTTCCTCTTTGCAAGACTTTATTTTGAATAAATGAAAGGCGGGAGAATTCTAGAATTAATCTCACTGTGAGAGAAGTAACTTCTGTTAGAAACTAAGACACTCTACTTTTTCTAAAGTATGTGTTTCCATTTCTCGCTCTCACAGCATGCTTACCACAAATTGGAAGGATTTCCAAGTGAGACTGCTATTTAAGTGGTAGGTTTGTGTTCTACATAGGACGTAGTCTCAAAGTTCCAGTTAAAACCAATCCTGTAAACCTTGCAGCACAGTCATACTGCCAATCCTTCCTACATACTCCTAACTCCAAGTCTAGGGCTCTGTGTCCCAATCCAGACAGTCTGCTAGCTCCCATCCCTGCAGATCAAACCTATGGAGCGAGCAGCTCCAAGGGACATGCTGCAATACAGCAGACACACCAACCTAAGAGGCCACAGTTGTACAGAAGTGAAGTACCTAGTAAGAAATCAATCTGTACCTGCATTTACACGTAGATTTTTGGCTCTCTCCACCAGCTCTGGCAGCCATTTCTGTGCTTCTCCCACTAGAATTGCTGTAGACAGGGCCATGCAGCGTTGGCCAGCTGCTCCAAAGGCAGCACCAACCAGCTGGTTCAACGTGTTCTCTTTATTGGCATCAGGCATCACCACACCATGGTTCTTTGCTCCCTGAAATACAACACATATACAGTCTCCCATTATTAACTAGCCCTGCCCACTTCTTCTCTATCTCTCTGGTAATAACTTGTTGTAGTAGCTGCAACTTTGCTACCAAGAGGCTGGCAAGAAGGTCAGCCTCATCCCATAACTCTCAGTAGCAAAGTCAGCATCTGCTGCAGAGGTGTGGTCTGTCTGTCTGAACACCCAGATAGAGGTCGCCTGTGTTGTTCAGTGGCATTACCATGTTAGCCTGGACTCTCTTGCCATTCCGGGATCCTCTCTCATAGATGTACTCGCCAGCCTGATTAGATCCCACAAAGCTGATTGCTCTGATATCCGGATGGTCACAAATGAAATTCACAGCTTCAAAGAGGAAATAATACATTATATACTGTGGTGTACAAATGCTTCCCTGTGTCTCCATCCCCACACTGCTAATCAACGAATCTTTCTTCTTATCAGAATTCTTTTGTATTTTTCCTACATTTTGAGTTCCCCTACTGCTTGTTCATGCATCTCTCCACTCTAACTTCTCAGCATGTGAGCTCTGCCCCTGCGCTCGTACAACTGGCTTTCTGCCAGCTCTTCATGCTCTGGGCCCCAGGTACCTATCTAACCAGTAAGATCAGACACTCCAACTGCTTCAGTACCTCCACTGAACACACACCACAACACTCACATACTGCAGCCCACGAAGGGCTGTTATTACCTTCATGCTGTCCATGGATGATATTCAGGGTCCCATCCGGGGCGCCAGCATCCTGAAACAGCTTGGCAAGGAACATGAGTGCTCCTGGCACACGCTCAGAGGGTTTCATCAAGAACGTGTTCCCACAAACCATAGCCATGGGGAACATCCAAAGAGGAATCATGGCAGGGAAATTGAACGGTGCAATGCCAGCACACACACCCAGAGGCAGACGGTAGGTGTAAGTGTCCATGTCTTTAGTGATGGAGGGCATGGTCTCTCCCAGTATGAGAGATGTCACACTGCAAGCGTGTTCAACCACCTCTGCAGCAGAAAGGGCAATATGCCACTGGGTGATCTGTTGTGGTCACCCCCCAAACTCCCTTCTCTCCACTGCCTTGTCCCAAATCTTTCTTCCAGCCACAATTTAAAACTCACTGTGCTCCAGAAAATCCCTTTGCTCTCCCAAGCACTGTGAGCTCACTGTGAAAGGATTCTCTCTTGAGTACATTATATGCCACTGCGATAGGAGAACAGACCCAACAGCCCCAATAAAAGTAGTACAGGTGTGGTTTTAGTGTACCAGCTGGGATTCAACCTTAGCCATTTCAGCACAAGCGAGAAGCTCCGATCCCTTTACAGCAATCAGTAGTCACTCCTAGGAAAAGGAAGGATCTAACAACTTCGAAGTGACTTATGGAAACTCCATCTAAGGGAACTTCTCAAGTTAGAGTTACAACTGCCCCTTTTCTTTCAGAAGGAGACTATGGGGGGGAGCTATATGTACAAACTCCTAGAGCAGCAGTTGCTCAGGAAACTTCCTCCCTTCCTATGGGTTCTGAAAGCCCCTTTTGTAAGAGCAGCTTACGGAGGCCTCGGAACACATCTCCCTCAGCATCAGCCAGGGTCTTCCCTTGCTCAAAGGTGATGAGTTTTGAAATTTCTTTCTGAAAATGGAAAACAGAGTTTACGAACGTTAGTGCCTGTCCATGAAGTAAGGTGCAGGGATAAGTTTAACAACTGCTAAACATCACAGTGAACAGTCTGAGTATATCCTGGGAAAGCCTATGTGGGCTTGTGGACAAGAAGTCAATAAACTGCACACGTGATATTGAAAAAAAACAAACACCAAAACCAACAAAAAACTGTGGGCTGGCTTATATTCTACTGTTTTTGCATGTCACAACACAGACACAGAGGAAAACCTGGGGAATCAAAAACCACTACAGTAACATACTTCTCCCACTTGTCTTTGTCAACTGGCACATTCTCCATCAAGTGCCTCCTGTGATATTTTGGTAAAAGGAAAAAATTCAGAATAATATTCCCTATGAATACACTGCCTCTGTGTCCAGTTTTGCCTGGAGAGTGCTTCACTACACCTCTCAGTGACAGGGACTCTGTCAGCTCCTCACTTACAGGAACACCTCACCAATGACTCAGTTAGAGATTGAGTCAATTTAACTCAGAGTCAGCTGCAATGCATTTATCAACAGCCATAACACACAACTGTAGTGCCTCACCAGATTGTCTTTGATGAGCTGTTGATAACGCAGGAAGATCTGCTGGCGACTCAGAACAGATGTTTCTGACCAGTTCCAAAAAGCCTTTTTGCAAGAAGCCACAGCTGCCTCCATCTCACTGGCCGTAGCTTTCGGTACACGAGCAACCACTTCATTTGTGGCCTGATAGCGAGAAATAACTTGTGTCAGAACTCAACCTTTTTCCAGCTGCCCCTGCCGACCATTCAACACTCCTTGTACACCACACACCTAACACCTTTATTCTAAAAGGAGTTGTACATCTCAGGAGGAAACAGAAGAGAGACTCCTCCCCTGGTACACATGGAAAGGCCTGGGCTACAGCTGGAATTCTATGTATTTCATAGTTCTGAAAACCTGCACTCTACACATCTCAAATCAGGCACACAGAAAGCTGTAAATGCAGCACTGATTTCCAAGCTGGGGTTGTAGTGACTTGTCTGATGTGTTTTTCAGCTTCGATCGGGACTTCACATTCAGCTGGCATCAGACCATACCAGGCTGCATGAGTACAGGATGAAAGGAAGCCTTCTGAAGTTCTGACGTACTAATCTCAGAGCCTTTCAATGAGAAAAAGTGTAAGCAGGGTTTGAGATTTCTCTCCAGAGATCAGGACTTTACCATATAAGAGAGATAAAGGAGGCCATCGCTTTCCTAAGACTGACACTGCACGTGAAGAGGAAACTGAGAAGCAGTTACACAGTGTTAAATCCACCATAAGCTCCAACTCTAAGCATTCTCAAGAAGCACACACACTCTCCCCTTTTGCCAAGTGATTCAAGGAAAGCACAGACCCCACTGCACAGCGATCGCTGCTACATAAGTGGAGGCCATTTCACTTACTGGGTTGTGGATATCGATCCATTCTGTAGTTTTGGACTCAACAAACTTCCCATCGATGAACAGTTTGGTTGTTGGCTGTGGAGGACAAAACAGTGGCCCGTGGGTGATCTTTGTCTAGAGGTGCCCACGTAACAATGTGCCTTATTACATGCAGACCTTCATCGTTTACCGCTGTGCCCCATTTTTAACCTCACTTTAGACCAAAATGGTTAAAATTCTGTCTAAAAAAAGCTATGACAGAAGAAACATGTTGTTAGAGTTACGTTCAGAACAATTTCAATCTACTTAATCCCTGATTCTAAGACAGAAAACTAAGCAACTGCAGTTCATAAATGTTTAGAAAAGAGCAGTTAATAATTCACTCTGTAAGAATTCCACCCGCTTGGTGCAAACTGTGCTACGTTTCCTTCCCATGGAGCCACTGAGCTGCTGCATCCTCCCCCAGCTGACAGCTGCAGGCACAGAACTGTCCTCTCCTGCTCCCTGGGTGCTGCTGCAGCTGTGGGCAGGGAACTGAGCACAGGGCTGTGCTCCCAGCACAGAGGGCACAGCTTTCCAACTCCGTGCAGAGGAGAGCAAAAGGAAAGTTTTGGGTAAGGGGCTCGAGTAAGTGTGGGACAGAGGGAAAAGCAGGGGTGGAAGCTGCTGTTAGAGCTGTAGCATGCAGCGAAAAACCTGCGGCTGCATGAGGGAAGAGACTGGAAACCAGGAGCTGGTGTTGGGAGGCAAGGAGAGAACCAGGAGAAAGCGAGAAGCGTGAAATCCTGCCACAGGACAGGGTGTGGGGAGAACAGACACAGGGAAGGGGAAACAGCTGCAGTGTGAAAAAGAAAGATGGTCCATGGGGCACAGAAATGGGGATGAGCCCAAATGCATCCAGGAGCGATGGGATGACAACTGGAGCTGTGGGAGGGTGATGAGGGCAGGGACGCTACCTGACCGCCGAGGAGGGTTAAACCCCCCACGACGAGAGCTGACGGAGCTGACGTTACAGCCAGAGAAGCGGGGCCGAGCGCTGCATTCAGGAGAACCTCATCCTCTCCAGAATGGGGAAACTCGAGCCCCGGCCCCCGGCCGCCCGGCCCCGCGCCCCCCGCCTCAGCCCCGGCCGCCCCAGCCCCTTCCCTCCCGCCGGGACAGCCCGGCCCCGGCCCCGCACTCACCACAGAGGAGGAGGAGGAGGCGGCGGCAGAGGCGATCCAAGGGACAGCGGCTCTCCGCGGCAGCTGCACCAGGGGACACACAGAGCGGCCCGGTGACGCGGGGCTCCCCCCCGCCTCAGAACACCCACCCGCCCCGCCATCTCCTCTGC
>WBMW01001477.1:274793-295351 GCA_013396635.1 Penelope pileata | reverse complement strand
CCTCCCTTCTGGCTCGGCACTGCGGTCACGTGGGTGGGTTCCCGCCGGCGACGGCTCTGGGTCACGTGACGCGCGCAAGATGGCGACTCCCGGGGACGGTAAGGCGCGGGGCTGGCGGTGGGGCCGGGCTGTGCCGGGCGCCGCTTCACTCCCGCCCCCTGTGTTGCAGGTGCTGACCTGGAGGCCTCGCTACTGAGCTTCGAGAAGCTGGACCGAGCCTCCCCGGACCTGTGGCCCGAGCAGCGTGAGTGCGGCGGGTCCGGGCGGGTGGGGTGAGCGCGGGGTGGGGGCCCGGCCCGGGGCTCACCCCGCCGCTCTCCGCTTCTCTCTTGCAGTGCCCGGCGTCGCCGAGTTCGCCGCCTCCTTCAAAAGCGTAAGCGGCCTCCGCTGCCTCGCCGCGCTCCTCCGCTGCTCTTCGGTGCCTCCGCGGTGCGGCTCTGCCGACGGGGCCTCGGCGCCTCCGTTGTGCCCCGGGCAGCGCCGCGGCCGCGACTCTCAGTGCTCGAGGGGGGAGGAGGGGGTTGGGCTGCGCTGGGCTCTGGGAAGCGCAGCTCTCGCTGCTGGCTGCGGCCTGCGGGCAGCACCGCCTTCACCCCGACTGGGTGTGGGGAGAGCTGGGAAACGAGAGTGAGCATTAGGTCGTCCCCATGGAGCGCCTGGAGCTGCTGTGTTTTCCTGTCGGTGTAACTGGGTTTAGGTGGTGTTTGTGTGCTCTTTGTGTGCTGCTGAATGTGTGCTTTTCTGAGCTGCTTTACCTCTTTTTCCCTGTTTTTCTTTTCTTTCTCTCCCCAAACCAGCCTATCACGAGCTCTCCTCCCAAGTGGATGGCTGAACTGGAGAACGACGACATCGATATGTTGAAGGGTGAGTGTGGGCACGGGGGCAGCAGGGCTGGCAGGGGGGGTGGGAGCTCGGTGCCTGCTGAAAAGGGGGATTCAGAGACCTCCCTCTGGAGGTGAAGGGTGGGGGTGCTCCTCTTATGCTGTTCAGTGCTTCCTCAGAGCTTTTGTCCCAAATGCACAACCGCTTGTGCTGCTTCTTTTTACGTTTTCCATTACGGTACTGATTTGGCTCACTTCTGAAGGCAGGAGGCTCCCATCAGTCAGCACTCAACTCTCAGGTCTCTTACCCTTGTACGTGCATAACCTCCAGCTGAAGGACTCAGCTCAGGAGTCTTTATCTTGTTCATTATCTACATCTTTCGTTAGTTCTGTCATCTCCAAGAAAAAAAATCTCCTGATAACAAAGGTGGTTGCTTTTCTTGCTGCTGGTTTTTGAACCGTTACATCCCTGCTTGTTTTTTGTTGTTGTTGTTGTTGCTTGTTTTTTTTTTTTTTTGCTTGACTTTCCTGCTTTGGAGTGGTTAAGAATGTTTTGCTGTCTCTGACGAATTAGAGTTCAAGAACATGTTCCATAAACTGCAAACTGATGCTGTTCAGGGTATGACTTGAATGTTCTGTGAAGCAGTAAACACAAACAGCCACTAGAGGGCTAAAGACTGTTAAAAATCACACTTTTCCCTCTTCTTAGAGTTGGGGAGCCTCACTACAGCCAACCTGATGGAGAAGGTTCGTGGCCTGCAGAACTTGGCTTATCAGCTGGGACTGGATGAATGTGAGTTCTGTGCACGGATGTGGCAACTGCATTACAGATCTTCTCACTAAAACATGTCTTTGTGGTACACTGTGGCTGGAAAAGCGTATTTGCAGATGTGGGAAATATCTCACAGTTATGACAGTGCAGTAAAGCATCTTCCAAAGGAAAAGAGTGCTGCCCTAAGCAAGTCTACCATGGATGCAGTCAAACCTAATGGGGCACATTTAGAAATTTATCTTTGAATTTTGATTTCTATTTTGAATGTTAAGGTCTATTTATGTGATAAGATAAACAGCAGTTATTTGTGACCTTCAACAGCAGAGAGAGGACACCTATGAAACACAAGAATGCTTCTCTTTCCAACTTATAGCCTGCCTGCATGGGGGAAAATATCTCAGCAGAAATTACCAGACGTCATATGCCAGCCTGCTGTTTCCTAGTGGCCCATAAATTTCTGTCCTGACTTAACTTTGGCTTGGGTAAATCAACTCACTTTGCTTCATTTCCTACTCCGATGCTAAAGCTGTTTCTCAGAACGTTTGTGCCAGTATGTCTGTGAAACTTTGTGTGCTGCCTGCACAGTAAGGCTTTAACTTGTGTGCAGGATTCTGCTAACAATTAGTGCTCGTGCTGCTCTCAGCTTCTGCAGTTGCAGTACTTTTTTTTTTCTGTAGTCAGCTATAGCGGGAGGTGCTATCACTGTGTTCTAGAGTTGACCTTTATCCCACTTACCAACGACCAACTTCTGTCAATGCCTTTTTTAAGAAAAAAAAATGATTTTTTATCATTGTGTTTAGGACTTTGCTGTTAACGTGTTGATCCAGCTTTGAAGATTCCAAGGGGATTGTGTTTCCTTTAAACAGTATCTGTGCATATTACCACATGTAACTTTTTCTGCTTTGTTTTGCTCTGTCAGGCTTTAGTTGCAATTAACTCTTGGGCTATACACGAAGCTTTGAAAGTTTTTGAACTTGCAAGTCTTGCACCTTCATTTTAGTGGGTAACAAAAAAAGCTGTAAAACTTTAAGGTCTCATGACTCTAAGCCTATAGAATACCCTAATGCTTTCTTATCTACAGGTCACTAAGCCTATTTGAACACACTCCCAAGATGTACAAAGTTACTTTGCTTTGAAAGCTAACATCTACTAGGATTGTATAAGGCATTTAGTGGGGTAGAAGTTACACTTTAACGATGGAAGCCTTAGTCAAATACAAAGACTGGCTGATGATTGGCTTTCTCAGCTAAGTTGTAGATGTACATGTCAAACAGCTTTGGTGTGCTGGATAGAGTTAAAGCAGAGCCCAAGCTATATTAAATGAAAGACAAAGCTTAGCAATTTTTCTTTATTTTCCTGAGAACAAACATGACAAGAAGACTAAGTGAGGAAAATGTCCAAGATCTGAGAGCTACGCCTGTTAGTCTGTGATAACTGAAATCTTGAATTTTCAAGGTTTATGAAACCTCTCTCCGTGTTTGTAATTTCTTGTCACTGAAGTCTATTTTCCTTTAATCTATAGCACACTGAATGCTTTGTGTATCATAACACATATGTTGGGAAAACTTTCACATGAAATGCTGAGTTTGAACAGGGCCTTTCAGGACGTTTCTCCCAATACTGTCTTTAAGTTATTTTCTCTTTCATACTTATCTAAGTGAGAGAACAAGAAGAAAAATGCAAAATATCTATTCATTAAAGTTAAGGAGCTTGTGGTTTTGTTTCAGAGGGATATGATCTGATTATGTCTCTGTGTATTAAAACATTAGTCTGTGTTTTACGTGGCTGATATTGAAACTACCTATCAAAAACAGGATTTTTAAAAAAAAAAAACCACCCTGCTGACCAGTCTCCTCTAGGTGGCAGCATGAAGCTTCCCATAGCAGTCTTTTTTTTATAAAACTGTACAGTTTTCTTCAGGATTTGAAGTTCCTTCTTCCCAAGAGTTTTTGACCCTTTTAGTGTTCTAAATGTGTACTGTACTTTTGACAGTATTTTCATGTGCTTTGTGTGTATTATGTGAGGAAACAATTCTACTTCATTGTGTCAGTGTTTTATTTAATTTTCTTTCCAATGCCCTCTTCTGCATTCAAATTCTTTGTATTTTCAAAAGCTTCTGTTTTTGTCCGGGTTGATGATAAAATGCTGTTCAGGACCACAATGATTCCTGCAGCACTCTATGACAAATATGCCTGTTTAGTGACTTTGCAGTTATGTTGCAAGGTCTGTTATTGAACCAGTTCGCAAAAATTTCCCCTTAACATCTAACTTCAATCTCCACTCTTGTAATTGAACACCATTCCCCCTTGTACCTGACACTATTAGACCACATAAGAAGTTGATCTCCCTCCTGCTTATAGGTTCCCTTTAAGTACTAGAAGGCCACAATGAGGTCTCCCTGGAGCCTTCTCTTCTGCAGGCTGAACAAGCCCAGCTCCCTCCTCCTTTCTTCATAGGAGAGGTGCTCCAGCCCTCTGATCATCTTCGTGGCCCTCCTCTGGAGGGAGTTTAAAAAGACTTCTGTTTGGCAGATGTTTTGTAACTTTGCACATTTATTTGGTTAAAAAATCAGGATAAGGGAGCACGTTTTTTTGCACATCTCTGACCGCATGATTTCCCATACGTTACTTTCCCTTTTATTAAGATGCAAGCCATTAAACTGCCAGTTAAAGATGGACTGATCTTCCATAACAGCTGCTTATTTGCACCACAAATTAAAGCATAGTTTTCTGTAAAGAAAGTTTGTTTTTTGCCAAACTTTGAAGCTAAACAATGTACAAGAACAAATAGAATGGGGAAGCAGAAAAAGCACTGCATCTCTGAAGAAATATGGTTGGCTAGAGACTTTTTCAAAGTCCTGCTGTTGCTTCCCTACGTATCTGTGGCATCTTCAGGTACCGCTTGCTTGACTGGTTCAGAAGTCCTAAAATGTGCGTACCAGTCTGTTTATAAAATCTTGCTGATGCCCAAGTGATTATCAGCCTGCTGTGCTGTGGTAGTGTAGCTTCTATTACATCACTGGAGCAAGGCTTCCTGCAAAGCCTGGTTCTTTTTAAGGCCTGGTACATTTGGAAATGTAATGGTGCTTGCATACAGTATCTGTCTTAAATAACTGACCTCACCTGTCTTTACCATGCACTGAGTCTCGCTTTGTTTTTGTCCCTACACACTATTTTGTTCTCTCTAACTCCCATGCTTTGGGAAACAGTGAAGAGCTGCTTCCCATACGTGCTTCCTCTGCATTCAGTAGTGTGGCATCAAAATACAGGATGATTGTCTATCTCCAGGCTAAAAACTCCTAGTCATTTATTCATTCTTCATATTAATGAAAGCGATCACTAATTCTCACTACACCCAGGTTGAGTTTTTATTTATCAGTGATGCTCCAGGATGGCCACCTCTTTGTTGTTCACATCTGCACGTCATCCAGGGCTAGTTCTTGGGCCCCTGATGGTTAGCAGCTCTTCCACTATAGGCTAGCTATTTAACTTGCTTGATCTTGCTGAACATGTAAGGAAAATAAATTGGTGCTGCATGAAAGACAATAGAAGAAAAATTTCTAAATGCCGGTGAAAGTCAGGGCATGCAAAACAGTGGGGGACACTTGGTTGAGCATGTTCACTAACTGTCTCATTGCTCTTGAAGTATGAGGATTTGACATTGGATAATGCAGTCATTCATACATTCTTAATTTTTCAGGAGGAAAGGCACAAAACAGCTTTAACTCCAAATATAAATATAATCTAACACAGAAGAGCAGGCTAGTACCACTCTTATTGAAAAAACAAGATGATGATACATCTGTCTAGGATGCCTGACCGCAAAGACGTCACCAGTAGCTTGGAAATCTTGGAGATGCAAAAAGCTGGGAGAGATTACTGGGCAGGCAGGGTTACGTGCTTGCCCTGCTCTTACGCTCTTCTTTAGGCATTTGCCGTTGGCCTGTTGGAGATGAGATGGTGGGGTGGAAGGACTTTTTTTTTCCTTTTTTTTTAATTTTAGTAATAGGATAGACTGTAACACGTGGTAATTTAGCGACAGCTACCAGAAATCACTGAGATGTCCCTCTAATGGAGAGAACGTTCTAGAGGCAGAGAGAGACAGATGGAGATGGAAGTGAGGAAGAGCTTCCTTGCTTGCAAGTTAAGCTGACCTTGGCTGTGAACTGTATTTCTCAGAAGTCTCACAATTTCTGGAAGATTATAGAGAGAGTCCTTCTGAACTTCTAGCTAGTTACAGATTGCCACTTTATCTTGGTAATCTTCCGTTTTCCATTTCTCTCAGGTAAATGCCATGTGTGATCCCCTGCCTGCGAGTTCAGCTTTGTAGGTTTGGAAGAACAGAGCAGTTCTATCTTTTTTCCTCTTTCCTTGAGCAGAGTATAACTGTGGCATATTTTATAACTGTGGCAACATCTACTTAGTTCTGTCTCTGATCCTTGCAGCCTCCTCTTGACATGGATAATTTCAGAGCTCTTCCCCCCCCGCCCCCCCCTTAATGTTGATCCCAGGTGGGAGGATAGGTTTAAATCAGAGGCTCAATCTTTGGTAGATTGAGCTTGTGTTATCTTTGTTTTTTAGCTTTAAAAAACAAGGCATGACACTTCATTTGGCATTAAACTTGAACTTTGTGTAAGCTGTTGAATTAGAATGAAAATAAGGAAAGGAGGGAGGATCACTCATTGTCTTAACGAATGATCTCTTTCTGTAATGGCTCATCTTTTCTAGAACTGCCTGTGTGTAGTATCACTGTACACTGCCTCAGGCTCCATGCAAAACTATTGGCCTGTGTACCCAACCAAGCCTGTAATGTTAGAGAGGTAATTGATCAGATAAAAAATATTTAATTACCATAACTGCTCTTTATTTAGTCCTGAGTTAATTAACACGGAGGCTTTTTTAAGCTCAGGAGCCTGACATTTGCAAACGTGCCCCTACTTACTGCAGTACAGTTACCTGGTGTCTTTTCCAGTTGGCTAGTGCCTTTTCTAGCCTGTGTACAAACTTGTTTGTAACAAAGTGCTTCAGATTCTTCAATTTATAGGCAATCAGTAGATGGAACAGGAATGTTAAGTTAGGAGAGTTTTAATATTCAGGGTGTCCATGGGAGAGTCTGTCTCATGGTGTCTTCTGGTCCCTTTTAGTGAAAGCCACCTTCCACTTTCTTTCTGCAGTCTAGAAATTTGTACAAAAAAGGAGCTGATTTCTCACAGTTTCTTGTTAACCAAAATGAGTTTTCGGAATCTATCCAGAAGAGGAGACTCTTTGCTGAATGTGACTGCTTCCTGTGAGAAATAAGACCACCTAAAGTATTGTTGGAAGTAGAGAAAAAACCTGTCTGTTATAGGAAGAAGAAGGGAGTGAAATGAAGGAAGTTTGCATGATGTGGATGCTACATCAAGGGTCTTGGTGCCAGTGATTAGAAAGATATAGCAATGTTCTTAACATCTTGACTGCTGACAAAAGAGTAAGGGAGGATGCTTGCTTCTTCTTTGTTAAAAGCCAGCACCTCCAGAAGCGTAGAGCTTCTAGCACTAGTGTGTCTGTATCTGCAACAAGAAGGAAGAAAACGTGTTCTGGAATCATCTGTATTGTTCTAAATATATTGAACTTGAAAGAGAATCTTTTATGCCAATTCTCATTGTGTTCTTAAACTACACAATTCATTTGTTGTAATGATGTGGGCTGTCCTGCCTAGGAAGGAAATAGTTTGAGATGCATGTGCTTCGGTATGCTTCCAGGTCATATTTCTGCTCTGTTAAGAATTTTCTTTGTAGCAACTGTTTTTCTTTCTTTCCTTTACATTTTCCTGCCTTGCTGAGTGAATTTTCATTGCATCTCAGCTTTGCCTGAAAGCATATTTCTCTCTTATTTTGTTATTTAGTACTATGTTTGCAAGGACTTTGTGAAATAGTATACACCGTGCTTCAAAGCTTGAAGGCAGAGTTTTATAGGTGGACAACAAAATTATGCTCTTTGGACACTGGATTTCTTTAATACGCCGTTAGCATAAGGATTTACTTAGCTGAATTAGTAGACTTCTCCCAGAAAATGTCTCACATTATCAATGGTTCATTTGTGGGTTAGGAAATGATCAGAGAGTTTTCCAGGTACTACACAATTAATTGAAATGCTAATGCTTGTTTTTGTTTTCCTTACCCATTATGGGCTTTCTGGATTTTTGATTTACATTCACAGCAATTCTTGATCATTGGTTGGTTGTTTCAGAAAGGTGAAAAGAACACTTTTTATCTGTGAGGGTATTTATACAGCCCTGTCACTGTAACGTCCAAGCTGCTATGATTTCCATGTGAAACCTTGGCCTTTCTCCTGATTCTCTTTATTCCCTCCTCCCATGCTGTAGATCTGCTTCATTTTAATGCACAGTGATATGGTAAGAGGTACTCTGCATCTGCAGAGGGATGAGGAATTCAACTTCCCTTATAGTGCTTGCTGAGTGGTTTATTTACTGACAGGATTCTTCCTGGGTAGCTCCTGGTGGAAGAGTGAGACATCAGAATGCCAGCTTGAAATTGACATTCATACATGATCTGAGAATTGGCTAATTTTGACATGTGGGTAGTTAGGAAATGATTACAGTCAGAGGAGTCATGACCTCAACTTTTCATCATCTCCATTGGCTTGTACCCCAGTTTGGAAGTGAAGAAGGTATAGGAAGTTTTAATTGTACCTGTGTGATTTATCCTCAGTCAGCTCTTTAATTTCTTCTGGCTGTCTGAGGTTTCCGACACGCTGTAAATTTCTCCAACTTTTTCATTATCTGCAATTTCTTTATGACTCATGAATCGGAGTGGAGAGAGAGTGTGGATTTACAGCAGAGATAAACATGTCCATAAAGTCTGTATCTGTGTCAGTAATTGTACTGCTGTCAGTGACTGTCCTGTTTTACAGGTCTCTCTTGGGAGAGGAGCGCGCTTTGCTACCAGTGTCGGAGAAGTGTTTGCTTTGATTTGCATTAACTTGCCAGGAGATTAGGTTGTGACGGTGAGCATGGAAATTGAGTCTGGACCTTGGCTCCTATTGTTTATTTTAAATAAGTGGGTGTGTGGTTGCCCTCTGTGCAGAAAAAAGCAGCAGGTCCAGACTGTTCCTAAATACAAAATCAGGGAGATACAGTCTAATGATGATATAAAATGTGATATTAACTATATGTGTAAGTTGTGCGTTCTTACCATAAAACAAATGCTGTATCTAGGTAACTGTCATATTCTTAAAAAATATGGAAAAATACTGCATGGATCTTTAGGGATCCAAGCACAAGCTGTCTGCTTGTGAAGTAGAATAAATATCTCTAAGCTTCAAGAAATTTTTGCATCTTAGCCTTCTTCCCCCTCCCTTACTCTGAGGGGAAAGTGTTAGTGTGGATTTCGATGGAGAGTACTAACATAGCATCCTACTCTCCAGGCACTGATGGCTCTGCTTGCTGCAGAAGGAGGTATATACTGTTGGAGCTTGGAGAGGAACATTCCCGAAACTCTCCTAAATGTGTCACAAGTTCAAACTTCTGCACTTTCTCTCTGCAGTTATTTTCTGTTTGCCTGTTGTTGATACTTTTATCAGTATGTATTCTACATGCTATGTATGTAGGATCTCCTTTTGTTAATTATGTATTTCAGGTTGGATTATTTGTGTGTGATTTACTAAAATTTTGTCACGTTAAAAATGCGTTTTCTTTCAGGGGTATTTTTAAATACTCCAAGTGACTGTGAAAGTCAAATTTCCATCAAGACTCCCACATGCAGCTTATTGAAATTGTCCTAAGTCATCTGGATATCTTTTACAGAAAAGAGATTAAAATAAGCAACATAAACTCTGTGATTGTATAGATAGTTCTTAAATGTACATAGATGTAAGAGTATTAGGAATGCTAAGATATCATCTGCCATTGCATGGTTGTTAATTCTGAAGCCTAATGCTGGAAATAGGAAGGGAAGCTTTTTGAATGTTCGACAGTGTCTCTCTAGGTCTAGTAATAGAGTTTCCAGTTATCTGTAAGGGCCATGTGCTAAGTGCCCAAATATGTGAAATGTGGCAGAAACTGTACTGTTAAAACTACTGTTGATCATAATGAGTGGTGCTCAGTGCAACAGTAATTCTCAGTAAAAACTGAGCTACTATGAGATACTTTTTACCTCATGTTTATTTAAATCTTTCCTTTCTCTCATCCTTTTCCTCTTCTTATTTACATCTCCAGTCCTAGTTTGTAGATGTGAAAGGTACTTCATCCAGTACTTCATAATCCTTGCCTTAAAAAAAAATTATTACTTTGAGTTGTGCCCTTACATTTCTTTCTAAATATCTGAACATGTCCTCTGAAAGCTCTCTGAGTCTTGTAGTTTGTTTGATAGTAGGAAGAAATTCTGCAGTGAGTTTCATCCTTTCTAGAAATAAGTTTTTGAGTTAATGTTGATGGAGTGAATGTTGATCTAGATACTTCCAGTAGTTAGGAGAAGGGAGTCTTTTTGATGTTAGTGGGGAGGAAAAGATCTGATTAATGTGGAGACCAGCTGAACAAAGATACTGCTTTGAAAACTTTGAAATCATTCATCAGATCAGCCACCGTTAGTTTTCTGAAGGATTTTTAGTATGCTTATCAAAGCAGTAATTTGTGCTTTGTGAGGACATCAGGAGTATTAGCATTGGTCAGTCAAGCAGCTGAACATGTTGTTCAACTACCAGGGTGATTGTGCGGTCTCCATTCTTGGAGATTTTCCAGACCTGACTGAATAAAACCTTGAGCGATGTAGTCTGACCCTGTAATTGACTCTTCATTGAGTAGAAGACCTCCTGAGCCCTTATAGCCAAAATCATCTGTTGATCTGATGATTCTGTGACGTAAGATCCTTTCCAGAAGTAAGTTAATTCTAAGCCTGCATCCCCCAGTCTCGCCTGAACACAGCAGCAAGCAGTTGGTTCAGCTCATCGTCTTTGAGCAGGAGATCTCGGGTGGATCTCAGTGGTGTGCCTCCGTCTGAGCAGCCTGATTCAGGACCTAGAGATTTTTATGTGGAAGTGATGGCTTTCACGCTTGTGGGGGATGAGGAATGGTGTTCCAAATACTTCCATCCACAGAACTGATTACATGTGTGCAGCTGAGGCTGGAGAGTCTGTTTTTCTGTGTATGGAGATACAGTGTGTTCAGTATCATTCTTTAAGCAGTGGAAGAGAAGGATCCTCAACATACACAAAGGTTCTCGTGTGTCTCAGCTCAAATGAACAGTGAAAGTACCATCACTTGTGTAGAAAAGCAGGGGGTCAAATGGGGCTTGACTGAAGAGCTTTTAGCCACAGAAGTAAGGGAATGGGCTGTCACATTAAAGCATTTCTACCTGCCACATGCTTGGCACAGAAAGAAACATGACTACAAACAAAATGTTCTTACATTATACTGTCAGAAGCCTATTTTTTGCTACTCTCGTTCTGACAGGATAACTTGTGGACTACTGTCAGTGGAGGAATTGAAGATGGGGAAAAGTTTGATCAAGCATAAGGTTATGTGCATTTTTCCATTATGGTTACAGAAACACAAAAATGCCTTACAAATCTTAGGAGATGCTGTGGCAAGGACTTTCAAACCTTTGCAAGTGATCTGTATCTATTATTTTAAATTCTTTTGCCTTCTCCTATATATAAAAATATTTCCATTTGCGAGCTGCATGAAGGTTAAAAACTGTTCCATATGAGCACCAGGAGTGAGTTACCTGTTTGGTGGCACATGTGGCCTTCTGGCTCAGAGGCAGTGGAGCTACTGCTCGGTATGTAAGGACTGGTCTTTGTGGCTCAGTTCGGCCAGCTCTGTGTTTTGAGAAGGGAAATACATTGTACTTGTCAAACAGACTGGCAGAGGTTGGTGGAACATTACTGTGTTCCCTTTCAGTTTCCTCTGGTTTGGTTCAGATGATAACCCTTACAAGCTAACTAAGGAACCTTGTAGCATGTTGTTGTTTCACTGAGTGGATTCAGCTGCTCTGAGCATGCAGTCCTCTACAGGCTCTGTCATGGACTTGCCATCTTGCCTCTTGCATTACCAGCAAATGCAGCATCCCATGTGTGATGTTGCCAGACCAAGTCTGATAGTATCTGTCTCTTATTGCCTCATTAGCTTGTGAGCATTTGAACAAGATAAAAATGCCCTAAAGCCTCTTATCTGATGATTGTTGTAACCTTCTGAGTGCCATTAGTTTAAGTTTGCAATCAAATGCTTCCCCTGAGTATGAGGAGCGCTGATTAAACCCAAAGCATCCCCAGGGGCCGGTACAGCTGCTCGGGGCGGCCGCCCCTCTCCTGGAGAAGGGGGGCTGCAGGCCCCTGCGGGCGGCCGGCCTGCAGGCCTCCACGTGGCTGCCCCAGCTGTTCCGCTTTGCCTAATGAATTGTTTTACAAGGAGAGGCTGGATATTGTCATCACAAGCTGCCTTCCCTGGGGACTGGAGCCAGCCTGATAATGACTAATGTTAGTGATAGTAATTGAAGTGTGATGGCTCTCCAGGGACGGGCACACGCGTAGAGCTGTCAGGCACTTGTGGCTGGTGCAGTCCCATGAATACCCCTGAAATGCTTTTTAATTGCTTGACTTTCATAACTAGTTCCCATATATCTCCTGCAGAAATACATATTTTGTGGGGGGAGGGAAAGGAACAGAGGACTCTGCTCTGACTCTTGCTTTGCACGTTGAGTTTATTGCCCTGATGTGCTGCTGCTGAGGATGGCTGTGTTCTTGTTCTTCTCTGCTCACGGTGTTGCACCTGAACATACCTTTTCTTTAATGTCTAAGCCCTATCTTCTGTTATATGGATCCTTTGTGCACAGAGGTTGTACTTGGTTATAAAAGAACACAATAATTTTATTTCAAAGATGAAAGGATCACTGATGTTAATAATGTGAAAGTAATTATAGCTATTTGCATTTTGTTACCATTGAAACCTGGGTGTAAGATATACAATCTTGTAATATCCTGCATATATCTGTGTCCCAACAGGACTAGAGTTTATGGCCATGAGCTTTTGAGGGGTTAGCACAGAGAGCAGACCAATCTACATGAAACAGCATGAAAATTTTCTGATAATTTTCTCCTCTTGCAATTCATTATTGAACATATCAGTGGGGTCCGGATTAAAAAAAAAAAAAAAAAATGGCTGAAAGGGGGAACTGTGTCCCTCACTGCAGAATAGCGGCTTTTGGTTTTCCATGCTTATTTTAAAGTGCTGTGTTAGGGTTGACAGATGAAGCCTGTTGGGTCAGAGTGATGTTTTCTGCCAGAAATAACATGAGTCACAACAGGTCTTCTCTGTTTCAGTGCTGGCTGAGACAAAGAAAGAATGAAATTCACATTGCTACAACTTGAGGAAGCGGTGAACAGGGAGTGGAATTACTCATAGAGCTGAATGACCAAGGAGGGGAGCTTGGAAACGGCATAGGAAAAGGGAGACCCTGCTTCTTTTTCACCTTCTCTTTAAAAATGAAATAGGAAATGGAAAACCCTTTCTCTGTTATGGTTGTTAAGGGTGCTTGGAAGTATGTGTTTGCTATGTATGTTGTAATTGCATAACACTGAGAGATCCCATCTGACAGCTTTTGTGTATGCTCCTGGCTGCCGGGCTAGTTCTCTATCAGGTATGAATCCAGCAGATTATTTTCATGTTCTACCATGAAAGTGAAGTTGGAATATTACCTCTAGGAAGTCCGACAGAGCATGAACTGTGTAGGACCTCATTCAAGAGATGAGACAATTCCTGTTTCTATGTTCTGAGTTTACACAGATTAGGTGAGAGATGAGGCTTGTAAGAAGTCATATTAGAGAATGAAGTAGCAGATTATAGCCATGTCTGCAAGAGAAAGGAAAGACATTCACAGCAGTTCTTCCAAAGGATAGAAGGGCTGAAGGTAGATGTTCTTGTGATAGGATGATTATAAGGCTGTGCAGCAGGTGCATGAGGTCAGATGATAGCACAAGAATCTGCAGGGAGGGGAAGAAAATGAATTGAACATTTTGGCACTAACTCCCTTTTTTAACATCTGTTTTTAGAAGAACGAGTTCAGCCCAGGTCAATGTGAATAACCTTGGTAAATCCAGGTTAAGTTAAAATAGGTCATACTAATTAATTCCAGCCACTTTATGGATTTAAGTGGTGCCAGTAGTGTTTTGTTTCTGTTGCTTGCCTGTTACTCTTTAGACGTAGGTATCTCTGATCTCAGGTGCAGGGGCAATCTTCTAAAAAGACTGGGATTTCAAGACAGCCCTTCTCTTTGATTTTCAGAACATCCTGGAAAGGATGTTCTAGGAAATGCAGCCTGAAAACGAAACCCAGCTTGAACTGTGGGACAGAAGTACATTATAGAAGGTCAAGTGAAACCATTTTGATCACGTGGCTAGAAAGCTTTGAATTAATTTATCTGAATTCCCTTATATAAAAACTGTCTTTTAGGGGAAAAAAATTGTCTCACTGAAATGAATTAACAGTGATGGAGAATTCACTACATACCTTTTTTACAAGCTACTGCTTATTGCCTGCTTCCTTATTAAAAATCTGACTCTTAATTCTAATGTGAATTTGTCTGGCCGCTAGGACATTTGGAATGGTCTCCATCTGCACAGGAAGGTTTTGTTGTGGCTTTTGAGTTCTAGCTGGAGATCAAAAAAAGGTGCTTAATGCCTGTGCCAGCAGAGTAAACATACTACCTCTTCTCATCATATTCATTGCAAGTTTGTTCTTCACCTCCCCCTTCCACTGAAGTGCTTGATCTTTGAAATTTATTTTGGTAATAAAACATTACTTTATACTTCCCCATGAAAGCATGTTTGAAGGCTGTTTGTGAATTTTCTTTAAAGTGTCCAAGAGCTTGTTGTTCCCTGAGCACACTGCAAACTCTTACCACGATAAGTCTGATGAATTAACACACAGAAAGTTAGGCTCATAACTTTCAGTGTTAACTTAGCCTCTTAGGGTATGGAAGCAGACCTGTGGTTGGTGTGCTGTGCTTCAGTTTTCTGTCCCTAAATGCTATGTTGATGATTGATTCTGAAAAAATAGTTGGCTTTATTCTTTGAGAATTTTTCTTACAGGAATTTCTGTTCACAATGAGGAGAGGTGCATTTACTATTCTTCACAGCTGTGAGTCTTGACAGTAAAGGTAAATGATGTAGTTCAGTTACTTAACTGTGATTTATCTGAGTACTTTTTGCTGTAATTGGAGAGATCGGAATAAGAAACTCTGTGCTGTGCTAGAGGAAGTTTTTAGTTCTTAGTTTAATTTTGAGGAGATATTTTTACTGGTTTGCTTCTACAGCACAAGCACAAGAATGTTGATAATTGAATGGGATCTAATACTGATTAGCCAAATTTCACTTGTGTGTTGTTCTGAGCATTGTTTTAATGAAAACTCATGAAGCTTATTACAAAAAAATCAGCAGAACAAATCCGCTTTTTTGGGTAGAAGTTACGTGGATTGGGTACTTCCATGTGGAGAGCTTCCTATGCTACAGGGCATATAGCCACAATTTGTATAAACTACTCACAGTGCCAATTAACTTGGTGCCAGTATACATTCCTGTAAAATCTGGCTTTGCAGATATTTGGTGATGTTCTACAAATACCTGTATTTGTACATCTCTCTTTAAGTACATGCGTGAAGTCTCTGAAACCTGTTACTAAATTTTAAAGTGTTCTATGCCCAGCAGCAATTCAATAAATAATAACTCCCATTTTCTTCAAGTTAAAATGTGGTTTCTGATTTCTCACTTTAGGTTTTAATCTCTGTTCTGCTAGAGCAGATACAATCAGGATTGGTCGGTAGTTGGAGGGGAGTTCTGAAGAGCTCAGATGTTGGAATAAGCAGCCTTGGGTTGCTGAACTGTTTTCCTGCAGTAGCTCTAGGGGGCTCTCTGCTGTTGGAAATGTTACATTTCCAGTGAAGTACACAACAAAGGTCTTAATCACCTGTTGTCATTAAAGATCTCATAATGCTTTTTCTTTTTTTGGCAAATGCTAACCTCATTGTCATCAGCAAAATACAGCACATGCAATTACAGTCTAATTTTCTCCATAGTGTCAATTAGAGATTCTCATTTTTATCCTGAACTGTGTTCTGCTGTGCCTGTGAATTGCTGTCATGTAAGCTGAGTATTTAAGAAGTGTAGGGAATAATTTTTGCATATGCAGTTTGCAGTGTTCCTTGTGTAAGTCATGAGAAGTATGGTGTTAACAGTGCTGTGTATCCAAGACAGGAAATAATCATCCTATCCTTTATTGTAACCATGCAGTTTGTTACTGTAGTAACCTTAGAAGTATACGGGCTTTGTTATGGGAGTGCTAGAAATAAATGTCTACGATGGACGACTAGATGAGACAGGACAAAAGAGTAATCAGTGACTTACAGCAGAGTAATAGGTGTTCACCATCAGCTTATAGCAAGTGGCATTTAGAAAGGAAGGAGTACTTACGTAATACTTTAATTCTTTATTTCCAAACCCTTACTACGGGTTTTTTGCAGGGACATGAATCCAAGCTCTGTCTTGAGCTCAGTGGATGTGCAGCATCGCAGTGGGGTCCACTTGGGCGTTCTGTATCAGATTCGTTTACGCTAAAATGGACTTTCTAGTGCTCAGTTTGAAGGTGAGTCAAGCAGTTTAAGGTCATAGTGCTGTGTTCTCTGTTGTAATGCTACATAAGCTGTGCAGGTAAGCCCATTGGTTGAGTGTGTGCTAATGTAAGCAGCATTGTGTAATAATCTAAGTGCTAACACACAAGCAAGGAAGAAACATTTACTGACATGAATGACAGCAGTTTGCATCTCCTGGAGCAATTAACTTCAATTTTAGGAAGAGTGGTGCATTGCTTTCACTTGATTGTGTTGTGAAAGCTTTCTTACAATCTGTGAAGACTAGAAATAACTGCAAACTAATTATAGCTTGTATTCTCCAACACATTTGGGCAGCATGGATTAGATGTCTGTTCCAAATGGTGCTGCTGTTTTCTATATGACAAGGAGCTTATGGGTTGAGGGAGTGAAAATAATGTGGAGTTGGAAGTTCAGTGAGCTTCACAAGCAGAACATGCATAACTGTCCCGTTTAACCTGCTCAGTGGTGAGTTTGGTCTTATTTATTCTACAGAGTCATAGCTTGAAATTGCTATTGTGAATTTACTGCTGAAGGGGGAAAAGGTGAAGTATGGCTAGATGCAGGAGGGGAACAGGTTGTTATATTTTCACTGGCAGTATTTGCGGTTCCTAAGCAATGAGACTTGGAGAACCTGGCTGCTGGGAGCCACATCCTGATTAGATGTTTGGGCCTGCTGCAAAATCGTGTGATGTCTGCCAGTTGTGCCAGCATGGAAGTCCTCCTTATAGAGCTGAGGAAAGGTATTTGGAAATCTTGAAAAAGACATTGAATTACCCTTATCTGCAGAGAACGTAGACTAATAACAATTAAGCACTTCACTACTTTTTGAGCAATGAAAGATGCTTCTTCCAGAATTGGTTTCCCCATTCCACCATTGACTATAAACACCTGCAACATGCAAGTTCTGATCATAGGAGAATTCAGACTCTCATTTGTCCCAGCACTTTGGATGTATTTATTGCATGCACTACATCTTTCCATGTCTGACCGCTGTAACTTGAGAGGAAATCGTATCTTTTTATTTCAGAGTGTGGGTTGTACCAGTTTAGTTGAAGTAGGGATTTTATATAGGTTTTAATATGCTAGTGAATTTTTTGCATAAGCTCTTAAGCAAATTAAAACCTTGCGTGTAACAGTTCGGCTTGTGCTTGTAAATTAAGAGGGTAAACATAGGCGTAGCCCGTCTTAAACTATGTAGGATTTTATCCTGCTATTTTAAATATATTTCCAAGTTATCGTAATTGAACTGAGGTAATTTCTAAATGTAATGCAATATTGTGGAGCGATACCTGCATCCTCTGTTATTTATGCTCTGAGTTGTTGGTTTTGAATGCTTTCTTAGTCAGTTAATAATCAGATCAGAGTGTTGAAGTAACTGAACAAAATGTCTGATAAGTGTCTCAGAATCAGTATTACAGAAATGCTTTCAATCTGTTTAAACATGCTTCTGTCTGTATGCCATGTTAAACCCTGTCAGTTTTGAAATCTAAATCACTTAGAAAAAATGAATTTAAACCAACCTTTTGGCTCTCGCATCTGTCTGAGAGACGTCCTGCTTGTGTGCAGGATTAGAAATACAGCCCCTGTTTTTAGTTGCCAGCTGAACTGTTCAGGAAAGTTACCAAACACAGAGGAGGAAACAGTGAAACTTGACACGGTTTTGTAGGGAGAGAAAAAGAAAATAAACGTCTACTGTAGTCTTCCTTTCCTGATTGTTTTGTTTAAGTAGCTATGGTGTGTAAAATTCAGATAAATGTAAGTTTCAGAGGTAACTGCAGAGCTGAAAGGAATAAGAACTGTTTCTTAGCCCTGGTGGCCTTGGATGTTCAGAGGCCTGTCTGTTAAGCTCTGTGTTGTCAGGAGCTGTATCCTGATTACCTTAAGGTGTAGGAAGTGTATGTGAGTCTTTCTACTTAGAGGTCTGCTTTTTATTGGTTTCTCCATTTCTCATTTGAACAATAGAGAAGAATGAATTTTTTCTTATTAGCTGTTTTTACTTTCTGGTAATCCAGCAGCGTCGTTGAGCTTCTGTGTCTTATATGGAAAATACAGTGGCAACACATTTTGCATTTTGAAAACAGTTCCAATCGGAATTATGGCAGCAAAAATAACTTCAGAAGTTTTAATATTCTGAAAATTTCAAAAAACTGAACTGCATGTGTAAATGTGTATATTGGTGTTACATAGCAGTTGTCTTCAGCACTGCTCTGAACATTGGATTGAAACTTGTATCTAACACTTGTTCATTATTTCATCCCAGCTTCACAGTGCTGCTTAACCATGTAACCTGCCCGGTGTAAGGACCTCTTTCCAACCTCATTCTCTGGTTGCAGTGGGTGGCAATGCCTGCTGCCTGAAGAGCTGTTTTGTGAATGCTTGCATGATGTTCTGGCCCTAAATCTCTGATCAAGCTGGGGTCACTGTCATGTATTTCCCAGGCTGAAGCTGCAGAGCCCCCGGTCCCCAGGTTTCCTGCTGCTTTCCCGTTAGAATTCAGCGTGCCAGACCCACGGCACCCCGCTCTTTCATGAATGGAATTCGAAAAGACACTTACATTTCCATAAATAAATTACAAATTCAGTGGCTTCTTCTGGCTAATCAGGGCAGGCTGATAAACCTTGCTAGCTGTTTAATAAATGAATTGTGACTGATTACCTATTAATATGGACGCCTCAGGAATTCACCCTGGGGGAAGCAGAGCAGTGAAATAGAGAGGGGCATGGCCCCCTGGGAAATCAGGGCTTCATGTTTGCAGCTTAAATATCTCTGTGAAGTATCAATAAGGAGGTAATTGAATTTTGAACACAAACATGAGCGCCGGATGGATGAAGGAGAGGGGGGTTCTGATCATCTCTTCGTGCCCCTTCATACTCCCCTCCCCTTTTCCTTAGAGACCACTCTAGTGAAGATAGATGCTAAATCCATTAAATAAAGATTAGACTTTGTCGTGGTAGAAAATGGCAGCTTAGCTAGATCCCTGGGCAAATTGGGACCTTTAGCAATACAGAAAATTAAAATATACATTTTTAACAAGTGTGCTGTCGACACAGTAATAATGGCTGTGTGGCTTGTGGGGTTTGCTCATCTTTCAGATCTGCTTTTGTTTGGTTATATCATTTGCTCTTGTTTTGAAAGCAGCCTGGTTGGTCTGTGAAGCAGAGAAGACTTTAGGGAAAGGAAGGTGGAGTTTTTTCAACCTTGCTTTCAGTCTTAGGCTTTTTTTTTTTTTTTTTGGTCCTTATGCTTGTGATAATGCAGCAGTTCAGTACTCTCCTGTTTGAACAGGGAAATAATTACCTTTGGCTCCATCATGCTCAGATACATGTTCTAAAAAGTAGTTGGAGATAGTCCAGAGGAAGCCTAGAAATGATATTGGAGATTGAAATACAAACACAAATGGGCTTTTTTAAAATACAGATTTTATTCATATAAAAGCATATGGCTTTGTTTTTATTTACTCTGGAACAAGTTTTCTGAGTTCTGTTAATATGGGAAAGATTAGCATAAAGGTGATACTTGTCAAATATCAATGTTCTTTTCATGTAGAAACATAGCTGAAGTGTCCTCTACCAGGTGATTGTCTTCCTGTATGATACCGTGCTAGACTTAGAACATAAGACCTTCTCTACAACTTTGCATGCCCTGTTCTGTGTGTTTTGCAGGCAGAACCTCATCTGCCTGTGTAAGTGGGGGACAAATTGCCATTGTGGAAAGACTGCTTCTGTTTCTCCACGCAAGCAGAGTAGTATAATAATAAGATTATTCTTTTTCAGAACTAAAACCAAAATTGCTTATTTAACATTTTTAACAAGAGATGAGCCTAAGCTGTTGTGGTCCTGAGGAAGCTTCATGATGCTTCCTTCTAGAAATTTTTCTCTTGATTCTAGAGTTTTGAGAATACTTACAGGAGAGGGGAAAAAAGCGTGCTTTGCTGAACGGCAGTGGACTGAGACAGCAGTAGCAGGGGACCTTCTGTCTGTTCTTCCACAACAGCTCCTTGATAACTTGACTTTTCAGACCCCTTTCAAATTTTAGCGATCATACATGGAAAACCTTGAAACATTCTCAGCTTCAGCTAGTAACTTGTCTTTGGCTTGTGAAGAACAAAAGTAGATTGTAAGTAGAAGAGAAGTATTGAAGTACATGAATTCATTCCAGAGATAGTAATAAGCGTACTGGGAATGCCTTGGCTTTCTTTAATTCTGACTTGCTGCAGACATGGAAAAGGTTTTCCATCCCTGTTCCCCAATCAATCATCTGTGCATCTGCTTCCAGATTTCAACAGCTTACTCACTTTTTCTTTTTGTAAGGGCTTTTTTTTTTCTTT
>WBMW01001477.1:214201-274763 GCA_013396635.1 Penelope pileata | reverse complement strand
GGGGGAGGTGGGAATATGTATTCTTGTATCCAGCCACGCTTCTAGCAAAGAAGAAAGTGTCAAAGCTGGCTCAGCCTCAAGGATTCTCTTTCATGGTGTTGGTACCACATGGAAAATGTGCACCCCTTAGCTGAAATGCAGTAATTGATCGTGTATACTCTGTAGCTTGTCTCTCAGTTGAAGAACCTACCACATCTCAAGCCTCCCTCAGTAAAAGTAGATTACAGCATTGGTCTCACCTTTGGCCAAGTGTGTTGATCACGGACTCTTTCTCTTCTGGGACTTCCTGGCCTTCATTCCCTCACATACACACATTCTTTCATACTTCAGTCACTGAAGCCCATCCTTTCCAACATGCAAACTCAAGGGCAGTCTGCATTACAGCTTTTCTCAAAAGCACAGACCATGAGAACTTTATAGACTGTTTCAAATCCAGTCATGTTTTAGTCTGTATGAGAGAGAGAGATGTAGGCTGGAGCAGCCCTGACCTATACGTGCTCTCCCAGCCTTTGCTTTTTCACTTTTCTGCACTGTTCAGTAATGTATGAGAGAACGTATTTTGAAGTTTGCAGTTCCTCTCCTGAATTTCTCTCCCTCTCTCCCTATCTCCGTACACAGTCCAACTATTTACAGCCCATCTACTTTCCTTTAACCTTGGCTGGTCACTTTCAAAGAAGTCCTCAGTACCTGGACCACTTGTTTCTCTCATGCTACAGGCATCCTTAGTCTTACTCTGTTCCCTGAGCTGCTTTTTGCCTATTTTGGACTTTTTTCTGCTCTTTTCTCCCTGCATGTAAACTTAGACTGATTTTCTAGTTTAGGAGTCTTCCTCGGTGTATCTCTAGTTAAAAAAGGAGATTCTCACTGGTTTGTTCTGTAGCTTCTTCTGAAAGCAGGCACGTGCCAGAAACCTCATAAGCTTATGGCTTTCTACATATTAAGGCACTTAGTGATGCAGCATTTTAATTAAATTAACCAGAATTCGTAAATTGTAGATAGATTTCCCAGATCATCTCAATATGAGCTTTTAGAGTGATCAACACTCTGCTGGTGTTTAATCCATCAGGCTGCCATATGGAGTGTTGAGGAGCAGAATATCTGTTTATTAACAATTGTTGTTTTCACGTCAGCAATTATGATTTTTGTGTTTGAGGACCTGGGAGTACAGTCTGTTGCTGCATCTATTATACCAATTATATCAATCTCATGCCAGACCCCCTCATGTCTATCTCTCTCTTTTTTTTTAAACTGAATCCAGGTGATCCAATAGACTGTCTAAAGGGCACGATAGACCAGGAAGGTCATCTCACTAGTCTCCAGAAATTCTGGAGATTTCAGTATCACAAGAGGAAAGGCCCAAATGTCCGTTATGAAAAGTTATAGATATTTGTAGCATCAGTGGGTTTTGCAAGCTCTTGAGACATTTAATAAAGCTTTGCAATTTGAACAAGCAGAACATACGTAATAATTCACAGAAATCAAAAAATTGTTCCTCGTCTTAGAGATCAAGCCAACCTTTAACTCAGTCTGTATTAATAAACACTAGCCTCAAATTCAAGAATGTTTTGGACTTCCTTAGTAATAGAAATAATTGTCTCTTCAGTGTTGCGTTCTGTTCCATTTCATTGTGGCAAACAAATTAGTTCCTGCCACATTAGCTGTGTAAATCCTACTAGTTATTGGGCTTTCTGAAGGGAAGAATACGCTTTAGGGAAGAGGAAAAAAATTCTCGTCTTATAACTTTTTCATTGCACTGCTTTCTTCAAAAAGAAATATTAAACATATTGGAATGGTAGATAACATGGGCCTGATGCAGAAATATGTATTGCAGCTTAGACATGAAGTTCTTCACTTCAGATCTAATAGAAGATAATTTCCACTGTGAGAACCTCCTGAATTCTCAGCAGTAGTAACGTACAGGTGTTTTTACTCACCCAAATATTTTCAAGCTTGCTTTCTTGGTTGCATTGTCAGAGTCTGGGCGATAACAAGTGCTTGTTAAGATAACTTCAATTTTGATCCGTTTTTAAGCAGTATATGGAGAGGAGGGAACTGTAAGTATGTGTTGGTGATGATAAATGGAAAACAGTGCTTTCTAACCTTCATCAGAGTTGTCCATTGTATCCAGCAGATGGCAATGAAAATGTACCTGCTGCTCTCTCTTCTTGCTATGCAGTGCCTTCACTAAAATCTTAAAGCCTACAGGCTGTACTCTTCCCTGTTCTCTGGTGCATAGCTGCAGATCACTTCCTAATGAGGATTTTGAGTGCCCCCTGCCTAGTGGGTAAAACAAAAGCCAGCACATCCATGGATTAATGAGAAAGGAATTTAATGCTGGCATGCTGTACCCTGCAACAAAATCTGTTTTCAAGGTTTCAAAGTATTCCTTCAAATGTTTAGCACTTGGGCGAGCCTTTTTAGTAGTCTCCTCTTTCCTTTCTTACAGTTTGTGTGTCCATCTGCTTGTCTGCCAGTTATCTTAGTATTTGTGTCTTGTAGGCAAATAGGCAGTGATCTATCAATAAGCTTGGCACAAAACGCAGTGCTGAGTGCTCGTCTTTTTGAGTAGTTCCACAGTACTCATTAGCTCAGAACTGCTGCTGGATTTCCAGGCAGGACACAGTTTCTTCAAGCCAGTGGCAGCATCTGCCCTGGTTCAGGGGTAAAGTGAGGCTGGTGACAACAGGGATTTGTTGACCCCTTGCATATGGGATAGGAGGAGAGATTGTGGATCCTGATGATATTTAAAGAGGGTGTCACAGCTTCTAATTAAATAATGAGGACAGTGGGATGTAGATGCAGATTCAAATGGTAACTGGCTATGGCAGCAAAGCTGAAAGTGAAATATCTTTACTGTGCCTGAAGAGAACTTCAGTTCTACAGCACTTTGTCTTTGTTCCCCGTCTTTTCTATGTTCTTTTATCCTTATTATTTGTTTTTAGTAAATATGCAGTTTCATATCATTTCTATACAATTGTTATTGTACAAATATGCCAGGTAAAGTGCTTTGTTATTCCTAAGCAGCCAATTAATTTGTAAGAAATGATAAAGTTTATGTTTACTAAACAATTATCACATGGAGTTACTATGAATGACTATGTCAGAACTATATGAGACAGCTTTGTTCACTTGACATTGCTTGTACATTGTTCCATATTGTGATTGTAAACCCATTTCAGAGTATTTAGACATTAGGAGCTAATGAACACTGCTACCTTTCCAGAACCTATGGGATTAAAAGAACCTTTTACCAACCCCCTTCATTTCCTTTGTATCTGATGATCTAAATCTTCTTCCATTTTTCTATACACATCTGTATTTTATCAAACCACTCTTCTTCCTTTTCATGGTTTTTTTTGTGCTTTATCAAACATAGTGCATTCAGTGGTAGGAAGACAACAGCTGCTTTCAATCAGTCAAAAATGCAAATTACTGTGAACTGTTGCTATTTTCTAAGAAACTGGTTTCTCTGCCCACTTTGGAGGCATGCTTCGTAAACATCTGTCTTTCTTGAATGTGTTGTACAGTAGTTACAGAAGTCTTGATGACTGGTAAGATGGTGTGTTGGGTGTGAGGTGTTGTCTCACTTATGTATACAGTCTGTGCTTATGGAGTGTCTCTCCTAAGCGCCTTAGGACAGAAATCCCTTGTCCAGTGTTTGTGCACTCTGTAGCAGAGTGGTTACATGATCAACAAGAACTTGCAGGCATTATGATAATAATTCAAGCTGTCCATATGGCTAGCTAGCTGTATTTTAAGTTACCTGACAAGCTAACATCCAAGCAGCTCTCTTCTTTTTGTGTTGGCACTTCACTGAACATTTTATCTTCCTCTGCTTTGGCATTGTGTGTCCTAGCTGTGGGTATAAGTGTGGAATAAACTTTGAGGAATATTCCTTGAAGGGCTTTGATAATGTGAAAAGGGTCTTCTGCAGGAGTATCAAAGGCTCTTTTGACTGATTGCTTACAAAGCAGCTCTAGGAAATACCACAAAAAGATACATCTGATGTTTGGGACCAATTTCATATCAATTTTTGGGACCAGCTGTTACCTTTAAGCATTTACTTTGACTCTCCAAATTAAAATGCGATCACTTTAAGCTATACATGAAGTCATGTCTTAAACTGAACTCCTGTTTTGGAGGCTTTTGATTCTTTCTGTAGATCTATATGAGATTCTCAGCATAGGTACCTGAGTCAGGAACCTTAATTTCATTGGCATGGATCCAAGCCTTAGGCCTGAACTAAAATAGGAAGCTAAAATAGAATTATTATGAAACAAGGAAGTCGTATTGCACCAATCTTGGAACTTGATAGAGAAAAGTATACACCCATTATTGATGGGGAAACCTAAGAGAAGGAGAAATCACATACCAGGAGTGTGTGTGTGTGTTAGGAACAGAAACTAGGTTTCCATTTGCAGGCTAATGTACTATCTCCTGGAGCTTGTTTTCATTTTAGACCAATAATTGCATCCATCAAGTAAGTCTTTACCTCTAACTAACACAGCTCTGTTGTATTTGAGGTAATACTTTCTGACATTGAAATAATATTGTTCAGAACTAGGTCAGAAACAGAAGAGGAAGTACTTGAAGTTCAAACATGGCAACAATTATTCATACAAGGAAGGGAGAGAGTGTAGCAAAATTTGTTCTTTGGAGCTTTACTTTCTGTGTAAGTAAGTTGCAGGCTGCTTGGGTGGCCATCATGTCAAATTCTTTGTAGGTAAATAGCAAACTTATTTTCAAAAAATTGTAAAGTAATTGTAATTTGCTGTTACTTCTGGTTAGGCATGTCTGAGAAACTTAACAAACCAAGTATGATCTTCATATACATTTATCATCAAAGATTTTGTCAGGCTAATGTGGATATTTGTTTGTCTTTTGGTTTTTATCCATAACAGAGGCTTGTCACACAGGTAGATTTGTAAAGGGTAAGTTTCAAAATAATTGACTTGAGTTGGCTAGGTGACAACGCAAGGATGTGTACTAGGGCCAGCTTAGCTTGATAGCTCTTTATACTTGGATAGATAGGAATAGTGATGCTAGGTTTTTCTGCTATACTGTATATTGTTTTTTTAGTAAGACTTTTAATAAGACTTTGGTGCTTCTAAACTATAAACTTGCTGTTCAACAGAATTCTTATGACAAATCTATCTGACCTTGCCACAGAACTAGTTACATAATGAAATTGGAGTTTGTGTAAATGCTGTGGTGAGGTTTAGCCCTGTTTTGCATGCACCCCTCAAGCCTCCTAAGCCCCTGGGGTGGCCCAGAGCAGCCAGGTGGAAGCACAGTCCCCAGCACAGCAAATCTGGGCAGATAGCTCTACCCCTGTGTGTCTGCATGAGTCAGACACTTCAAATTGCTGTGCTGTTTCCCACCTCTTCTCCTGCCTGACTGTGGTAACTGTTTGCAGTTTACAACTCTTGCTTCTGAATAAGGCTGCATAATCGGTTCCCTGTAATTTCAGATACTCCATGGTCATTTCAGGCATTTTCAAGATAGCATGAAATACACCGTTCATTTCTAGAGAGCTGCTTATAAATCAAGAGGTTTCTTCATGAGAATGTGAGAAAAGAAAAAAACGGACCTCTGGTTTTTGAAAGCTGGCACAGTGATTTTACGTCTCTGCAATTGAGGAGATAAATTGAAAATTTGTATTGACTCCCAGCCCTGAAAAGAATAAGAAGGATGGAATTCAGAAAAAAGTAAGGAATAAAAAAAAAGCCAGGAATATTAAAAGAAGCGAAGTGGAGTGTCTTTTGTATGATAAATTATTTGATGTGGAACTATCTGCTGCACTGAGATTCTTTTTAGACCACGTACTGAGCAGCTATTGAAAAAGAATCAAGCAATTAAATGGATAAGAATATTTCTAGTTATATCAGAATAGACTATAAAATGAACTATGAAATATCAACTGCTATAGGATGCAAAGCAAGTACTTGGGAAGAGGAGGAATCTTTAAGAGCCAATTATTTCATTTGTCTTCATAATGGTGTTCCCTTTTTCCTGTGATGCTTCTGGTCCTGGGTGCAGTCAGACAGGATACCTGACTGGGTAGATCCCTGATCTGCCCTGCTCTATCAATTCATGTGTTCATTTACATATTTTTTGATATATATATATATTTACAACTGCAGACTTGACAGACTTGTGTTTAATTGGAAATTTCTACAACATACTGTATTACTCTTTTCTAGGGACTGATCTTAGATCCTATCTGTTGATAGGATTTATATACAAGATTTCAGTCAGTGATACAGGATGTTCATTCAGAGTGTGCTTTGAGTTGCATCTCTAGAGAGGACTTGATTATTAAACCCTTTTGAGGGTGTCCCCAGTGGCAGCTCCATAGAGCAGGTGGCCTGCATGGCGCAGGCACACAGGGAGTCAGGAGCCTGTGTCTTATCAGAGCATATAATCTAAAAATCATTCAGCCTGTTTCTCTCTCCTGGGGAGATGACGACGATGACACAGGACTCTTATGCTAAAAACTAATTGTTAACCTGCAGAAGACGTCATTCAGCACAAATCCCAACAGAAAAGGGCCGGGTGATGGATGTTTCTGGGTAGCAGGCCAAGGTGTCGTTTGCTTTTTAACAGATATTCTGTGGGTTGCCTCAACATTTTCATGCCTAGTACCTGGCTTCCTTGAAAAGAAAGAGAGCATATTAAATTAAACAATGTTTACAATTTCTGTGTGTATACAAAAATTGGAGGGGAAAAGCAGTTCCTTCCCTCTCTCAGGGACTTCTGACTGTGGTGCTCAGGCTTCCTTGGACAATAAGCAAAGTAATGGATGTGTGGAGGACTCAAGGTTAGGAAACAACGTTAAACAGGAATGTAGCAGGTAGGTAATGTTTTGCAAAGAAATGTAAGATTGCACATATCTCTTGATAGGGCCATAGCCAGTGGCTGTCCACCTCTCTGTGGCCATCATTAGACTTCACCTGCAGTACCACACATCCAGTGGTGTCCTCCATGCCTCAGCATGACCGAGATATTGGTGAACGGGAGAGAGTTCAGCTTTTTACTTACACGTCTTCTACTCCCTTTTCTGCCTCCAAACATGTCTTCTAGTACCGTTGTCACTGATCATGGAGTTTTCTGGGTTCTCCTGGCTTTCGAAGTTCCCTCAGTATCCCTCAACCATCAGAGCAATCTCATCAGTCAGTAAAGCCGTGGAGACTCTTTCTTCATGGCTGTCACGGTCTTTTGCTTTGCTTTTCTGAGCTGTCTTCTAGATGGTTTCACTATTATGTTGCTGCAATACCCTTGGTTTTGTTTTCCAGTAATGGCTGAGGAACACTAGGCTGCTGTGGCACTGCTATTCAGCTTTTATAACAAAAGAGAGTTATGGTAGACACGGCCTCGGAAAAGTGGCATGCACGGATTGTGAATGAATGTGAAGAGATTTTTGGAAGCCAAAGGGTACCAAAGCTAACTGGCTGCTCTCAGTAGGTCTTCTGGAGTTAAAAAGAACTCTTTTTTTTTTTTTTCCCCCCCTTCTTTTCCCCACATAAGGATGATGGTTGACTGGTATGCTTTATTTCTGAGTTTCAAGAAACTGAAATTTCCACTGGCTGCTGTACTCAGGAGATATCAGCGGACTGATACCTCTGTATTTCTTTTATTTGAATTATGACTGCAAGGTTTCCTTAAAAAAGCATGGAGACTAGAAGTGTGAGGATTTTTATGCAAAATGTTCCCACAATCGTTCGTGTATTTGGGAGGGTTTGGTTTTGGGCATTGTTTTTACAACTGGGCATTGCCTTGTTGTATTTTAGCTCATTAAGAGCTAAACCGTAGCAATTGTAGCAGAGCCTGCTTGTTTATCTGTTGGTATCTGTTCCATACAGCCCTGAGTGGTATTGCAATTTTGTGATCAAGTACGTCAGTTTAAGCCTAATATTATTTTCTCTGAATGACACCAATTTTCATGTGACTTTATCTCTTCCAAATACGTTTTTTTCTCTGTTCATTTCAATTTGACTCTAGTAGCGTTTGAATGCTATGAAAACAATATCATTTCTAAATCAGTGCATTTTCTGAGATGTCTTGTCATCAGCTTAGAGTTGGTAAAGATGGTTTTGAATTCCCTGGACCCTGTTCTGGACTTTCAAATATTCCTCAGCTTGGGGTGTTGTTGCCAGTAGAGAGCATGAAAGGAGTCAGTAGAATAACTGAAAAGCAGCTGGACTGAAGCAAGCAGTGACTATACTAGGGAGGAGGAAGATAGGGATAAGGGAAGTAATTAAAGAAGATGTCTTTGATTCATGTGGAGGAAAGAACTGAATGGCAGAGGTGATTGTAGAGGTTTTCTTCTGCAGCTAGAGCCCACAAACCATGTATTGCTGCTCTTCCATAATTCTGCTTTACTGAGGTTGAGATTTTTGCCTTGTAGCACTGAGATTTCAATATTTTACTTGTGTCTGTTCATACAGACTTTTTACTTGGATTTTTAGAAATTGTAGAAGTCTTCCATTGTGTTTTATCATTATACTAATGAGAAAATAAATCTTAATTTACTTCATGTGTAAATCAAGTAGCATTGCTCAGTCATAAAAGGGTATGAATCTTTCTCTGGAGGCCTTCAGTTTTGGTAATTCATTGTTACATTGAGGGCAGCAGTTGTCTACGTGGAAAAAATCTTCCAGTAAGGAATCTTGGGATTAGAAAACACTTAAAAAATTGAATATGTTTTCTGAAGTAAAGATGCATCTCTGAACAAATAAATACGGAATATCTTGATGTGAGCTTCTTTTCTCCAGATACTTCTCATGAAGATTGTTGACAGAAGTTAAATTTAAAAGTTCAGTTTTGCTTCTGAGCTCAATTAATTAGATGATCTGCTGACAGTGTCTTGTCTTCTTCCTTAGGAGGTCGAGGAAGCCATACTGATCTTGAAACAGGACTACAGGCTTTCCTGTAAAGCATACCTTGTCGTGTTCTGAGTGGATTTGTTTGTCCTGACTTGCGTAACCGTACAGCTTGTATCCCAACATTATTAGCCAAAAGGAGTATAGGGACTTACATAATCATTACACGATTATTTTTCAGTAACTGTACTGTAAATATGTAATTCTCTCTACTCCTAATAACTCTTAATCCTTTTGTTCCTATTGGCTCCTGGGCTCAGATTTTTCCATTGCCTGCGTGCCCTGGCCACTGATAAGACTTGAAAAAACGGTGACTTTCAAGATTCACCTGCTTTGCTCCCATCCACTAAATACCTGCTGCCTTCACAGGCAAAGGAGGCTGCATCACAGTGCTGTTTTATGAGAATTTAGACACTGCTTCTGCCTGCATGCTTTCTGAGAAGTACCCATTTACCTTTAAAAACATTTCATACCTAGCTGCATGCATATTCAGTGCAGACCTCTCCACCTCATTTCTTCGTGTGGTTGACATTCAAGAATTCTTGAGCAAACAGTTTTGATCTAATTTCTGCATGTTACTGGATAAAGACGATTCCTTTTTGGGATACTGTGGTGACAAAGCCTAATTCATCCAGGCATTCTTGGGCCTCTGCAAGGGTGGGGAGGGCATGGTGAGATTATTTTCCTTTTTGTTACAAGCAGGTAGAAAAAACTTGAGTGTGCTCCTTGTCAAAACATGCCCCTTTTCTATCCCACTGTTTGCTCCCAACATCTGTGGGACTTGGCGGTCAGACCTTTCCTAAGCTGTATCTGTTCAGATAACAACTTAAACTAGTGAAGTCTCTTCCAGATATACTTGGCAGTATCTTCAACTTTGATGTACAATTGCTTTCATACTGTCTTTAATACTAGAAGCATAACTTGAATTTATTTCTTTAAGCCTTGTAAAATACTTGAACATCATTTTTCTGTGTGTAATTATGTAATTAGCTATATGAGTCAGTGCCTGGTCTTAGGTCTTGACATTTTTGGCATGTGAATTTTTTTTGGTGTACTTGACTTTGGCTTTATTCCAGAATAAATCTTTTAAGCTGCTAGTTGTATTTTTTTTTTTTTTTTTTGTCTTCAATCTGAGACTAGGGGGCAGACATAACCAGCACGGAGAGAAGTGAACTGTATAAACCACAATTAGAATTGCAGTGCACAGGTGTCTGAAGATCTTATACAGTTGCCAAGCTATTTGTTTCTCAAATGAGAGGGGCTTTGGGACTGTATCATGGAGAATAAAGGGAGCAGAAGGCCTTCCTTTTGGATGCTACATTTTTTGTTTTGGTTTGGTTTTGAATCCTAGCTTAAATTCTTCCAGACTTGATGTGTTTGATATCTGTACAAAACCAGCATAATTAATGGTTGAAAGTGATCTACTGTGTCTGGTGATGGAATTTGTAACTGCTTTCAGATGGGAATCAGCATTTAGGAATAAGAATTTCTTGCATGATAGCTTTTCTTTGAATATCAAATTAGGTCTTGTAGTTTAAAAATCTGCAAGCCAACATTCAAAGTAAGATGACTTGCATTGATACTAAAGGAGAAGGGCTAGGGGTGAGTTCTGTTGCAGATGCTTGAGGATTGTTTTGGAACGGTAGGCACCTTAAATCTCTATGCTAGTCATATACAGAGTATTATTGCAATGAAGAAACAGTGAAGTGAACAAATAACTCACAGTACAAGGCACTTGATGCATCTACAGCACCAGTGTTCACTGTGTTTTGCAATTTAATGCACAATAATTTTTTTACTTTTGTATTTCTCTATGCTCCACCGTGTCAGATCTGTATTCTTGGGATGTGAGGTTCCATTAAAAAATAAATAATAATCGCAGCCCCCTCTCCCCCCACATACGCTCATTTTCTATAATATGGTAATGATATCACCGTAGCAGTAATTACGGGTCATCTTCATTTCTTTCATCTCTGCTGGTTCTGATGGCTTCATTCCTTTGACGGAGAAGATTTGGCTCTGGGTGCTGTGATTATTTTGTTAAGCATTATTCGAATAGACAGGAGTGAGAGAAATTAATCAATCCAAATGCAATTAGCATCATGTTTAACCCAGTGATGGACGTCTCAAGGTGAAACAGCCAGGGGAGTTTCAGACATTATTATTCAATCCAGTGGCTCTTATCTAAATTATAATCAAGAGAGGTTTTTATTGGCTTCGCAGAGAAGAGATGTAACTCTTTCCCTGCTTTGGGGGTCAAAGGGATCAGGTCTTCGACCTCACAGGATGTTGGCTGCAGGCAGTTCCTGCAAGTGGGAGGTACTGTAGGAGTGTTGTTTATTATAGGGGTCAGTCAGGACAAAATATCTGCACAGCCTGATATTTGTGACCTGGAACATAGGCTTAGAAGCTCCTCGGACATTGGCAGGGATGTCACTGCCCCTTGCTCTGAGTGTTTTCATTGACTGGCCTTTGCCCATCTCTGTGTGAATGGATGCTGTTTGTAGTTTTTGGCATTCAAAGCTCTGTGCACGTCATTATTTGCAACTGAGTGCAAGCAGAGTGATGCTGCCCTGCAAGGTGGGGAAATCTGATTAGGAGAACAAGGTAATTGTTTTGTAGAGAAGGATTTTTCTTTGAGCAGATAAGATTTTAGTGCTTATTGATACCAACAATAGCAGACTTGAGGAAATCTCACTCTGCATGCAACAGATCTGTTATCTCTGCTGTGGATAATCCGGAACGAGCTCAGTGATCTCTTACCAGGTATAGGATAAAAGACCACTCCTGTAGGTGAAGAGAAATGAGATGGAAAGAGGTCACATTAGGGTTTCATGATTCAAGAAAGCATTGGGTATTTAACTCCAGTTCTTAAGGCTCCAGGCAGTGTTCACTGAACTGTTTCAGTAGTTTGGAGCTTTATCAGTCTCTGCCATTTATCACTCCAATCAGAGATAACTGTTGTCATTGCACACTGGGAGGAGTGGTTCATGTGCTTCGCCCACTCTGGTTCATGGCAGGTTTTGTGCAAGCCCTCCTTCTTTGGTGTTTCAGAACAAGTCATGCCAGACTGCACTGGAGCTGAAGGAAGGATAGATTCTGCTGTCTCATTCATCCAGGGAAGGAAGTAGTGCTTTGTACCCAGGATGATGTTAGTATTTTAAAATACCGCGGCAAGAGTTGACAGAACTCATCTTTCAGAGCCCGAGTTCTTGCACTGTTGCTGGCTCCTTTTGTGTACATCTGTGCATTGCTTCTTACTGAGGCTGTGACCCCACCTGTAAGATGGGAATTAAATCACCACGTGTCTCAGGAATATTATGAAGCTTGATAAACTTTGCGAGTGCTTTGATACTAAGATGCCTTGGTAACACATGCTTCTCCACCTGGAAGTTTATACTGATTCTCTGTTGTCTTACCTGAAAAATATGCTTCAGGAGTTGTAGGTGGTCATGCTGGTGTTCAGTGTAAATGTTTCGGAAGCACAGGTGTGCAGAACTGAGTGTTCTACCTTCACTAAAGGTGATTGGCATTGCTTGTGTAGCCACTGCTCTCCTGAGATGGCAACTCCACATTTGTGAAACTGGGCTTGGTGCAGGACTTCCTGATACATGTTTGTCGAGAGTCCACAGTCATCAAACAGTGTTGCATTTCACAATTACCTTAAGGCAATATGAAGTTAGCAGAGAGACTGGAGCTCCATTTACGAAGGAAGAGGGACAAGCCACCTAGCAGCCATCCCAGTGGTGGTAGGACTTTTGGGGTCTGATCTTCCTGTATATGTGTGCATTGAGTCTGGGAGTCAAAACCAACTTGGAGATAGAGATCTGCATAGATCACTGTTACTGATGATAGAAGTTCAGATTATGTTGGCGGGCTAGTTATCATAATATTCTCTTGGTCTTGACCAATATAGACCTCTTTATCTTCTGGGAGCTGTTTGGTACTAACGTCAATCTATACATGTTTTTGCTGTTTTTAGATTGCCTTTTTGCCTTCACCCTGGTGTCTGACTTTGTTTCTCTTCCAAATAAAATAGAGTTTGGATGCAGCCAAGAGATTTGGCTTTGCCGTTGGCTTTCATGAGTGCAGTTAAGCAAGACTCCCATAGTAACTCATGGACAGAATCCTTTTACATGCCCTTTTGTATATCCTACCAATTGGGGAAAATAATTGTCCTCTTTTCCTGACGCTGTGTTTAAGGACAAAAGAAATAATTGCTGAAGCTTTATACCCTTGTGACAGAAGGGTTAAACTAGAGTTGTTTTCTGCTGTCTCTCTGCAATTTATGTTCTTTTCCCTGAACTGGTAATTTACACTGATAGCTCTTCGCAAATAAACCCTCTTAGTTTTGTTGTCTCTGTAGTGCTAAGACACAGCAGTTTGAGAATGCATGATTGGTACTTAAGAGGAATCCATGTTGAAAAACAAGATCCTTAATTACCGCAAGTACAACTGTAAGGGCCTGGATAGGGAGAATATTTTAACTGAGAAGCTAACGAAGGATGACAGTGCCCAAAATAATGTTTTGGTAGTCAAGAATGTAGTATTCAGAGTGTGATATTACAAGATGTTTTGGGGCTAAAAGCATGTTCTTTTCATAGGGCATTAATTGTATTTCCAGTTTTTTAGTAGCAAGGCATTGAGATATCAACATGGCTACATTTTCGGGTTGGAGGAGGAGCACAGTCAAATTTGTCCAAGTTACACATTTTGGGGAGAGGCAGAGAAGTGCATCTTTGATGAGGGGGCTGTCTTCATTTTAAAATGTCTGCGATTTGGAGATGCTCACAGGCTTTGTTTTGAGATACTTTGGGTAAGCCCAGAAGTAGCAAGCAGTGGAAGATGTAATGATGACGATAATATATTGTAAATACAGTTTGTCACACATCTTGTGCTTAGACTTTGTCACTGAGTCCACACTTTTGTGTTTGTGTGTATGCTATGTTAAGGACATGTGTACGTGTGTGTGTTGCTTAGGGATTCTCCTGGATGAAAGTTCTTATGTAAGTGTAAGTCACTATTTTTGTTTTATAGCAGTAAATCCTTCCATTATTTCTTGGCTATCCAGACCTTATGACACAGTTTGTCCTGTGCTGTCACATGTATGAGAAGGCTTTTTATGGGGAGCAATCAGATTGGACCCCAATCTCCAGTGCAGTGTTTTTTTCTAATTAAATTGTCACTGGAAGGAATATCTGGAGCAGCAGTTTTCATTTTCAATGGAGGAAAAAAACATTGAGTCCTTGTCATTTGATTAAAAGTTACTTAACCTTTAAATTGCTACAGATGTAAAGATAACTCTGAGTTTCCAATGTAATCGCCTCCAAGTTAAAATCGGGAAAATCTTTGTGTAATGAAACCCATATGTCATAGTGAAAGGATGCAAAGCACTGGCAGAGTGGGCTGCTCTCGCAGGAGATCTGCACCCAATCTTGTTAACCAGGACTGCTTTTGGTAATCCCTCATCTCCTCACTTGTAGGAAATCAATCTGTACAACTGAATCTTTTCAACCAGCAACCACAAAATTTACTGCAAAGCAGCAGCTTGGGGACAGTTGTAGTAGAAAAGGAGCCCCAGGCAACAAGGTTAAATGCGGGATTGAGGGATTGAAGTTCTAAAGAGGAGATTATATTAAACCTTATTCTGCTCCCCTATCAAGGAGAAATCTCTCCTCCTTGTCCTTTCAGCCTCAGTCTTTCCTGTCCAGTACCTGTTCCTGAGATCTGCTTCTCCCCAGCAGCAAACTTAATGCATAGGGTATAGCTTTCTGTGTTAATTATAACAGCCCAAGACCATTTTGCAATAGTTATCTTTCAGAGAGTCTATTCAAGCACTCAACTTCCATTGTAACTAGTGCTGATAACATCTTAGTGTTTTTTCTATGGTCTTCAGTGCCCTCTTCTTCCTCCCTTGTATCCGAGATTAATTTGTATCCAAGCTATTGCGATCATATCCATTGTTGATTTTCTATTGTAGTAGATGCACGGCTAAGGCAAGGCTGTAAATCGTCTCTTGACGTGGAGATTCATGATTCTGCTTCATGCTGCACAGCCTCTGTCGTGGCTCTCTGCTGGTGCAGTGAAAGCTGTGCTCAAGCCCTCTCTTCACTAGAAGTCTGTAGTTCAAGCAACCATTTTAAAGAAAAATCCCTAAGGTTTTCCCTATGGTTTTGTCCAACTTTTTAATTAAAAAAATCCACTTCTATCTACCACACAGCGTGCTTCTGCTGCTCCCTTGGGTCGTTGTTTACGATGGGTTTTGCCGTCTCAGGCCGTGTTTGTATTCAGAATGTGGGTGCTGGTTTCTTCTTCCACAGGCTCCTTCTTCCCTCCAGCAAGCTCCAGAAGGCCCAGCTGGGAATGATATCCCCATTTTTAAGAATTCCTTTGTCAGAAGCAATGCTGAGCAGAGAAGTCAGTTTAATATTAGAGGCTTTTGTGTGCAAAACCCAAGCTGAAGACATACTCTAGTGCAGATTAGAGAGGAGCAAAGGGGAAGGAATAGCCAAGACGTTTGAACGCAGCACCATGTAATATGTATTTGGCCTGTGTTTACTAGGAATACATTGCACTGTGATCCCTGGGCAGACGAGAAGCAGCTGAAGCAGGGAAAACAAGATCGTCAGCGTTTGTGGAAACTTGCCCTTAGTTTGGCTGGGATTTGTCTGTGGTACGAGGATGTTATTTCCTGGCCATTTTCATACATATACAAAGATGTAAGGTCCTTTCTTTCTGTTTGGCATCATATCTTTAAAAATAAAGCCCTGTAGCAAGCCTGAGTATGTGAGGAGAAGAGGAATACAGAATAGCAGAAGGCTGTCTCCTGCTCCTAATGGGATTTTGTAGCAGCATGTGCGAGTTTGTTTCAGAAGTCAGAAATGAACAGATGTTGGTATAAATTACCTCTGTGTCTGATGTCTTGCAAATTAAAAGCGCGGTTGGCATCACTAAACAATTTCACCAGGTTGGGGGGGGAAGCGGGCGGTGATTATTGTAGCAGGTCGGTAAGAATCTTTAAGCTGCAGCAGAACAGGATAGCAAGGATAAAGGAATGAAGAATAAAATGAGAGGTCTGTGAATTAATCAGAAATGTTAACATCTCCGATGACAAGTGAACAGGAGGGCACGTGCTCTGCAGCAACCCCCAACCCACAGTAATTTTGCTCAGCACGCAGAAGGAGTCTCTGCTCTCTGCCTGATTTATAGGGTGCAGCCTCTTTGGGGGAGCAGAATTGTCATGTGTTCGTATATCTCGTATATGGGACTTGCACTCAGGAAAACTTTCGACTCCATCAGCTGTAATTTGGCTTTGTGCTTTCTCCATAGTAAGTGTTTTAAAACCACGCGCTGTTGGTGGTGCGAGGTAGAGAGGTGTCAAGGAACTGGAAATTTTCAGAAACTTGCAGTTTTATTTAATCATTTTCTTTGTGGTAGACCATATAGTTCCCGACAAAACAACAATCCATTCCCTGTCCTTCTCAGCACCTTCTGCCTACGTGTGACTTCAGCAGTGCTGAAAGATACAGGCTGTCTTGCAGATGGGGAAGTAGAGGTACAAACGAGTAAATGACATTTGTGGTAGTTCACACTGAATCAGAAGCAGAGTTGGGAGCGGATCCTGGACGCTATAACTCACAGCTGGAGGTATGAACCGAGTGAAGAAGGCAGTGACCTGCAGCCAGCCTGGAGCAGCAGCTGCCCATGGGGCACGTTCCACTCGTGGCAGCGGGCGATGGACTTTGCAGCCTGTGAACATCGGGACGTACCAGGCAGTTTGTAACAGCACTAATTGTTTGACAGGGATGTTGTTGACGACCATACCTCGTGCTATAATTTGGGTTGCCAAGTTAGAATAATAATTTAAAGGATAGGCTTCAAGGCACAATTTCTAACATTTATATCTAGAACAACAAAATGCCTTTACCTGGTTGTGAGTATTTGAGGATTTTAAGCTAAGCACTTACTACATTTTATTTCTGCAAACAGATAATGAGTAGTGTCAAAAGAAAAGTCAACATCAGCAGCAAACCCACCTCTGGATTTTTATGCTAATTGTCATCGCTGTTCCTCTCAGTAGAGAGGTCAGGAATTGAACGGAGAAAACAGAAAATTAATTCCCATCTCTGCCTTTCAGAGTCTCTCTAGGCTAGGTGTGGGAAACGTGCATGCTTTCATCAATCCTGTGAATAAAACCCTCCATGTTTTGATGACTGTCAGTCCAGCACAAAGCTCACACCTTTATGTAAAAGAAGTGAAGGGAAGCTCCAGTGGGAAAATTCTCTCTCCAGGACTCGGTCACTAATTGTGCTGTCTTTAATGCGTTGCATTGTATCGTGAGACAAAGGTAGTGTTTGGGCTGCTCTGCCGGTTTGTGGGCTTATGTGTTCACAACTCAGAAATGCCTCGTGCAGAAAAGTGGCTGTGTAAACCCTGTGTAATACAGCTACCAGAGATTGATGGTGCCAAGAGTGAGAGAGAGACATATAAACCTTGCCTTGCTGTATTAAACATCGAAGGGCTGACAATGCAGAGAGAGTAAGAAGACCAAAGCTCTATAAACTTTACTTTATTGCACCATCCATAGATGAACTCTGTTGAAGGAATATAAACGCCATTATATTACAGTATCCAGGGACTGGCACTGCTGAGAGAGAATGCTCTCTAATTTCTGTTGGAGATCATGGCATCCAGGGAGCAATAATCCTGGAATGGAGAAAGAGAGAGTTCCATAATCTCTGACGGGATTACAACATCCAGGAACAATTGCCCTGAGATGGAGTGGTGGAGTTCTGGATGATACCATTCGGAGGTGGATGGTACAAGAGACAGAGAAGGGGATGCTACAAGAGCATAATGCAGAAGGAATAGAAAGCAGAGATTGTATGTAATGAGACAGCCTGTGGGAATTGTTGCTGGGTTTAGAAGGTTCCAGGCCCAGGCCTTGCCTGCATTTCTAGAGTGTCAGGAAGTTGACCTGGAATGATAATTTATTTACTTTATAATTTACTTATTTAATAATCTATTTACTTAAATAAAAAAGTCCTTACTATCAGTATTAGCACAAATGAAATGAATTTCTTACCCTCTGGTTAAATACTGTAAAATATGCAATTCTCTTTGGATTTCTTGACTTTCTTTCAATATTAATCTTTTTTCCCCCCTTGTGATTTCAGCTAGAGAGATGACTCGAGGGAAATTCCTGAATATCCTAGAGAAACCCAAAAAGTAGCTGCAGCATCTGGAGTTGGGACAAAAAAAATATCCTGACCGGATCATTTTACATGCTGTGGATCCAGGTGAACCCCAGAACTTCTAAGGAGAAGTACAAAGTTCCTGCTCTAGACCTTCAGAAGCCGCCACCTCTTCTGCTTCCACAGCTCATCTCTCTCAAGGGGAGACTTTCTGTGTACACAGATCACCAGGACAGCGATTGGGTGCATTGGAATTCAGACTTTATCCAACATTAGGATACCTAATGGAAGAACTCGACCCCAGCATGCAATGGCGAAGTTCCCTGATAGTTTTTTTTTTTTCCATCAGCTCTTCAAAGTGTACCACCACAGTGTCCTTACTCCGTTGCTCTCAAGTGGCAGTGCCAGTTTAAAGTTCCCAGCACTCTTTATGAGACTGGCCAGCGTGCATCCTCATGCATTGGCCCTCTTGTGTGTCTCTTGTCTTACATGCGTTGATTTCCTACGTGCAAATTCTGTGCTGAATGACTGGAGCATGGTTTGGGGTGTGGATTGACTGATAGCATTGGTTCTGCAGGAGCATGTGCTTTTGGTGTGGACGGTGAGCGCAGTCTGCATTAGGTTCCAGGTGCTCATTGCCTTCAGAGAAGCCTGCCCAGTACCACGAGGATGTTCTTCAGTCTGTTGGTCCTTTCACTTCTGATGGCTTGTGTCAGGCGTGTGCCAGGAGCTGCATCTCAGTGCTAAAGAATTTTCTAGTGAAATCTAGACTGACAGACCGTAGGGAGTAAGAGGGTTTGCTATACCATGAGGAAAAACATCCCTGTAGAAACTTCAGCCTATACACAGAGAAACAGCTTCGTACATCCGCCCTGCAATTCTCGGTTTGCTTCTTACAGAGCTAAAAACAGAGGAAAGTTACAAAGTTGAAAGGCAGTAATGTTTTCAGTACTCCAGGAAGGGACAACAGGCTGTTAGCCCCATTGGGAGGATATTCTGCTTTAATGGAGTCTTCACACCTCTGAAAATAATGTTTCTTGGTATTTTCGTTACTGCAAAAACTGTGATCTCAGAACTTACATCACCTGCAAAAATGAAAAAAAATGAAATTTTGAAGAGAGAGTTTTCTGTGACCTGGTCCCTTTCAGCACACAATGTTTGGCTTTATTCATCTTATAGTTTAATGCATTTTCCTTCTGTTAATACACTGTTCATCCCTAGGAAGTAAGGAAGTTCAGATTTTAAGAGAAGAACTTTTTAATTTCATCCCATTTTCTTTCCCTAGGAAACAACATTTTAAGCATTAGTAAATGTGTTCTTTCTAGAGTAAAACATAATATTGAAACATTGGCTAAAGAGCAAGATTTTTTTTTTTTTTTTTCCATTTAGAAGTGTTACTTTTAGCATCCAGGCTTTTCAAAGTCTGTCATTTCCCAGACCGATACTCACATGTGAGAGGAGAAATGACTTGGAAATAGTACTTGTGCCTCATCATTAACAGATTGTCCTTGGAGCATTGCAAATGTCTGTCTTTGCAGAGAGAGGAGACTCTTTTCAGTTGCGTGTGCAATAAAGAAGAGGAGGTTTTTAATCAAATGGACTTCTCTGAATTTTTCTTGAGGTGATTGTGGCCTTTTCGTTTGCAGTTGTGGTCTTGGTTATTATCAGCGAAAAACCAGGCTTGTTTTAGACAGCTCCAGTTAACTAAGTTTAAGCAGTTAAATCGCAAATCCCAGGAAGACTGTGCACAAATCGTGAATATTTAAGTATGTCAGGAGTGTGGTGTTGAACTTAAGGGGTTTATTTCTATACTTCAGTTTAGGGCTGTGCTTAACGGGACCTCCATCCCTTGAGAGCATGAGAGATGAGACAGTTGAATGAGAAGGGAAGCTAACAATGATCATTCAGAGACAGAGGGAAAAAAACTGCTGGTGCAAACCAATGTTGATGTAGCTTTAAGTATTAAATTGTACATTTTGAATGCAATTTTAAGTTTATATACTGTATATATGACATATATACACACACTCACATAAATGATGTAATGGGATACTTGGTCTGTATCACTAATGGGAGTTTGTGCATTTTAAAGAGGTTTGTTGATCCAACACATTAAGAAATTGAGATCTGAAAGGAGGAGTGTAGGAGAAGGTATCAAATCCTGGCGTGGAGGTATGTGTATATTTTCTGACATATCCAGTAAGGAATGTCAAACTTTAAGTAGTTTTTAGCAACATACGTGCATTTTATGGAAAAACAAACAAAAACTTTACCATGCAGTACTTATCCTCTACAAGGCAGCAAATAGTATATGCTTTAGGATTGGTATTTATTGGCTTTGCGCTTGTCATCTGTAGAAATGAGTCAGTGCTGTATGTTTTTATTGGTAGTGTTTATATGTATTTTGTGTGTTAGCTGGAGAATTGCAATCTGTCTGTTATTGCTCTGTGGTCTGATAATAAACAAATGCAAAGCTCAAAGAGTAGATTGGGTTTCCAGAAGAGCCCCCTGAGATACAAAAGCTGTCACTTAGTCACCTAGGCAATGTTCTTTAGGCTCTTCTTCACTGTTGATAGTCAGTCAACTCATCACCACCTCAGTTTTCAGCCTGTGAATGCTTCGTTCCCATCAGTCCATAAGTAGTTGGCGATATCCAAATGGTACTGAAGATTTTCATGCCCTCTTGAACCACCACTCCCTTTTTTTCCCCCTCTTCAGTGATTTTGTTCCCAACATCACTGCAGTATCTGTCTGTAGAAGAAAATCTGGGTGACTTTTTATTTTTGGTAAACTTCTATATTTTGAAACAAAAAAAAAAGAGTTTTGATAAATGATAGGAATTAAGAATATAATAAGACTAAAGTTTGGTAATACTATTTGAGCTTGTGCATTGCTTTATAAAGTGTTTTCTTGAATTGATATGTTAAATGTTCCTGTCAGGTTCTTGGGAATAAAACCAATGTTTTTAGTTCCTCTTAAATGCCATTGTTTTATTAAATGTGTTGTTGTAAAGGCTGTTCATTTTTGGAGTATCAAATGCAAAAAGCATTTGATCTCCAACTGAGAATAAGTTCTTGTTCTATTAATTACTATCAAAATAGAATTCTGGTTGCACTGGCAATGGAAGAGGGTAATATTCCCTTAAACCGAATATTTTGCCATTACAAAATTGACAATTTTGAAACAATCCTATACCCCCCAGTTTCTCAGTTTTCAGAATAAGTCACCTAGAAATAACAGATTAGGGAAACTGACTAATCCAACTCAGAGGCAACGTTTGAGCCCTATTATTTTATCTCATTTTTAGGTTGCGTAAAAATGTAATGTGCTATTACAAAGCAAATCACGAGCCTGTCTTACCTGTAACATTCTATTTGATTTTAAATGGTTGTAGATACATAGGAAAGAATATATACAAAAGGCTTGTGCACAGATTTTGCTTTAGGTTAACTTATCCAGCAATGTCTTTTAGCTGAGTCTGGTCTGCAGTAGGCCCTACCCTCATACATTTGTTTTAGTCCTGATTTGTGCTTTTGGCCTCTAAAATGCCTGTGAGAATCCCTGAAATCCCTGTGAGAGTGAATTCCATCATTCATTTCTTCTAAGGATGAATCCCAGGCACCAAGGACGCTCTAAAAGAGGAGATGTGTTGTATTTTTGAGTGAGCTGGCTGCATGTGGTATGCAAATTGTATCCCAATACAATAATGCAAATAATTCCCTCTCCTCGGTGTTGTATGCCCATTTCATACACCATTCTGTACTCACACTTCTTAACAAGTGTCATCTCATTACCCACTCTTTTTTTCTGGATTGTTGACAAAGATGTTGACTGGCACAGGCCCTGGAATGGTCCTTGTGGGACAAGCTGCCAACCTCCCTGTTTTATGAAAATGGATACGGTTTCTAAAAGCGTGTAATCCATGCTCTGCATATAGTATATGTCATATTGCCATGTTTAGGTTGTGCTAGATTTTCAGCGTGGAGGGATCTCTTTGCACTTTGGCTCCACTGAAACTGCCAGTTTTTAGACTTGACCTTTCCACCGTGTCCCTTTGAGCAGGATGGCTGACTCCTGGCAGCTGATGCGTGCACATAACAGGCGTTTTCTTGTTGGGTTTGTGTGGTTGACCTCTGGCCTGCCTACTGATTCCTGTGGTACAGATCAGTGACCAGTGAAGCCAGAATTCTCCCTGCCTGTCTCTGCTACAGACACCTCAGTGTGGAACGGAAAAGAGGAAGAGTAGCGAGCTTGAAAGCGCTTACTTAATTGCTAGTAGAAAAAAATGAGTAGTAAGAATGACCTTGCACCTCATTTATTGACCAGATCTCGGAGCGGGGTGGGGACAAAGGACTTGACTTGGTCTGTATCACTTGAAAGGTTGTCTCTGTGACCAAGGGCTGATGAGTAGGTGTAATAATATAGGGTAATTAAAGTTTGTGCTTCTGGGCATGTGGATATGAGGGAGGATTCGCCTCCCAAAAATCCCAGGCACATCTAACAACTTCTCTTGTAATCACAGCATCTTAAAGCCAGTTCTGAAGCATCAGAAATTTGCCATTGACATCATCTGCTTACCACAGTGGCCCAGAATGCAGCAGGTTATGTACGAAAAGGCAGGAGGGAGACTCAGGCTATATCAGAATGAGGGACAAGAAACTGGCAGTGACCCAAGCGGGCCTGGATGCTCATGCTGCCTGGTTCTGTGGCCTTTATTTTGTTTTCCTCACCCTGTATTGAGGTAATTTTCATTAGTTATTGCTAATTTTCATTGATTTCTTTATCCATATGTGTATTGATTATCCTAAGCTGCCTTGCAAGGTATCACCTGCGCCTGGCTTTCTCTTGCACTCTGTATGAATTAGTTTTTTCACCCTACTTTCCTGCCTACAGGGTTTCTCTTCCCCGCTTAGTTCACTGAAGTCAAATAACACGATACAAATCTGAGGGATGAATCCCTTCTGGTGAGATGCTGATTTGCAGGAGCGATCAGTCTGTAATCAGCTGCACTGAGGGCAAAGGGATCTGCAGGATCTGAGGGTCCTTGCTAAGAATCGGCTACAGTATTTTGCTCAAAATGGGCTTGTTGTCAGAAATTGTCATTGGGTTCTGGACAGACTGTTTTGCTGAAGTGTATTTGGTTGATGATGGTTTCTCAAGAAGGGGTTGGGTTGAAAGTCGGAGGCAGTGCGTGTTCTCCCTTTACCCTGTTTTGATCAGGGGGCTTGAGCTGTGGTCTCCTACCCATGTCACAACTTCTGGAAGTTCTCATATTCTAAATTTTTTGGGGGACCATCTTTAGAAGCCTATCCTGTGAGACCCTGCATGTGTTCCCTTCCAGGGGAACCAGGAGGATCTTGTTATGTATGTGCTCCTGTGTCTGAGCTCTAGGGCAGAGCCACAGCACAGCATCACCAGGGGAAAGCATGTATGAAGTGCTGTGCTTCTGTGAAGGTGGACCTCAGCTAGACACTGGGAAGGAGAAGGTAGGTCAGGAGAAGAAGCGGCACGGGTGTGCATGTGGGTGGTGGGGATGCAGAGCTGGAGTGAGGATGGAGAAGGCCTTTGTCCCCAGTAACGAGTGGCTGCTGCCAGGCCGCTGTCCCCATGCTGTGGGGCTTGGCCCCAGTGCCTGGGCTGCTTTCCTTGCCATTTCTCCATGTCCCCCTCCTCATCTCGGTGCCTGAGAGGCGGCTCCTGACGCAGTCTGTGGCGCGGGGAGTGCTGGCTGCCGCTCGTTAGAAGAATTCCCCCAAGTCAGACCTATGGTACGAGCCGTGTGAAGCGGAAGACAATTAGGGGCTTATTAGTGTCCTGGGGAGACGTGTAACTTGTGTTGCTGGGACTTACCAAAACAGCGAGAGTCTTACCGGCAAGCTCCAGCCGAGAAAAGACTGAGGGATTGTCTCACCTAATTATGGGGAATGGGCCTCTTTGTGTTTGTGATTCGGTACGGTTGTCCGATCGCTTTTCTCTGGCTGCTGGCTCAGGCCGAACTGGAAGTGTGCTAATTAGAAGAGAAATGGACGTAGTGATCCTGTCAGCTCTTGTTACCGGCGTGGACAAAGCCGAATATTATTCTGGGGCAGTGTTTTGTGAGTGTCCCCCTTCCAGCTCTCATTAAGGGCAAGGTTGGTGGACGGGGAGGGGACTCGACCACATGGGTTGGCTAATGGAGCACAGTTACCGTTACTGTGCTAATTAACGGGCTCAGGAGGCAAATGTTTCTCCAACCAGTGGTCCCAGCAGCTGCACCTGGTGCTTCCAAAACCCAACCATCTCTCTGGATGAGCAAGGCAAGCGCTGTGTATGAGGGGAAGGAGCTTTACTTATGACATCCATCAGCCATCCGAAAGGGCAAAAGGACCGTTACAGTGGTGAACAAAGAATGGGAAAGGGCATAACTGAGCTCCAGCAATCCCTTTCCCCCCAACATTCATTCACGTAGAGTGCAAAGTGTCTTTTCTACCCTGCAGAGGTGGGAAGTGGGCAGCAGGGAGGGACCTGAGGAATTGCAAGGGCCTCTGTCAAGAAATGTACCTCCAGTTGTGATCCTCACACAGGGTTTGTATGGCCAGGATGGGGAAAGCTGGAGAGATGAGGTGACGTGGAGGTGAGTCAGACTATCCCTCCCCGTGCTGCTGGGGAGCACTTGCTGCCTGAGGTGAGCAGCAAGATGTGTGTACGTATCAGGATGTTTCTTTTGCTCCAGATTGTTAGGCCTTCAGCTAGGCTAAATCAAAATGATTCACACAAGTTAAAGAAGATGAAGATGATGACCAGAGGAGTCATAGGGAATGCTGCAAAAAAAATAAATGCATTTTTGATGTCGTTAGCCTAAATCTGCTACAGTGAAAGTAGAGAGAGATGGAAGACAAAATGGGATCCAGGGCAGCTCTGTACTGTCATCATGAGTGCACTCTCAGCAAAAGGGAAGAACGCTGAGGATCTCTGGAAGCACGTAGTTTTATTTACTTGTCACATAAGTAAATTTTTCTTTAATAACACATAGGAGTTTTTGTAAAGGAGCATAGTAACTTGCACCAGTAATCATTGATTGATGTTTCAAAAGTTACAGGAATGTATTAGTGATTAAACCTGAGTTGGATGTTATGCTCCTTCTGAAGTTCTTTAATCAGTGTCTTTGGAATAGATATAGTAAAACAGATGTGGTATTGTCCTGAAACTTTTAGCACGCTTTCTCTGTTTTATCATATTCTTGTCCTCTTTCAACCATTTTTATTCCATGAAGACCATTAATTCTCTGTACAGAACATATGTGGCTGGGAGAAGCACTTTCTTCTCTGTTTTTCTTTAATGGGTTATTCTCACAGCAGATGCTGAACCCTGCCCTTCTGGCTCATGCAGGCCAGCGGATCTGCAGGATTTTGTGGTGGCCAGCATGCAATTCATTAGGGAGTTTATAAGGAATTTCATCCCCTTATGCTGGAGAAGTGGCAGTGTGGCTCCTCTCACTGGAAAACAGTCCCTCTTGTTAAACAAGCTCATTCTACAGCCACCCCGTAGCTGCTCTGTCTTATTTTGAGGGCAATTGCTGAGGCTCCAAACAGAAGTTACATGACCCTGTCCTGAACTCTTACCAAAATTATATTCAGCCTTGGACTAGGGGAGGTGAGCAGCATAGAGAGAAATCAAGTACAGGAGTGGGAAAAGGTATTGTTAAAGATGATGTTGTGGAAAAGTGGAAGCATTCAAGCTGTTCTGAATGACCCATCGCACTCTTTAACCATATAACATCAGTGAGAGAGAGAGGGGACATCAGCATCCTTTCCTGCAAGAGGAATCTGGATGGTTCTTCACATTCCACGAAGATAGAAATAAATCCTTTGGAATGTGTGGGTGGCAACTGTTCCCCAAAAGCAGTCTTTGGGGATAGCTGTCCTTCCCTCTCAAGATACTTCTCCCAATTGCCCATCAGTTCTCAGAAGAGCGATGTGCTGCAAGCATGGATCTGCCTTTGACATTTTCCTCACAATTCTTCCCTTTTCTGCATACATGAGTACTTTATGAGTATATTGTCAAGTTTTGAAACTACCAGAGACTCCTGCTTTTCTTTCTTGGGTTATTTGTCCCTCATGGTGAAACTTTTCCGGTGTGGTTAGCTGCATCTTTCCAAGGCTCCAGCAACAGTCTGCTGTCATCTGGGATGAAGCTTGAACTCTGCTGTCTGCTTGTGCCTCTTTATTTTTCTGTCTCCAGTGGCTGTGATCCCAGCAAGAAGCCTTTCCCCATGGCAGCGTGGTCACTGCTGTCCTGCAGAGCTGTAGAAGCCTTTTCCTTTCCACTGGGGTTCATTTCCTGCTGGCTGCTGTGATGGCTTGAATCTTAAGAGTTTTGATGCCTGGACTGATCTCCAAAGAGGGCTTGAGAAGCATCTTCCCTGCAAAGAGGTTTATTCTACAAGGAGATATATAATCCTCTTACTAAAGCCCAGAGGGGAAAGAAGAAACCTGTATGGCTTCTGCCTTATCCCAGTGAGCTGACAGCTTTTATGCTGCTTCACAAATAGAAAGAGGCAGAGAAACATTTGAACATAATTTCCTTAGGTTCTCCAGTGGATGCTCAGTGAAATCCACATCTTCACTGCCTTCACGTGTCCCGCCAGAATAGGTCTGTAACAGCAGATTCTGAAGAGGAGGAGCTGTGGTTACTTTGATCTGTGCAGATGGTTACAAAGTCCAGATCCCTTCCTTGCTTTCCAGATGCTTCAGTCATGGTCCAGGGAGGAGTCCCACATCAACTGCAGGTAACTAAAGACCATCACAATAGCCTCCATTTTTGTGTTCTGTAAGCTCAGGAGTGGAGTGACCTCCCCGAATAAGGTTTGATGACATTTCCTATGTCAGGCCTCACTGTTTGCAGGAGAAAATACTCCAGGAACACGTTGCTGGTTTTCCTGCTTTACCTCGGTTTCTTTGCCCAAGAAAGTGTGAATATGGCTTGTTATAACACAATTCTCATGGCCTGTCATGATGCAACATTTCTGACTTCCAAATGCGTATAAAGATCAACTGAGTATAAAAACTGTGGATTTTGTGTCCTCCCAAGAAAGACATTCTACTGCAGACCATCCTTCATACAGGTGAGCAGCACTCAACAATGTTGTGAAGACAAATGATAAAGATACAGAGTGCAGATGGAGGAAAATGGTGCAATGGCTTATTATGTTCTTCACTAAGACCATGCACTTCTCATTTACTAATGGTACAGTAGCCGCCCTCCGGGCTGGAGAAGTCCTTAGAGGACATCCCTTCTGCAGTTTGAGTTATCAGTCGCATTATCGTAATCATTTAATGCACAGTGACATCAGCAAGTATCAAAATCTTAATTGTGCTGTGGATTATATAAACATATTAGGTGAAAGTCTCTGTCCTCAAGAGCTTGTGAGCAGATGAGGCAGTAAAAGACTGATAGGAGAAAAGGTGACATCAGGATGTAAACAGACGTGTTAGAGGTCATCCAGCAAACACAGTTCAAACCCTGTGATGTCTTAGCCCCAGTCCAGCGGCCCTTCCACTGCTTGCCATCTGCCTTGTTGTTTCTATTAAATGGATGTGAATTTTTAAAAAAAATATCGATAAATAAAAATGCAAGCACCTAAGCAACTGATAGCCATTAGTAATTTAAATAATAATAAATTACAGCGTGATACTAGTCAGGTTAATCTTTTTTTAAAGACCTGTAAGAACTATTCAGATAATTAAATTTTTTTAAAAGTCACTTTAATGTAGTATTAAAGATTGAGAATTTTAAAACAGAACACTAAAAATGAAGCTTTCTCACAATGCTATTAACTGCACATTGTACACAGGCATTTAGGAGAGCTATGAGTCTTAGAGATCCTATTAGTAATTACAACATCTTCACTGATGTAGGAATTCTCATTCTGACCTTCCAGAGCCTTTTACACTCATTCAGAGTAAGCAAGTACTGCTTCCCAGATTTTATCATTCTGCACTTGCTCAGTCCAAACGTTCGCTGACAGACCAAGAAAGGCAAAATGAAAGTCTTTTGAAGATGTAATTTTTGTAATCCTGCCATGTTGGAAAGCATGCTCTTGCTCCGATGCTCTGTGGGCCTGATCCTGCCTTAACAGAGAACATTATTAAAATGACCAATCACTGCAGTTCTCCATGGAGACAGAACTATTTGCCCTAGCAAAAGAGATCACATCTCTCATTTACTTCAATAGTTTTGGAAAAGGAGAGAACTTTCTGCGATAAATATTAACCTGCCTCATTAGTGTAATGCATCTGCTTAAAGTCTGTGAGAGTTCCACTTACTAGCTAGTATCAAAATATTATTAGAAAGCTATTTCTAGCAGCTTTAGAAGCTGTCAGAAGTTTCATGATCAGTGAAACCAAGCAGTGAAGCATGATTTTGCTTATGGATGTGTCCCTCAAGATTGCATCACGCATGGATTCTCTGATGTCTAACAGAGGGTGCACTCACTCTGGTGAGGCAGCTGTTGGATTTCTTTCCTTTGTCAGCTGCTTAACATGAAATCTGCAGAAATACATTATGTACTCTCTGCAAAGTTGTCTGAAATTGGCTGGCAGGTTCCAAAGTTGTTGGGACACACAAACATGTGGATGGGTGGTAAGATAAAATGGCGAGCAGCAGAAATTGCGAATGGATCGAGTGAGTCAAAAGGATGGGGGGAAAGACTTGGGAAAATTGAAATTCATGTCTGTTATTAATGCATTTATATTGCTGTTTTCTTTCACAGTTCTACATTTAAAAAACAAAAAGCTCAAAGATCTGTTGAAAGTCTTCCTCCCAGATCAGGCTAACTGCGCCAGTTGTTTCTAGAGAGGAAATCCTTTATTGTAGTGGGGTTTTTTTGTTTGTTTTTGTTTGTTGTTTTTTTTTTGTCTTGTCTCCAGCATGTGAACAAGAGCTCCCTTCCAGCCACTCAAGCTCTGTTGGAGTCACTCAGCATGTTGGTAAATTGAAAACGTGGTGCCTTTTCCTTAGCATCTGTGTTGTTTCTGTCATCACCAGAGTGGAATACACTGCCAAAGCCTGCGCAGGACCTCATCGACCACGTCTGTGTGACACAGATACTGCAAAGACCTTGTGGTCTCTCTGTGTGGGGATGAATTGCAGCCCTATTACTCAGACACACAGGCTGTCCTGCACTGCAAATGCCCATCTCCTTGATTTCTGCCATTGTGGTTCTCGTCTGGTGTTTTCTAGGGACCTCTTAATGACTGGATACTTTGGTTTGGATAATACTTAAATTTTTACAGGGATCTCATTTTATTTTCTGCTGCTCCCTCTACATTTCATTCTCTTAACAAAATACTCTGATTTCCAGGCAGAAGGTCAAGAGGTGTTAAACAGGACAGAACCAAATGCTGATCTCTGTCACTGTTAAGACCTCTCCCTCCAACACAATACCTTTTTATGCACGATTATTCTTTATCTGTGGGTCTCCAGCCAACTTTTCATTCAATGTGGTGACGTAACCAAGCCAATTTGAATTAATTTTGAGTAGGATTTATGTATCAAATCTTTACTGAAATTCAGATGCATCAAATCCATCGTGTTCCCTTCATCCACTAATTTTGCAATTCTATTAAGAGAAGTAATCAGGTTTCTTCAGCACAGTTTGTTCTTTATAAATCCCTGGTACTAAAAATACTTTTCCTACTGATTTTTTCTCCAATTTTCATTCTATTATTTTACTGGTAATAGGTATTCCTGAGAACTCTAAATTTGCCTTTTTCCTTTTTTAATGATCAGGGGCACAATTTCTTTTCCCTTCTTAATTTTAATAAGTTACAAAAACTATCATCTGTGATGAAAAACAGTATGTTTATCATTTTCCTTACAGTGGGTAAAGAGATGCCATTACATCAGAAGTCCCAGTCCTGAACGCTTGCCTACATAGGCAGAGCGCTATGTATTTGATGAACAAAATGCGCTGTCAGTAAAACAAATGCACGGAAATCATTAACTCCTTAAGTGAATCCAGTCAGGCTTTTTGCCTGCTAAAACCCATTCTGGGCAATTGTTATTGCCTACTGAAGGTATATCAGGAGAGTATTTTATAATGTTCATAAAGTCTTTAAAATGAAATAAAAATATAATTCAAATAAGCTACATGCTTTTATATATATAAAAGCTAAAAGTGTTATTGAGTTAAGCCAACGAAAAGAATGCTTTTGGATCAGTAAATGTATTTAGTCTCAGCATTGGATTGGAGATCAGTCATCACATTAATGCCAAAATAATCAACTCCTATAAATTCTAAGACCTAATTTGGTTATAAATCCCAACTTGGAATTTTACCAAAGTAAACAGAATCTATTCTTGGAAAGGGTGAGTATCTGATGTCTATTAATGTCTAGCACCTATGCATCTTTGAAATGCCTTTACTAGTGAGAAGCTGTGGCTGGATACTCTGGATCAGCCCTCTCCTTGCTCCATTCCTCAGGCACCCTTCTCCAGAGTTGTGGGAGGCCCTGTCAGTGCATTAGTCAAGAGTCCACGCAGATGCACGCCTTTTACTGCTTGCACCCGACTTCTGCTGGATAGCAGATCATTCGGCATCCCCATGCCAGTCTCTTACCAAAAAGAGCCAAAGAGGTGGATCCTCAGAAGGAGAAACTCGCTTGGTGACTTGCTCTTTCCAAGGTAACCAACTGCTCTTGGGGACTCCAGACTGGTTCTACTCGTAGCCTGCCAATCTAAAAATAAAGCTTTCTTTGTCATTAATCCTTGTGGTTCGTACCTACTGTCTTGTAGTGCCTTTAAACAAATCAGATATGAGATTCCCTTTGGAACTCTTCAGTGTAATTCAAACAAGTTTGCAACAGGTCAGCACTGTTGTACGTGAACTCAAGCAGTCTTGTGTAAGCTAATTTTTCTTTATTTTCCACAGCATCAAAGCTGATGGCTTTTGGTTCTCCCTTTGCAATGGGAAAATGCATAACGCATAAGAATGCTTTGTTCTTACTTGGGTCAAACGTTGTGAAAAATTCCAGAGTTTTATGGAAAATTTCCCATCCAATCTCTATAAAAGTAATGGGAAAATACTGGCGCAAAGGCTGGTCATTCAACATTTATTCATAAGCAGAATAAAAATACATTTGGGATAATGATGAATTTTACAATTGCAATTTCTCCTGCTAACCTAAAATGAGATAAATGTTCTTATTTTTCTTGCAAACAAGATAATTACAGTAACCCTCTTACTCCTGAGCAAGGCAATCAATCAACAGCTTCTCCTCTGAAACCCAGATATTGATGGAAAATAGTTACTTAAAAGCTCCTCAAGATGAAATGTTTGGAATTCTATAAGAAGTCTGTGCACCTATGTACGCTCTTCTCTTACTCACAGGCTTCTCAGGCATGTTAAGCATACATATCAGTAGTTTGTGCATCTTGTACTGCATTTGTGTTGGCATTGTGGAAATGTGATCCCAGTGCCTCATTGAAACTTAAAATAAGAGTTAGTTTGCAGGTGACTGGGAGCTATGTCACGCATGGAAGCAGCACCTGAAAAGATATCCTTGGACTTCAGAACTGGGAAGCTGACTTGACTGGTATAAAATGAGCTATGGATATTTGCAGCAGTTTTTGATGCTATTAACTGGAGTCTTGTCCTAAAATTCAGCAATACCAGTAGCAGGCCTCTCACTGATCTGGGAGGGCTGTCATTCTAGCCTCTGCCGAGTAAGTGCCAACATACACAGGTACAAACATGGGACATATACACATACACTGCAGTTATGACTTGGGTTTTAAAGCAACATTGCACTGAGCTACACTTGCTGGCATCACAGCCTTGTGTTAACTCACACAGACCCTGTATAGCAAGAAAAAAAGAAGGCTTCTGTAGCTAAAGCCAGGGGAAATAACTTATTTTTGGTGGCCTTTCCTCCAGTACGTTACAGAAGAAATTATCTCAGGTAAGGAAAAGAGCTGGAAGCCGTTCAGAAAAATCAGACCAAAGAAACCCTCCCTCTGGACATTCATATTGCTCAAGCTCAGAGGAGTCCTCTTGGCCAGTTATATTGCATCAGGCCACAGAGCTACCCAAATTAAATGAAGATGCTAGGAAATCAGCAATACACTTTTTAAAAAGCCACTTATTACAGATAATGTTGTGAATAGGTTCAGACTCAGTTTCAGGTGCAAGCACAGTTGTAAAGTAGGTCTACACACACTTCAGGGATACTTGAACTCAACAGCAGCTCAAATCTGCCAAGTCAGAGAAGACTTGTCCAAGTGTTTCTTCTCCAGCATCCATAGACTTAGTACAGAAAGCAGTCAGCTTAAATGTAATGAAATTCTAGATGTCCAAGAAACTTGTATTAAAATACCAATATCTTATCATGAACACATACCAACAACCAATCACCCCAGCTGAGCTAGCATAGGTTCAAGTCAAAATACACTGCAGCAATGTGGGTTGCTCTGAAGAACTGCCTCCCAGATGAATGATTGCACACTATAGTGTTCCATAGATTTGATACAACAATCCTGTCGAGGCTTAACCATTCCCTCAAGGATCCTATGTGCTGCTAACCATCCACAGCTTTACAGTTGTGCAAATTTTCCTACTCATAGAACTAACCCCAAAGCCTAGACTCAGCAATATCCTTACAGACAGAACAAGTTTGACTCAGTTGTGTGATGCTTACAGATTCTAGTGATGACTTGAGAATTCAGGCAAACACTCAGTATCAAAAAGGAAGTTGTTCTAGAGCTTAGGCCTTGGAAAAGTCATGGTTCTCATGACACATTCCTGCTTCAGAAAGGCACTCAGCATTAGTGTGCTGCTTGGTGGATCAGACTTCCTACAGAAATAGAGCAGTCCAAAAGATTCAGTGAGTTAAAACTTGGAGAATGCTCATCTCTTATCTTGCTCAACCTTAAAAATCCCATTAGATGAGGGTGACCACTTAACCTTACTGGTTCTTAGTGCTCTCTGTGTGGACTTATAACAATAAGTGATCTCATAGACAATGTATATGATTAAATATATTGCTGTTTATGAGACTTTGATGTGTTATTGCTGGAATTTGTGTCAATATAGAAAAGAGAAAGAAAGTCACCACTAGGTAGCCCTCCACTGTACCTAATACTTAATATTGTTGCACCCAGACAAAGTCTTCATATTCACACTAGAAGGCAACAGCCTTGTGATAGTCAAGATGAGAAATGGCCAAGGTTCAGCCAATTTCAACAATGGATCTAGGGAGAAAAGGAGACAACTACCTGTCCAGGCTACTCCCCATAACTCCTTTCCCAGATTCTAAGTGATAAATGCCATAATAAAAGTTGTTGGGGTGTTCTCCTCTCAAATACAACTTAAATTATGGACACCTTCTCCTGAAAGAGACAGACACAGGAGAAGTTCCAAGCAGGTGAGTAAAATTTATTTGTCACATAGGGCCGTATTTGGCTTCCATACCATGAATCATCACTGATCCTGGGTGTATACAGGGTAGAAAAAAGCAACAACAAATGAGAGGAGGATATTAAATAATGATTGCCATAGAGACCAGTCAGATTTACCCAACTCCATCAAATTTAAACAAGAAAGCTTAGAGAATTAAAACCCAGTACATTTCAAAGAGATAAAGGGCCGTGTATAAGTCAGCTGTAGAATGCAATAGTAAGATATTGAAGCAAGTTGTTTAGTCAGGTTGCTAAAATCCATTGTCAGCGATATGCAAATAAGACCTTCAACAATTTTTCATCCCTTCTGATCACACTAGGAATGAGACGATGGAGCAGCACATTCATAGGAGACACACACAGCTGTAGAGCCAAGGTGAGGAAGAAGGATGATGCTAGCGGGCAAAGAGAAACCTCTGAGAAGGTTGTGATGCAACTTTGTATCGCATAGTGTTATCATGCGCTTTGCATCTGTCATTAGTTCCCATAGAAATTCCAAGGCATTTCTTTCGGAGCAACTTACATAGTTTAAAAAAAAAAAAGAAAGAAGGAAAAAAAAAAAAAAAAAAAGCCTCCTCTATGCCTCCTCAGCATTGCCAGGAACATCCCAGTCCTGACAGCACTCAGCTGCAGCTACTGGCCCTCAGGAGAAGAGGGGCCACAAGACCAGACCGCTGGCAGGTGTCAGTCATGACCCTGAACACCCCTGGAAGGTAGCAAGGCCCTTGCCAACGAGTGCCACAAAGGAAACCGTGCAGAAAAGCAGTGATTGCTATTTGACCCTTCAGCGTTGTCTTTCACCCTGACTTCAGAGCACGTTACAACCATCAAGTAATATAATCTAATGACTGCCGCAGTCTCTGGGTGGTTACCTGCTTGTGCTTGAGGAATATGGTGAAGCTAGTTTCATGGTTAAGGCCCTGGGTTTAGGACTAGAAGAGCTGGATTCAATTCTCAGCCTTTTGGCATGGTCTTAGTTATGCCATTTAACCTCCCTCTACTCCAGTGTCCCAGCCTGCTCTGGAAGGATGAGGCAAGGATAAGTTTGTAAATCCAGGGGACAGGCCCAAATTCTCCATTGGAGCAGACTACATGGGATGTGAGGTAAGCAGCCCTCTGTTGCTGTCTTTTACATGCAGCAACTGAGAAAAGTCTTATTGAAAAGAAAACATACAAAAAAACCCAAAAACCAGCCCACCTGTTTTCCATAGGTTCCTCTCCTCCTATACAAACATGAAGCAGCCCTGCCTGTGGGTAGGACTTGCTGTAGGGCAAGCAGGTGCTTCCAGCCTGCATGCTCTGAGCTCCAGGGTGGGAGGGGGCTGGCAGCACCCCCTCACTGCCACTGCTCACCCCCTTCTCCGCAGGGAGTCCTCATCCCCATTCCCACCCCTTCCTACCAGCCATCTTCTCCAGTCCTCCTCACCACCTGGAGCCTGCTTTATTAGCACCAGCAGCTTCCTGTCCTGCTCGCACCCCATCCCCTCCATGGGTTTTTGCCCTCCACAGATGCCCACAGCTCCCCCAGGGCAGCCCCACTTGTACCACACACCCTGTACCCTGAGCTCGGCTGTGGCTGCCCAGGTGAGCTCAGCAGCTCCAGCCCACGTGGCATGGGGGCAAGCTGAGCTGTGGGGGGGGCTGCACATCACCTGACCCCCTCCAGCCAATTCATGGAGACAGGACGTCAAGTTAATGAGCCCTCAGGCCTGTAATTAGCTGTCAATTACCTCAAATTAATCAACTCCTCGCCTAATTAAGCATCATCGGCAGGTGGGCAGAAAACGGGCCATTGTGCGGGAGCCATGAGAAAAGCATGGCTGGCAAACTTGGTTAGGATCAGCGGTGCATCCCTGGACGCCGCGCCACCGACACCCGGGCGCCCCGGCCCCTGCGTGCCGCTGCGGGGCCGGAGAGGGGCCATGGGGGTGGAGAGGGGTGGCCGCCCGCACCCAGCAGTGGGTCAGGCACTGCCACAACAGGCCCTAGTAGAGGGCTGTTCTATTTGTTTCTCCATGTTAGTTATGTTTTTTTCTTGTTTAATATTTATGTCCCTAATGCGCATGGACAGTGAGGAGGATCCATGGATGGTTTGAGAGCGGTAACAGGCTGGGCAGCAGAGAAACCCCAGAGAGGCCCAGGATAAGGATCAGGGCACAAGAGAGAGGACAAAAAGTAAATAACTGCAGTGACAGGAGAAACTGCTGCAGGGGAACCACACTGGGAACCCGTGGGTGCGCACTGGCAGGCAGGGGGAAGGGCTGAAGCAAGCCATGCAGAATAGTTGCATTAGTTCTTAGCTGGGATGGGAGGTGTGGGGCAGCGGGGACAGCCCAAATTACCTCTCCCCCCATCTTCTCTCCCTTGTTGCTGCTCTGTTTACTTTCCACAGTCCTGTTTTTTATTTCCCTCTGAGAACAGGGAATAAAATGCACCTTGTGCTCACCGAGCCAGGCCTACCTGGTTTCTGAGCACACCTACTTATGGTGCAGAGATTTATGTAGATGGAAAATGGAGTTTCAACGGGTATTAATTACTACCAATAAAAATGAGTCATATTGCATTTATTTTCATGCAGAATTAACACAACAAAAACTCCTCCGGAGCTCTGTTTGGCGGCAGGAGAAGCTCCCTGCTGGGGCCGGGGGGAGCGGGTCTCCTGCCAACTTTCAGATGTTAGCAGCGTGCAGGCCGCAAACTGCTCTGCGCCGGGCCCTGCACCCTGCCTGCCCCATCCGGGCATTCCCACACCGAAGGCCGGCCTTACTTAACTGCACGCAGGCTTCCGAGCCACAAGAAGGGCTGAGGGCAATGCAATTTCACAATACAAATGCTGTGTGTGATATTAAAGTGAAAGGTTTTGATTATGCCTAGAAAGTCCATTTTTTTATGTAGCCAGATTATCACCCAGCGTGCTGGATTTACGCTGCATTAGTGATCGCCAAGATTAGAGCAGAATCCCCAGATAACAAACAGGAACACAAGACGTCAATTTATGACATAATAGCAATGCAGCAATAATCATATTCGGCAGAAGAAGGGTATGGTGGAGGGTGAGTCAGATCTCTTGGCTCTGAAGGCAGGAGCTGCCTGCATTTGAGAGGCTTTGATTAAAAATCACTGTCTTGTGTCCAGAGGAATGATTTTATGCTTTATTCCTGATGGAAAGGCAACAGCCCAGGACTGAGAAATAGGTGGAAATGGAAAAATGAGTGCAAGTAACAACCAGTGACTAGAGGTCAAGTTAGGAGATGCCAGATTCCCCCTTGGCTCTGCTGGGTGTCTGTGCAGGTCCCAGAAGCCCCCCAGAGATGGTACCCCCTGAGCCCGGCAATTCCGTGCCAGAGGCTGATTGGAGCACAAGCCCTGGGAAGGGGTCTGCAGGAGCCTCTGCCCTGCAGAGGGTGCCATGGGGCGACCAGAGGGATGGGGCGAGGGCCTGCGTGCTGCCATGCTGGGGAAGGAGCCGTGTCCTGGCAGCTGGCCCGGCCCCGGGGGATTAGAGGTACCCCCACCTCCTGGCTCACATGGTGGCACAAGCTGCAGCCAGGCCCATGAGGCCCCTCTTGTTGTTTTTTTTCCTGCCTGTCCTGTTCGCAGTTGAGCGCTTATTACCACAGCAGGAGGCTTGGGCAGGGACACCCTCTGCACACGCAATGCTGGAGCCTATGAAGTGCTGCGGGACCTAGCGTCCGTTCTGCCCCCTGGGCTAAGCCACTTTCCTGAGCGTCTCCTGCACCTGCCACCTCGGGACAGATCCCTCCACTGCCCTCCTGGTGGGACAGCTCTGTTTTCGGAATCAGGAACCACCACAGTACCCCTAGTTACCTCAGTGTGTGAGCGTTTTCTTGCAAACCTCCCTCTCCATCACTAGTGTCTTCCCCTGGCCGAAGCACGGGCCCTGCTCATTGGGGCCCATCAGAACATCCCTGAGGAGCAGCTGGGCAGGGATGTGCTGTGCAATGGCATCACAGGAGCCGTGGTTGAGCAGTGCTCTCCTGCAGCTCTGTGTTTATTTACAGGCATGCTGCAAGCGCACATTGATTTCAGCGGCTCATTCCCATTTAGAGCTGGAGCACTCGAGTGAGTTACATCAAGGTTGACTAAGCATTTCTATTATCAGCTCCCTTCTTAATCACTCATAACTCTTTCAATCTGAGAGTGTGAAGATCTCCAGATCTGTTTGCCATCCAAGGAAACCGTAGCTGCTTTGATTTTGCTGTGTTTGATGAAAAAATGGCTCAGATGTTTATGAGGATAAGTGCCCCAGCTACAGAACTCTTATCTCATTATAGACCAAAACTACTGTATCTTTCTAGAAATAAAAATAAATTAAACAATCAAACAAAAACAAAAAACGGAGAAACAGGCAGTAGAAATCCGTCACGTTGAGGCTGATGGAGCAGCTTTCGATGATCCACTGAAAATCAATTGTGACAGGGCTGAGTTGTTGCAGGTCGAAAAATTGTGCTTTGAGAGGCAGCATTATTGCTGGTTGTGTACGGCTGCTGCTGTCTTGAGCCCTCGCTGAGGATGGTGGCCCGGGGCAGGGGAGCATGCAAGGCACTGTGCGGCTGAGGACAGCCGCTCGGTGAGCCAAGGGCTTGGGGCTGCGTGAAGCCACCTCCCGCAGAACACCTGGGGCCTGGGGCTGGCTGAGGAGCAGGAGGGGAGCCACCCTGTGACACCGAGGCCCACCTCTTCTGGCTTGGTAAGTTCTTGCTACGTTGCCCCAACCAGCAGAAGTGGTTTGGTGGAAGGCACTGCTGTGCTAAATGGCTGAACCTGAAAGTAGTGTGCTTCTCTGGGCTTTGAAGTTAATTTAGCAAGGTGAGTGTGAGCTGTTCCTGACTGACTGTGCAGCTCTACCCTAAGATGATAAAAATGAAGCACTTAGGCTAGAAAGCACTTTTAATGTGCATCTTGATTCTCCGATGCCTGTTCATTACAATGCAATCTGCAATAACATTCTGCAGTGCTGCAGTCTCTCCCCATTCATGCATGAAAACAACTTCAGCAATAACTGGGTAACCTCACCAAAAACAGCAGCCAGCCCCCCTGCAGGGTCAGGGGGTTCTGGGCTGGCCTAGAGCAGCTGGCCGTCCTCAGCTCCTGCTGGCCCTGGGCTCCATGAAACGTGCACAGCAGCCTGCCAACATCAGGCACTTTAAAAAGCAGATAGCAAACAATGAAAGAGAGGCTCAGATCTCACAATCACTTGGTGAGCAGCTCCCTCACAGAGCTGGGGCAGGGTGTGGAGGTGCTCCAGCACAAATCCGTGCTGCAGCCATCAGGGCAGCCAGAACGGACCTGCATCTGTCCGTGCTTGGCTGCATAGGCACGCACTTAATAACCATTACTGCTTCCCAGTGCAAGATTCTAAGCTTCGTTATATTTTTACTTGTCTTCCAGGGGATACAGCAGGCGCTCTGATAAATGAAGAGAAAGGGTTGCTTGATTTTCAGGGGATTTATGTGACAGTCTCTCAGCCCAGGACATCCTTCGTGCCGTTCCTCATGGTTAGTATCCCTGGCTGGCTGCAGATGCAGCGCGTTGACTTGGGAGCTGGTGGGCAGCATGGGAGTGCAACCACTGCTTTCCCTGCAAAGGAAAGCCACCTTCAAACAGGCTCCAACCACAGCCTGGCAGCTAAAGCCTCAAACCCAAAGGGGCAGAGCAGCTGGGGAGTGGCGATCAGTGCTGCACCACCTCAGAGGTGCTGAGGGCAGTGGCAGTGTCAGCCTGGGCCCAGTCTGCCCGGCTGAGTTTGTGTGCCCGTGAAAGACAGACACCATGCCGCTCCAGTGACAGAGCCACAACAGGGTTGGTTCCGTGGAGGAGTCACCTCTCCAGCCATGCCCATGAGCATGACTGTTGCCTGGTCCCAGTACATCTGAGTAACCCACCACAGAGAGTGTGTGTGCATGGGGGGACAGCGCTGGATGGGGTCACTGACACCAACAGAGCAGAGGGTGTAGAGGCCTCAGGCCTGGCGCCATGTATGTGCAGGCAATAGTCTGTGGGGTGGGAGCACAGGAGCTCCATCCACCCATGGCCTGGGAGGTGGGCTCAGCATCTCGAGACCATCACGGGGAGCGAGCAGGGGCCATATGGAAGGCGCCGCCAAACAAGGCTGTTAAAGCAAATGCTGCAAATGAGTTTAGTAGACAGCCAGACATTTTGAGGAGGGGGGAGGTAGAGGGGGGAGCAGAGGAGAGCAGGAGAAAGGGAGAACCTGGCACCAAGGCTGAGAGGGACCCACCGGGGCATGCTAGCCTGGTAGGCACTGCTCCCTTTGCTGTCACCCCAGGTATCTTCTTTTGGTGCCCTAACTTTGAGACCCCTCAAAGAGAATAGGGAACCAAGGTGTCATGCCCCCTTCTTTGTTTTTAATTACTTCTCATTTTAATCTTGATTTGCACGTCGATCTCTCAGAACTGGGCCAGGGACTCTACAAAGCCCTCGTCAGCAACTCCCCCAATAATAAACAGGAAAAGGCTTAAGGGGCAAATCACTTGCATGTTAATGAGACTGTTTGCTGGAGTCAAGAGAGAAAACAGCAAACAAACAAATGGACTGAATTCCAGCGGCAGCTGTTTGCTCCTTAATCTCGGCTCGTCAGAGCTGCCCTTTGATGGGACACAATCTACACAAACGATTGTGCTAAATCTTCTAATCTACGTCCTCATTATTACATCCCTTCTTACGCATGTAAATCAGGGACAAACTCATTTTAATATGTAGATAGATTATGGAAGGGAAGGGGAGGGGATTGGAGGGGAAAGGAGCTGCTGGTGGTGTCTGTGCCTGTCTGTTTGGAGGGGGTGTTAATGAGCAGCATGGGGAGGGGAGCTGTCTGCGTAGAACCCCAGGATACAAAGAGGAGGAGGGCCGGTTGTCAGGACAAAAGGTGGGATATAAAGGGGCAAGGACGGCAGGGCTGGGACGCTGGACAAGACACAGGCACAGAGCAGCTTTGGCCATACCCCTCAGCCTATGTGCTCGGCCCCACTGAGGTTGGATGCAGGAGGAATAAGGCATACAGGAGGGCTTGGTGGTGGCATACTGAGAGGTGTCAGGTCACTGGAATCCCTCAGTGCCTTACAAAGCAGGGCCTGCTTGCAGCACAACGTCACAGTCTCTCATCCCTCCTCAACTCACACTGCCTGAGCACTGTTGATCAGTGGACTGTGGTTCAAACCAAACAGCTTGATGCAGGCTGGAGTAGTAAGCTAACATATCAGGCTGCCAAGTGCAGGTGAATATCACGCTGCTTTCGGATGAATATCATTAAAGCAGCAGTTATGGTCTTAAGTAGCGTTCTGAGTAGTTGCACAGATAGCCATCACAGCTGTGGAAAAAACAACTGCAACCTGCAACCTGCCTTTACTTTCTCCGTACACTGGAACAACGTAGGAGAACAAGAAGGTTGTGCAGCACCAGCCCTATTTATCTGAACCACCTCTTTCCTCCTCTGCTCCAGGAGGGGCAGCCTCCCAGTAAAATAAGAAAGAATAATTTAAAAACAGCCTGGTTAAATTACAATTTCCCCATGCCCTCACACCACTGAAGGAAGGGTGCAGAAGATAAGCAGTAGGTTAGAGCAAAAAGGATGAGTATAGAAGAACAGCAGACGCACTTAATCAAAAAGGCCAAGCATAAAATAAGTTTGCAAGCATCAGGATCATCGATGGGAACAAGAAATCATTCTGTAAATTCATTAGTAGCGAGAGGAAGACTAAGCAAAATACTGGATCACTGCTCAACAGAGACTGAAAACTTTCAACAGAGGATGATATTAGTGAAACTAATAACAATGATGAAGAGGTAAGATCTTGGCACTGAATAAAGAAAGAATATGGTAGAGGTCATACTGTTGAGTTAGATGCATTCAGATTTACTGGGAATTTTAGATACTTAGAGATTTGATACTTAGCGATTTAGCTACAGCAGCCTCAGAATCACTAGTGGCTGTCGTCCAGAACCTGTAAAGATGTGATGGTACAGAAAAACAACAATAGGACAAAAAGGCATTGCTCTTTAAAAGGTAAAGAGAAAGATGGTGGGTAATTATGGACCAATCAGCTTAATTACCATTCCCATAAAAACTCTGAAATAAATAGCCAAAGTATTTCTAAAGTTATTTCAAAGAAAAAGTTGGACAATCAATTGCATTCAGTGTGGATTTTTCAAGGATTAGTTCCCTTCCAATCACTCTAATTTCCTACTGTGGAAAGGCAACAGGTCTCGTAGATAAGGGTGGAGCAAAAGATATTGTGTGTTTTAACTTCAGTAAGTTGTTTAGTGTCCTTTTCAAAAGATATCCTCGTGAGCAAACTAGGGGAACATAAATTAGCAGAAACTACTGTTAGAGAGTTGCAAAGGTAGCTGAAAAACTATGCTCAGCAAATAGTCCTTGGCAGTTTACTATTAAAATAAAGGATGTATTGAGAAGAGCTCCACAAAGATCTGTTCTGGATCTGGTTCTGTACAGTGATTTAATTAACAACGTGGCTGACAGAAGAGAGAGTGGGCACATCAGGAAGACGGAAACCTGAGGACAGTTTAAGTACACTGGAGAACAGGCTTAGCATTCAAAATGATCTTGGCAACTTGGATAAGTGGTTGATAAAACATAAAGTCAATAAGAAACTATGCAAAGAATAGCAGCAGTACTAAAAACAATGAAATGTAGAAACAAGGGTTGGAAAACAACTTGTTAGGCTGCAATTCTTCCAAAAAAGAGCTAAAGGCTAAAAAGGATTACCAGCCCTGTCAAAAATATTATGCTGGTGCAAAAAGCAAACCTCATACCGTGAGGAATAAATAAGACCACAACTGTCAAGATCTCTGGAAATCGTCTTTCCTACTAGACAGCATTGGTGAGGCTTCAGCTGGTGTTTTGAGCACAGGTTTGGCATTGCCTTTCAGGAGGAATATGGACCTATTGGAGAGTGTCTAAAGGAGAGCAGCGAAGATGATCACAAATCTGGGACATGTCCAGTAAGGAAAAACTGACAGAACTGGTATAGTGTAAATTGAATAGGGAAGACTGTGAGAGAAGAAGAGACACTCTAGGGGTACAAAAGATATAAAGAGAGAGGGGAAAAACCTGTCCTCTGTACTCACAGTAGGCAGTCCATAGAAAATCATAGGAAGAAAGACCTGGGTTAGACATTAGGACCAAAAATTAACAAAAATGAGGAGAGAGACTAGAGGGGAGACACTGAAAGAAATTGCTTAGGAGGTTGTCCATCTGCCAAGAATGAGACAGGGATAGATGGTCATGCTGCAAGGCGGAGAGGAGAAAGAGATAGCCACACCCCAGTCCCTTCCAGTACTACTTTTCTGTAAGTCCACCTCTTCATTTCTGACAGCCACCAGCTAACCTGCAGCAGTATCGGAGATGGAAACACACAGAGAGGGATGAGACATAAGGAAGTGCCATTGGTTCGTTGACTCCATCACTGCACTCCTCACTAATGCACCAACTAACTAGGAATGATAACAGGATGGAGGCTTGGGAGGAGACAAAACCCTTGAAATGAACAAAGTGATGCCCGTGCCATATTCTGGGATCTTGCTAAAAGGAAAAGGCGGGGGCATGCTGCCCAGACCATTGCCACACCAGCCCATGCCTAATAGAGCTCTGTTGCTTGAGTTAAAACAGAGGTGTAATCACCTGCCTCCCTGGCACCACCAGATATCTAATCTGAATGCTGGTACTGCTTCCCCCTGCTAGGGAGTCTAAATCAAGCAATGGCTCGGAGACTTACTATAAACTCTCTACATGCCTTAATAGAGATATCTATTTCTGCAACATTTCCTTGGGGAAATCTTGGGAGACTAGAAATGTATGAGGCTTGAATGAGCATCCACCTCAAGCAATGGATTTTCAACTAAAGTCTGGAGATTTTTTCCTTGCCCACTTCTCTCTGTTTCTAGTTTCTTTCAATCTGTGTGCTTGTCCTCTGTCACATTCCTTGGTCCTATGCATTCCTGCTCCCACACCCTTGCCTGTCTGAGGAGCACAAAGCCTTTTTGTGCTTTCTTTTGGGATGAGTGATGGACTACAAGAAGGATCAGGAAGAGGATTCCTTGGCTAGATAACCCTTGGACCTTAATTCACTATATCTGGGAGGAAAAGTGGAAACATTCCCAGACTCCATTTTTCTTCAGGCCACTGTGAGCCGCTCACCATTTTGCTCCGGTGTTTGTGCTGATTCTCACTTTACATTGCCTGCCAAGCCAGGATATTAGCTCTGGTCTTCAAAGCTCTCTCAGAGTCAATTACGTCTGAGTCTGCATTTTCATCACGGCCCACCTGCTCCTTTGGGAAAATGTAGTTGACTAAGTCCATGATGAAGTGAATGAAACTGGAGATGAAATGGAGATAAATGTCAAGGAGGTTTGGCTACTGAATAAGTTTGCAAAGGAAACACACTGCTCCAAACTGGACATAGGAAGCACAGCAAGGTTTCCTTTCTTAAGAAGCTTTTCCTCTCCAGTAGAAAAGAAGGCTTAATATTATAAAATACAGTTTAAAACAAAACTAGTACCTTCTTAACAGACTACAGGGAACTCGGAATTAACAGAGCCAAAATGGTTTAATGGTCACAAGGAGAAATGTTCTGAGGTCCTATGACACTCAGCAGCTCCCATTGTGCTTGAGGAAGAGCATAATGGGAGAGACACAGAGCAGACAGAAGATTGCAGGAAAATGCATCAAGGAGGTTGGCAGGTAGGTGAGGAGGGTGAGGACAGGACATGGTGTGCAGCATAAGAGTTTGCTACAGGGCAGATGCCTTCTCCAGGATCCATCAGAGCCAGGTGTGTGGCTCCTACTCTTGGTGCTAGCCAAGATATTTAGTCTTTCTCATCAGATTTTGTACCTTTCTGGTAGCTGAGGGATTACTACTCCCCTCCTCTTAGTTATCACTTAAGCAAGTCAGGCACATTTATGTATGACTTGCAGACTCAAACCACAAATTCTCAATCTTTTTCTTTCCTATTCTCTAGACTCTGTGCAGTTTGTTAGTATTTCCTTAAAGAAAATAAAATGTGTAAATCTGCACAGAAAATTTGAATTTTAGCCTTACAGCAACAGAGCATTAATGGGCTGCTCCACAATGTCGTATTTCTGAACATGTAGCTGGCTCAGTCCTATTTAGAGCTTTGTCGTATTGCAAATGTACATTGCTGTCACTCCAAACTCAATTATTTTCAGCCATTCTCACTGTCCAGTTGTCTGTCTCTCACCTTTGGCTCTGGAATTTTTTCCCTATGACAATCTGCTGAATTGACCGTCATATACGTTCTCTTTACTGCATTCTGGTTCTCTCCTCCAAGGGCACAAGTTCTTCCAACACTCTATATCTGCAAATGGTGTTAGTATGCAGCTTGGGTTGCTTTCTTGATCATTTATTAAGATCTTAAGAAGGGCAGACTTAAACTCCACTCGCTGGAGAACTTCTGTCTACCTGGCAGTTAGACTCAGGGTCTGTTATTTGCAGTCAGCTGGCTGCATTCTCATTGATAACTTCAAACTGAAAATTCATAATATTATTTCCGGTGGCAATTTCATGTTTTGCTAATTAGAAGCTCAAGAACAGACCTGAAAAGTGAATATACTAAAGGTAGTACAAGCACCAATGACAGTAAAAGAACAAAATGAACCACAGAGCTGAACAAAGCCCAGTGTATTTCAGACACTGGGAAAGAAGTTTGCTTGAACCAATTTCATTTGCTTGGATTGTGTCCTCGGCAATTCAGCCTGAATTCATTTTGTCAAATAAATATTGTGAATACTTTTCCCTTAAGCTGAATGTATGTATGGTACTCCCTTCCCCTAACAATTCCATAATGCTAAGACAATTCAGTATGCACTTAAAAATTCTTCCTGTTGTGATAGAGTGATGGAAATTAAATTTTTGCCACAGCAATTGAGTCTAGCATTCTTTCTCCCTTTGGAAGATAAGTTTGTCTATCATACTCCTTTCTTCAGCACCTAGCTCTGTGGCATCCTAATGTAGCAGAAAAATAATACAACTGCAGCCCCAAACAAGAACTTCTTTTTAATATTTCCCCTCATTCTGAGGCAGAGGAATATGTATTCGTGCTGTTCCATTACTGCAAAAGCAGAATAATATTTTGTCTCCCTTAAAGTGGGATCCATCTTACCTGGATGTGTAGATGCACGTCTGAGCTAGTCATGGAGTACCTTCACAGTCCGTACCAAACTCACAGACTACCTTTATAGTCAGTATCGATTTGGTCAATAGAGGCAATAGAGATGTGATTTTCTAATCAAGTGAGGGCAGCTATTTCAATATAAGAAGAGTTTTGCCTTAGGATCTCTTGAGCCTGTTGACTAGATCCCCTTTGACTAGAATGGGAATTTGCTCCTTGTAGACTCCCTGCACTGCAGAAGTTCATGCTGTGGCTGATGAACGCGATTGCTGCATTGTGTTCTCTCTTAGGGCATTATTTGACTTCCAGATGTCTGTTCACTCATTCTTATAGTTCCCATATAAATGACAGTGAGTGTTTGGGATGCTTTTTCCTACTGCTGCCCACACAATGTTTTAGTCCAGATCCTCTGTGGTGCTCAAATATTACCTTTGATCATGATGGCTCTCTTTGAAGGCTATGTAACGTGTGTTTTTCCCCCATGAAATGAACTCAGGTTTTAGGACAAGCAATGAGGGATTTGCTCATGTCTGTCAAAGAGCACAGAGGCATTGTTGGGGAGTAAGGAATAGTCCCCAGGGTTAGGGTTAGGCCTTCATGATGTCCTAGGCTTGGCAGCTAGCTGGTGCTCATCCACTCAGCAGCACTGATGCTGAGTTGCTGGCAGCTGAGGGATTTTTCATTTTGCAAGGTAGCAGCCCCTGGGCATAGGGGATGGCACTTGCTCACTCAGAAAGCCTGGTGTGCCCATGACTGAGCCAAGCCTGTGCCATTCCTTGGCCTTGGCTGAGGGCACCCGGCTCCCCTGGGATGAACAGCCACCAAGGGCTTTTCTTCAGGCTGTGTTAATATCCAGTACACAATATCCCAATATCCACAGCATCTCCTCTCACACCTGAGTCCTCCCAGGGAGCAGGGGCAGCTCTTGGAGGCTCCTCATTAGGTCACCGGCCTCAGGAACTGGAATCTCCCCTCCCCCACCTCTCTACACAACTGTTCCTCATTTACATAAATTATCTCTATTCAATTATCTGTCCAGATGTCCGAATTGTGCCACCAATGATCTGTGAATGAATTAAAAATGGAATATAATTTAATAATAACTGATTAGAAGGAGATTAGTTGTTATATAAAAAGGAAAAACCAAGAGATAGCTAGTTGCCCTTAATCCGAGCCAATCCACGATAATTATAGAAATAGTCTCGCTTGCTCTCCTTCCCCATTTCTCTTCTTCTCCTCACATTTTCTCTCTTTCTCCTTTTCGCTGTTTTCCCTCTGTCCTTTCTTTCCCCTCTCTCCTCTCTCTTTTTGTGTTTTGGTGTTTTTCTCTCTGTCCCTCCCTTGCCTTCTCTCCACTTTCTCTTCCTGATTACACAAACCTACGTCAACCAAGTTCAAGCCCCCCCAGCTGCCGACACACCCGGGTGGCTGTGGGTGTTCTGGCAGGGGACGACTGAAGAGAGCTTTTGGCTGCGTTAATGTCCTGTCTTTCAAGGCATGTTAATTATGTGTCTTTATACTCTCACTTTTCTCTTAAACAATTTTGGAAACTCTGCCTTTTCTCTTGGTTCTTAATCTGGACTCTTGTCAGGTTTCCCTCCTTCTGGAGTCGTGCAGAGCAGTTTCTATATTGTGCTGGGTTTAATAAAACAGTAGCACAGAGCCTCTTGCTCCTCCTCTCTCCTCTCGCACCGGGAAGAACCAGCAACAAGCCCCAAGCCCCTGAGATGTCAGTGCAGCATTGCTGGAGATTTTTCCAGGAAATCTGTCCTGAGTTTATTTTTTAGTGATATTCCCTTCTCTCCCAAGCATACAAAATCCTTGAGCTAGGTTAAAAGAGAGTGCAACACTTGTCTAGCTATTGGAGGCAGAAAAAATGTTGAGAAAAAGACAATATCCTGCTTCCCAAACGCTCTGTAGGTCTCCTGCCTTGTCCCTCCCAGCTGTGACCCACCTGCATCAGCTGGGGCTCCTAGTGCAAGCCTCTATCACTTGCTGTGACTTGCAATGGCATAAAGCTGAGTAACAGAAAACTTGTATGAGTTCATTTGTGTTCCTTTCATAAATTAGAACAAGGAAAAAAATATTTGCTGATGTTCATTGCTGAACTGGAGTGGACTGTTAATCTCAAGTAATTTCGTAGCATGACTTTGAAAACACCAAAGTTAACAACTGAATTCTAAATTACCACCTAGTTCAGCATGGACATTGTTAGATGTGGGCAATGATGATTGCAGATATGTCTTTGAGAAAAACTCTTCTACAAGAAAAAAGAAGCTGAAAATTCAAATATGTTCACTGCCATGGGCTCATCCACCCACACCAAGGTACTGGATATTTAAACCTTCGGTCCTGGCTCACTGTGTGAATGCTATTTTCCCTGCTACCCTGTTTCTGAGCTCAGAGCTCTGCTGCCCCTTCAAACATCACCCTTTAGTGCCCTGCTTATACCAGCAGGTCCAGCTTTCCCTCTTTTAATTACTAGCCCATCTGCATTACATTCCCCATCCCTCAAAAGCACCCTGCAAATGGCTGCTCCATCTCTCAGGACCACTGCAATGTTTAGAAAGTCACCTGAACCAGCTCCTGTGTTCCTCCAGCATTAATTTAAACCCATGCTGCCTGTGCTGCAGTCCAGCCTGTGTCATCAAAATTGGTCAGGTCAGGATCAGGCTCAGCAGCACTTGCACAGGAGTTTGAGGCTGACATCTTGGCTGTGCTGTGGAGAGGCAGAAATTAATGGGGAGGAACAGTGGCTCAGGCTCCAAAACTTTCAGAAAGAGCAGTGTTGTGTGTGGAAGTATTTGCATATATTTATGCTGTGTTCATTACCATGGCATCTGAACATCCTATGAATGTAATTCAGTACAAATCATTTTATATAGATAAGACTTTGTCAGTACTTTTGTTATCTTCTACACCGCATAGTCAAATAAAATTCTAAGGAGGAGTTTCTTTTAGCAGTATGTTGGTCAGTTCCCTGTCTTTTAAGCTGTTAAGGACTTACTCTACTTAGGAAAAGACTGCACTGCCAGGTTTACGGGAGCTGCTGAACTTGGACGAATCCAGCAGGGCTTTGTACAGCTGGAGGCTGAAGACCCAGTGGCCTCTACTGAAGGGGAGCACAGGTAGGAGTTGTAAAATATCCAAAGCCCAGAGAGAAAGCCTCATGTATGATTTAATGGGCTGCAGACCATTTTGCTGAGGTCACTGATGGTGCGCTAATGGCAGTTGGAGGTTGTTTTATTTCTTTAACATAGGAAGGTATTTCTAGACAGAAAAGAATTTAATGTTAGAACTTAGTTAAAGCTGCAGCTGCACCAACAGCCGACAAATATTTCACAAAATATACACAAAGAATGTTAGAAACAAAAATGAACAAATAAAAACCCATAATAAATCACTTAAAAAGCAACAGAAATAAATTACTACAAAATAAGTGAAGTTTTGATTATCCTGTCAGTCATATCTGTTCATTAGCACAAATGAAAATGTGAAGAATCACTTTGTTGTTCTGGTGACATGCAGTCTGGCTCAATTATCTTCTTGTTTTTCCTGTGTGAAACCAACTCTGCCCTTCAAACATATTTACAAAAGTTTATTCTGGTGAATTAGGCTGTGTGAGTGCCTGATGTAGGAGGCCCATATTCGTTCCTTGTTTAGTGCAGTGTAGATCGCCAGTTTCTAGGGAAGATGATCAAGATCTTGCTAAGGTAACACATCTCTTTTACAGGTCACTACAAGCAAAATAATTCTTTAGTTGCAGTTTCTGTGTTGTTGCCAAATCATAGTGTTTACTCGCGCCTCACGATATTTGTGGTTTTCACAAAGAGCCAGCTCTCTGAATCCAGAGATTACAAGAGACTTCCAGCTTTTGTTAGAAAGCGTCTCTCACATCAGCGCTGCAAAAGAAGGTTTGACAACACAAACTGCAGCCATTCTGATGCTCAAAAAAGAAGCTTAATATGTTATTTAAAGCCTTCTATAATTTTCAAATCAATGCATTCACTTTTATGGACTTAATTCAGAAACTTTGGATTTTGTAGTGAGGATTTTTATATTTTGATAATTAAAATGTTAGCACTCTGTAGCTGTAAGATGTAGGCAGCAGGCTTTGAAAGATATTATTCATGTATGATTTGGCTTTGATATGCTTACTTTTTTGAGTGATATTTTACTCAAAAGTAGTTCCACTGACTTCTGTATTATTCAATATGATAATATGAGGAGAGATAGAAAAAGTGCCCCTTAGGTTAATGCAAGACAAGCTACAGTTGCTGAAGGTATGTTAATGCTTTGTATTTTGTAAAAAAGTGTTTTCTTCTGTTTTATAAATCCATCTCCTCCTCCCACATGAAAGTGCTATGCACCTTGGTATTTCTGTTGCAGAGATTCGAAGTTAAAGAAGTTACTGAAATGTTTCTCTATCATTAGTTTTCCCAGGTTTAGATTTATGTTAGAGGATGTGTGAACTGGAAGCATAATCAAGCCCTTAAAACACTTTACTTGTTCATCCTCCCTTTTTTTGCACTGTTTCTATCACAGTTCTGGCATGCACTTTTCTAATGGTTATTAACCTTTGGAGGAAACTCAGTTTGAAACTGTTTGTGTTGATGGTTATTGAGGAGGTTTTCAGGGAAAGCATGGTCATTGACAACAAAACTAGAATGTATTCTAATGCCCCGAGTGATGTTTAGCTTTATTTTTCTGTGTAGGTTTTGTTGGGAATTTGAAGACAAATGGCAGTGCTATAGCATGAGCAGAGGGACCAGGAGCACTGAAGTTCAGTCCTACCCCAAACTTCATAAGAAGATGATGGCTCCTACAGGCTGCCCTGTACATGGAGCTAGTCAGCCTGAACACCACCCATGAAAGGCAGCAGTCCCATCCTGTGCCATTGACTTTGCCCAGCCCCCAGGAACAAACATTGCTTTCCTTCCAGGGCCTCCAAACACCCCAGTTCAGCTCAAAGTACCATGGTGTCTCTTCAGCCCATCCCTATCTAACAACCATGCCTATGTTCTGGCTCAGTGCCCTTGGCTCCACCTCAGCCTCACAGACCAAAAGCCTTTTCTCAGATGGGTCATTTGGTTCTTTCCAGCTTTGTGAGGAGCTCCCTTCCCTCCAGTTCTGGGCATTCAGGAGACATGGTTTAACACAGCCTCCTCCAGGCCCAGGCACTTGGCGGGCACAGCTCACTTTGGAAAGGAGGGAGGGCACTTGGAGCACAAAGGAAGGCAAGGGGTCTCTGGCAGCCATGAGCCAGATTTGTCCATGCTCCACCACACCAGAGCAGCAGCAATGATAAGGGCTTGCCTTACTCCAGACTGTCACAATGCTCTGTTAAGCCGTCTGTGTTGGGTTATAAAGAGCCTGGAGAGTGAGCCCGTGATGTTTTGGCTTTGTCCCTCCACTTTGATTTCCCATGAAAAATCTGTTGGTTTGGTGGCTTCAGTTTGGCACTTTGTGGCTCTACCTGCTCTACAGTTGTTAATTCATTAAGGGAAAACAGGAAGCATCAACAGCATCCACTGCTACTTTAGCCTTACCACAGTGCAAAAAGAGATGTTCTGAAATAGCTAATGTTGAAGACCCGGCATTCCTTTGTAGGTATCAGAGGTGATTTCTTTGGATTAGCACTTCTCTGTTCCCATGAACTGAACACCCATTAGCAGCTGGAGTGTGCTGAGGCGGGTACCACAGCATATCATCATCCCATTCAGTTCCATCCAACTTGACACCAGCATTTCCTGGGAGCCTTGCCCAAAGGAAAGCACAGCGGTGCTGGCCATTGGGATACCAGGATCCAGTGTGTACCATGGATCCAAAAGCAATGTTCAATGGAGACAGACTCTTTAGTTGACCAGTTCAGCGTGTGCTGAACTCGTGTTTCCCATGCTCAAGCATGTATTTTAGAAGGTTTAAAGCAGGAAAGATCATTCCTCAGGTAAACGGTCTCAATGCTTGGATAGTTGTAAGTCAGATTTCCTGATACTGTGGGAAATTTTAACGTTTTAAAGTATTTTCACTCCATCAAGAATTAACACTGTAATTTTAAAATGCTGTTTTATAACTTCATTTGTGTCATATTTTGTACTGGCCTCGCATTTTGTGCTGGCAGGTCAGCACACAACAAGCGCTGCCTGCAGCATACACGCACCTATCACTGGCAACAAACCATGGCTGACAACTGAGATAGTTGTCTCCTAGTTTATATTTTAAAATCATTGAAGCCATCAGAAACTTCATGCCCGATGAAATAATTCACAATTTTGGCAGCACAAAGATTCTCTGTTATAATGAAAGAATTTTACAGCAATTTAGTATTCAATCAGTATTGTGTAGCAAACGTACTTAGCAGTTGGAAAACTAAAATGAAAATAGATTTCAATGATTTGTCGTGGTATAGAATGGTACTAGTACAATGACACAAAGTGAAAATGTATCAAATAACGTGAGAAAATACAATTCAGAATGATTTTCAAAATATATTTTTATAAGAATTTTTAAAAGAAACTATTTTTTTTTGGTCAAAAGCCCAAACATTTCCATCAGCTTTTTCTAATAAGAAGCACTTTAAAAACTGTCTGGCCTACTCTATTAATTATCTTCACTGTTAAAAATCCAGGCCTTATATTAATACTTCTATTTAATTAAATTAATTAATTTAATTATGAATTAGTTAGCTTGACCTTCCAGTGCTGAATCCTGTTATGCCTTTGTCTAATAAATTAAAGAACCTTCCATCCTCAGAGAGCATCTCTCCTAATGATTTACAGAGGGTGACCAGCCACCTCCTAATTTTCTCCCTAACAAGCTGAATAGATTGAACTTCTTAACTCTCACTGTATGGCAGGTTTTCCACCCCACAGATCATTCCTGAAGCTCCTGTTTGAATATTTTCCACTTCTTCAGCATTATTTTTGGAAGTCCACACACCAGGAGTGAACACTATTAATGTGTCACAGCAGACATGTCCAACCCACGGCCCACGGGCCACATGCAGCCCAGCGGAGTTCGCAGTGTGGCCCACCCACTGCTGCCGGGCCAACATGGCGGCGGGGGCCTGGCCTGGCCTGGCCTCGTGCCTGCACCCATCACTCAGCAGCTGGCACTGTCTGAGCTGAAGCCAGGACACAAGGAGGGTACAGTGCAGTGCTAGTTCAAGTTATGCCAAATAATTTTATACATTATGATATATTGGCTAAACACAGTCCTGCGAACAGTGAAAAATATGCAGCCTTCCTTTCTGTTTTGATAAAGGAATTTGAGAATATGCTTCAAGATTGCCCAAAAAATCAACAATTTTTTGGTGTATTTGTGACTCCTTTTTCAGTCGACATAAATACACTACCTGCAAATTTTCAAATGGAATGTAGAGTTGCAATTAGATATTCAACTCAAAGAAAAACATGATCCCTAGACTTTTATAAGACCTATCTTACTGGAGAGAAATATCACAAATATTCACAATCACGCCTTATTCATGTCATGGCTTTTTGGCAGTACCTACATTTGTGAACAACTGTTTTCAGGGATGAAGCACAGGAAGAGTAAAATTTCATCAAAAATCTCTGATAAACACCTGAGAACTTACTAAGAATTTCAGCCCCTTCCTTTGAACCAGGCATTGATGCATCAGTTTCACAAAAAGAAAGTCAAATATCGCACTAGTTTTATGTTTTTGTTGCTTTTTAACGATTTAATAAAAATATATATATATAAAAGTTTTTCTATCTATAGGCATTAACTATATTATATATTTTATATGTGGCCCCAGACAATTTCTCTTCACTCAATGTGGCCCAGGCAAGCCAAAAGGTTGGACACCCATGTGTTATGGTCTTGGGAGGCCAATACCATCCCCATCCTGCTATATACTATTTTCTTGCCCAGATACCCAGAAATTGCATAGCTCTGATAGAGGAGATTACACCAAAAGTCCATGTTTAGTTTTTATTATCTGTCACATCTCCTACATCCTCCTCCCAGCCACCACTTCCCATAACAGCATCCCCCATCCTGTGACCTTCATTTTCTGTTTGGAGATATACGATCTCGCATTTGGCTATATTAAAATCACATATTGTTCAAATGAGCACAGCCTGCCAAGCGATCCAGATTGCTTGGTATAACTGACCTGCTCCCATCATTATTTATTGTGCCACCAATTTTTATGTCAAGTAGAAATCATTACCAGCATTGATTTCATATTTTCTTCCAAGTCACTATAAAGATACCACAGGGCAGTGTGGACCAAGAAATGATCTCTAGGCAACTCATCTCCAAAACTTCTCCACCAGTGCGTGATTCCCCACTGAATTTCTCAGAACCACTAATTAGTCAGTTTGTAATTCATTTAATGTGTGTAATTCCAGTTTTATGTTGAGCTAATTTAATTTTTTCTCTAAATGAGACAATCGTGCTGCCAAGGGAAGTGCTGAACGGACAGCTAGGCGTGTATGTGACAACTCAAGCCGCCTTCATGCACCAGCTCTGTCATCTCATTGGAAATAACACGGAGCCCAGCCTCATGGCCCTGATGGCTCCCTGATGGCTTGGGGCCACTGCCAGGTGCCACATGTGCTCAGGGAACAACTCCCACCTTCTTACCTCTCCACCACCCTTACCGACCAGGTAGTGCCCTGCGTAGCGCATGCCATGAGCAGGATTTCCCTCGGTCCCACTAGATACAATGTGCTGCAGTTGGCTGCAGTTACCACAGTGGCAGCCCCATCGGGGCTTGTAGGCAGGGGCCTGGGAGAAGCTGCTGGCCCCAGGGCAAGCGGGGGTCCCTGTGCATGGGTTCCCTCCTTGGCCGCTGCCGGAGCTGCCGCCAGTAATTAGCGGCATTAGCAGAAGGAAAGTTGCCTGCTCTGATCTCCTGTCCCGAGGCCACAAGGTCCCCGGGTGCACTCCTTCCCTTTCCTCACTGCTCCATTGCACGCCGAGCAGCCCCCTCCCGCCCTCCCGGCAGCCAGGGAGGCTCCTGCTTGTATTTACCAGCAAATGATTAATTGCGGCTCTGCGCTCGCCGCTAATGCTGCTAATCCGGGCGGCTGCGTGTTCGGCCGCTCGCCCGGTGCCAGGCCCCGTGGGCGGAGGGGCGAGCGGCGGCCGGGGGCCAGGCCGGGCTGTAATTACTCCCCAGACAAATCTCTGCCAACAGAGGAGCAGGGAAATCTCTGCCCATATTGCAGGGGCTGCAGCCCCCACCCGCAGGATAATTTGAGACTCAAATCCCAGCAAAGACCTGCTACAAATTGCTGCAAATTAAGCTGATTTTGCCCCGAATGAGGGATTTTCTGCTGCAGATCAGCCCTTCCCGGAGCTGATGAGGTGGGGATTAGAGAGGGGACTGAAATCAAAGGGACAGGATGGTGCTGGAGGGGGGAGCGGGAGAGGGGAGCCCAGCAGTGAAAGTCCTGGGGCATTAACACTTATTGATTTCTACTTTGCTGACATTTTATTCTATTACCAAGTTTCCGATTAGCCTTACGCTGGGATCTGTGACAGCCGAAGCAGGGTGTGGGCCCGGGAACACTGGGCACCCACTCTTTGGGCCCAGCCCCGCAGGTGTCGGCTCTGAGGACCCCCACCTTTGGGGCTCTGGGGCTGGATGGGCCAGGGCAAGCTGGGAGGACTGGAGATGCTGGTGACTGGTGCTTTGAAAGGAGTGACTTCCAAATTCTAACTCCTTATAACCCCCCAAATCGATAACATAATGCACAATGTGAGGAGCCAGCGTACCCCTTTCCAACACCCCTCTGTCTGTCCGTCTCCCTGTCCCTTCTTCTATCCTTCCTCCCCCCCTCAGGATCCTCATTTCCATCTGTTTAAACAGCAACAGCGATGTATGTTGCAGGTATTTCAAATTGCACCATTAAAGATTTTATGTTGTGGATGTTAAAATTAAAAAGATATATGTGCAAATAGTCACTACGAATTTAATCAACTTGATTTAATACTAATAGGAAACAGCAAATGGAATTTATGACTCAAAAAGAAGTGAATTTTTTTTAAATAAATACAAGTACTTTGTGCAAAACAGAAAAAAATCCCAATCTGAAGAGTTTATTAGAGTCTAATCCCCCAACAACAACCGAAACCGGGGCTGCCCACCCAATAATCCTGGCTGCCATTAAAATATTAAAGATAAATCTAATCGTCTCTTTATCCAAAATAAGCGACTTTTATGTGGAGAGAAAATGTCTAACCCTTTGGGAAGAGAATTACTCCTAATGCATCAAATGGAATTCAGTCAGGATGGCAAAACTAGGTTTAAAAGCAAATGAGATGGTAATAGAGATAAAGGCCAGTATAACAAATTAAAAACACTCATTTACACGAATTAAAATCCCTCCTAAACGGGTTCTGAGTAGGGAGGCCACTGGACGGTCTTGGTCCTTCTTGGTGCACAGGCGCAGGCAGGCACGGGGGAAGGCAGGGCACGGTGCTGAGCAGTCACAGGAAGATATTTTACTCCCGGCCCCACATCACACAGGCAGTTTATATCCAGTTTATATAGTCCTACCATGGCCCCGTGCTGCAACTCCAGACCCACACACACCTGAGGTTGTTCCAGCCCACGCATTCCCAACAGCTTCCTCTGCCCCAGCGCCACTGTGCGCCTTGTTCCCAGGACGTCTCTAGTCCACCCATGCTCTGGAGTTTGGGCACTTGATTTTCCCCGTGCTCCTGGACTCATAACACGTGGTCACACTGCTAGATCGTGTTGAGACTGTTGGTGTATCACAGCTTGGACAGCCCAGCCTCTTGGTGGCTGCAATGGAAGGCTCAAAACTCTCCAGGAGTACAGTTTGCCAGTGCCACAGCCGTGAGGCAAACACAGCCCATGGAACACTCCCAGACCAGGTGCTGTTGGCAATGGTTAACAGCCAAGCATGTTTCCAAAGCTTGGAAGACACTGAGTTCTCTCACAACCAACTTCATGAAAGACATCTGATAAATCCATAAGAACTGACCTTAACAAGCTTGGAGTTCTTCCAGTATGAAATGTGAACTTGTTTCCATAGTGAGAACATGACAGGCAGAGAAATTTGAACGGTCAGTGTTATCAGTATATGGCATGAATAACAGCAGGTCTCTGCAAAGCTGGAGCTTCAGGCTGCTTCAGATTTCCCAGCATCATTTTTGTTCACTTTATAATTTTAAGATTATTGATGCAATTCTACAGCAAGAGAAAGTCTTTAGTTAATGCTCAGGGTCTGGAAAACAAGGCTGCTTCCTCTCAGAAAAAGCTCTCTCATCTTCTCAAATTCAATCTTTATATTTCATCCATGGTAGAGTTCTTCTGTGCTCTGAATGGCATTGGGTTAAGTGATGTTCTTGACATCTTGTCTTCTTACTCATAGAAACACAGCAACTATAGCTCATAAAGACCTCAACAGATCCTTAAAACTTATCTCTGCAGAACAGATTTTAGTAAACTTGTTTGTACTGTGGTGTAGCTCCTGTCTGGTCACTTTTTCTTTCTGATGAATCAATACCGTAAGTACTTGAAACCGGTTGAGTGAAAATAAGCTTGATTGTATCAGAATAGTCAACAGCACATCTACATTGGTAGTAAGCTTGTTTGAAAAAGAGATAGAAATATTTATTTGCTTCATACTATTCTATTTTAGAGGACGGGGTAAAGTGACAAGAAACCTCTGGCTGTGCCCCTTACAGCTCTGCCCGCTGTCAGAGAGATGTAGGATCAGATGGGAGGGGACACTGATGACAAGCAGCCACTCCAGGCTTGCTCAGAGGGTTAATTCCCCCCCCACTCCAATGTACAGATAACAGGCAGAAGCCAATTATGCAGTCACCAGAAAGCCTTTGGTGCCCAGTCCTTGCCTTTCAGCAACCCCACACAGAGGAGCTGTCTAACCCCAGTCCTCAGCAGGGCAGAGCTGATGCCTGTCCTCATCACAGAGAAACTGCAGGAGAGGGGAATGGCTTCTGGTGTGGTGTGGTGGGATCCTGATACCTGGGTGCCACACAGCTCGAGCAGAGGTGCTCAGACACAGGTGAACAACAGGGGAAGTGCAGATGGGTGTGTGTCAGGACATGGTGAGCTGTAAGCAAAATGTCGCAAGAGACATTATGCCAAGTAAAATCCTAGCTCTGGTCAGAACCAGTTCCCAGAGTCCTGCTGCTTCAGTAGGATGAGGATTTTACCAGGGGCTAAGACGTGCACCCCAGCACTCCCAGGGTAATTCAGAGCAGACAGGGATGGCGAGCTCTGCTCCAGGCTGCAGTGACTCCGCCAGCAGCTGCCAGCTGAGCGCATTTAGCAAGGGGCATGGCAGGTGCCATAATCTCCTTGTCATCTCGTACTTTGTATCTCCAGTGATTATCTAGAAATCAATGTACTGGCATGTAAAGAAAAACATGTGCCCAACAGGGCTCTGGAATAAACATCAGAATCTTCTTCTATATATACATATATATTATTTTTAGAGGAACTCATCTGACAACGTGAGCTCCGTGGAGTCAAAGGTTTTAAGGCCCAAAGGGAGCATCGCCACCTTCTAGCCTGAACAGCAGCACAGGCCACGAAACTGCACCCGGTGATTTCTGCATTAGAGCAATAGCTTCTGGATGAGGTATAGATCATCTCTTAAAAAGCCTTTCAGCCTTGATTTGAAGACTTTATGTGACAGAGAGAATCTACAACACCTGCGGGTAGGTAGCTGTGGTCACTCCTCATGCCTCAGTGGTTTTTATTAATACAGCAAGTGTTTGTTCCTGTCGTATTAGCATTCTCATGCTCTATATCCATCTACAGTGCAACATATGGCAGCAGGATAATGAAAATGCCCAGTGTCTGTGACTCCAGTAGATCACAAGTGCTTCCTAAAGTTAAAGAACAGCTAAAATAAAAATGGACTGGGAGAGAATTTTATGCAAAGTGTTTTTTCCCCATATAGGATTGGAAAAGACAGAGGCAGAACCAGTGTGAGCGCTTCCATTGGTAGAAGATGCAGAGGAGATCAGGGTAGGTGGGGCTGCACTGGAAGGACCAGAAAGCCATTGTGGAGGAATGGAAGAGCACGGAGTGATCAGGTTTGTGACCCAGTCAGTGTGAATCTGCTGCCGCTTGAAGACACGGGGCTCTGAGCCAGGTGCGGAGTGAAGCGACACACAGCACATGGTAGAAAATGGAGGGAAAGTCACCCTTCTTTGCAGATTGAGGGGGTGGTGACAACATTGTTTCTGGTGGGATTCGGGGTGTCCACAGATGCAGAAAGATGCTGGCAGAAAGTTAAGACTGGGCGGAGGACCCAGGCAGCCCCATCTGTGTGCTCGGGGTAAAGGATGGGTTTGCAGACGGAAATGAGGGAAGAGGAAAAGTTCAGCATTGAGGATAATGCAGCAGAAAAATGGGAGAAGACAAAGGATGCATTGGATTGGGAAAATGTGAGAAGCATCAGAGGCTGCTGAGGTGTTTCTTCCCAGGAGAGCACCTGAGCTGTTTGGATGAGGGAAGCTCAAATAAAGCCAATATTTACTCTGGTTGCGGCAGGCTGAAAAGGTTGCCAGAGATTAATCATAGAGATATTGAGAAGTAAGTAAGTGTTCAGTGACTTAAGTCCACTGGACTTATTGACATACAAGTTCAGTTTCCTAATCACAAAGCTCCGGTAGCTTGCAGAGAGGCTAAGAGCATCGAAAGAAAGCATATTAAAAAGCAGACAGCCAAGCACTGAGTTCTGTAGCTCAGTGACCAAATGAAGAACCTGGTGGAGGGGGACCAAGCAGTTCTCACAGCTCTGGGGCATGGCTGGGAGAAGGGAGAGGCCTCCAGCAGTCCCAGGGGAGCCAGGGGGTGAGATTGTACCCTGTAACTCTACAGACCTGCAGTGCTTTGATTTTGTGTGAACTGTGGCATGAAGTCCTGTGCCTGCTTCACACCACCAGCTGCCAGGCAAGGGGTGCAAAGGGACGGAGGGGACACTTGTAGGGTGGACCTCAGGCTGAGAAGCTCTGACAGACTTGAGCTAGTAAATGTTATCATCCTCAAATAACTGTGCCTGTGCCTGGAAGAATGCAAAGCCAGCATTGAAGAAGTAGGTGAGGAAGGGTGGTGGCCAAAGAGGGCTGAGAACATGGGCTGAGGCTGAGACACAGCCTCTGCATCACTGTGCAAAGCATGAGCCCTGGGCAGCTCTTGAGGTACAGGGATGTGATATCTGGCATCTGTGGCAGCCCCGAGCTTTTAGCCAGCCAGGGATCTAAATCCCAGTCCCCAAATCTACAGAGCATAGGCTGTGGACCACCCTGGGCTTTTAGACAGTCCCAAAGGACTGTGACCATCCCAGGACTGTGACCGATGTCTGCGACAGTCCCCAGCCCTGCTTGTCAAGGCACATGTGCGAAGGAGATGCTGCATGAGTGACACAGGGGGTGCCTGAGGCTCTCTCTTACGTCAATGGCTTTGGTTGGGGACGAGATGGTGGCATCTTGCACACCGCGGTGAGAGGTGCTCTCAGCTACCACGGCACCACATGGCCTGGGAGCTGCCCATGGGCAGCAGCGTGGGTCCAAGCAGTCGCTTTGTCACCGCTGATGGCACAAGCCAGATGTTTCTCCAACATATAACAGCACATAACAACACCCTCAGCCCTACTCTGCTTCAAAAAACACAGCTCAGCTCAACCCCGAGCTCCCCTCCATGCACCCCAGTTCCCCACGGACCACGCGTTAATCACAGACCGAGCCCTAAACACGGGGATCTGAAGAGCCTTAACCCGGCGTTCTCCTCCGCGGCTCTCCCGGTGGGGCCGCTGCCCCGCACACCGTGCCCGGGCCGGAGCCGCTGTTCCGAGGTCCGCTGAGCCCCGCTGAGTCCCGCTC